>VDFB02168118.1:154015974-154027880 GCA_007258455.2 Sequoia sempervirens
ACCTTTTATTCTTTGTCTAAAAAGAGCAAAGAAACCTTCAGGATCATGTTGTTGCCTTGGACCAAATCTCATATGGTAATCAACAAAGAATTTGTCAAAATGTGTCCAGCCTCCCTTTGAAAATGTAAAGTCAGACACTACTGTATAATCAGGGAATAATGTTCCCTTCCCCTTTCCAGTTAGGTTATCTTCATGAATACACCCCATCTGCCACATAACTTTTGCAAACCCTAGACCTGGTGGCACATTGTATGGCAGTATGTGAGGGGTTTCCTGAAATCCATATATTCTTAGGACAGTGTTGACTAGATATGGGATAATGTCACCCCAGTTATGTAAAACCCTCAATTCTGGTTTCCTCTCCTTTGGCCGAAGAAAATCATGCAATTCCTGAGGGATCCTAAGTACATTTACCATCAATCTAGCCCTCAATCTTGCAACAAAACAATTATTAAATTGCACATAACTGGTGCTTTCCTTATTACAGGACAAATTTGTAGCCCATATCTATACTAGCAATCTTTCTCCATTAACTGATTATCTTAAGTTCATTTTCTCCGCAATGAAATCAGCATTCCTAAACAAGAACATATGCATCAACATGGAATACCAAAAGAATTGAGTACCAGTATCACCATTCTGCAGCTTTGATAGTCCTTCATCTATCCTCTCCACCAAAAAAGAAGCGAAGTCATATGTTACAGAGAAGTTAGGGTGTTGTATTTGCACCCCCATGAATATGTATGCAATCGGCATTACTGCACCAGGGCTGAAACCCAAAATCTAACATAGTGAATAGAAAGTAGCTAGAAAAGGCTTTCCAAAACAATTCAATCTGAAGGGTTCCTGGTCACTAGGGCTGATGTGAAATTGTGAATGCCCTACCTTAACCAGATGAGGTGGAAGCAGCTTAACCCTAACAAGAGATTTCAATTTTGCATACTCCTTCATTTCTTCAAGATTAATAGGAACCAAGTCATCACTTGGCTCACTCAAATCAAAAGTCTGTTGGATAACATCTTTGTTAATTTCCAATAGAACCCCTCCATCATTATCTCTGAATACCCATGTGATAGGGTCATATCTTATGGCCACTACTCTAAGTAAGTCCACATTAGGGAACACATTTGGAACAACCAGCTTTCCCATGTCGTACCTCCATCCATTTGAAAAGGGATGAGGCAAATTCCTCTATCCATACCATAATCTGAACATTTGTAAGCCTGTGAGTGGAACCCTAGCATCAACAATATTGGAATTATTACACACCAACCCCTCCCCTAGGATTTTCCCTCGCATCAACACAAAACTTTTCCTTCTATCATTTGTTGATAATGGAAATTGATCTAGGAAATCATCGTACAAGTTTTTTTTGAAATACTCAATTTGGCCAGAGTGCTGCTTGGTTGGCACCATTTTAGACAAACTAGGGCCTCACTACAATGTTACGCTTGAAGTGGCTATGACTAAGCAGAGATAGGAAATTACAGAGTAAAAATACTGCAATTCCTCACAATTTATGATTAAAAAATAGCCCTAACAAAAGATTTTAATGAACTCAGTGAAAAGCATAGCAGACCCCCCCGCTTTCCCAAATTTAGGTGCAGAATGACTGGGAAACAGAGAAAATTAACTCACGAAATTTTTCGCACAAACTCCAATTTCTGGCAGCAACACCTTTGGCTTTGAAACTATTTTCACGAAATACTTGGATACTTTGTGATACAAATGAGACGAGTAAATTGATTTTATGTCAATCAAATTCTGCCAGTGGATGTCTCATCCGCCATTAAAACTCACTTGCAGGCCGCACGAATGGCTCCAACCATAATTTTATACATATTTAAATTTGAGCCGTTGATCCTCTAGTTTGATCAAATCATCGACGGCCATCTTCAAAACAGGCTTACATAATTGCCAACATGGCAATAAAGGGGCCCACTATGTCATATGCCACGAAGGAATGCCACGTGGCGGTTGCCCGTGATATCACAATCCTTTGATTTATCATTGCGGGATGGCGGGCACCGTCGATCTTTTTACCATAAAGCCTACTTCAAAAATGGTTGACGTCCTTTCCTTTAACTGTCGAGCAACTTTTCCCTTAAAATCATAACATCTGCGTTGAAATAAAATACGTGCATCTTACAAGCGCATTAGTAATCCGCCCTGTAATACATTTAAAAGTGGCAAATGCTTTCTTCACTCCTTCATTGCATAAGACACATGGTAGGCACCCGCAACATTGCGATCCCAAAATTCCTAACCGCGGGATGGCAGGCACCGTCAATCTTGAAGAGACAGCTCATCAATGGTCACGCAGATTTCATCCTTTATGAAGGGCACGTGGCTCCCGCCCGTGATATCGCGATCCCTGTAATCGCTAATCGCTGGATAGCGGGCGCCGTTGATCTCATTCCTTTAACATAGTCGCCAGCCATGTCTTTAACCTTCGAGCAGCTTTTCTAGCGAGATTATAACATATCTGTGGATTTAGAACATGTGTATCTCGAGAACACTTTAGTAATCTGCCCCTTAATACATTTAAAGCCGGCTGGTGTTTTCTTTACTCTCTAGGCTTCATCGGATGAGACACGTGGCGCCTACCCGTGATTTCATAATCAACCCAAGCACCATCATGGGATGGCGGGGAATGGCTCAGATCAAATGGTAGTTGGTCAATGATAGCTCAAATTTGATCCCCCGAATAGGACACGTGGTGCCCACCCGTGATTTCGCGATCCTTGAATTCCCGATCACGGGATGGCGGGCACCATTGATATCTGCAGGAAATAGATCAACGGCAGCACTAAATCAACCATTGCAAAATAAAACATTCATTAAAAGGAGAAGTAGGCATTACTATGCAGACGACAAATAAAACAAATGCTGCAGGGTAGCGAAGTTAGAAACAAAATTATTGATGAGGTGGGACTCTTGTGTAAGAAGAACAAATGATTAAGTTAAGGATTGTATTTGTTGTTGTAACTTTAGTTGTAATATTTTAAATTATATTTTAGATGGTATATATGTTACATATATATTGTATATATATTATAATATTATAATGATGTTAAAATTATATATTAGATATTATATATGTTGCATATGTATTATATAGTGTATATATTATAATATGTTGTTAAATTAATAATATAATATATTAAAAATATATTATTTATTTGAATTTGTTATTAGATTATTTTATATATTTGAATTTAATAGAATGGAAAATATAAAAATAGACAACCTAAGTTAAATGATTTATATTGGTAAGATAGGAGACAAAAATTAAGAGAAAATATGTTATTCAAAATTATAAAAAATAAAACAATATGCTACTTATAACACTATTTTTTCATGAAGTGACTATTTAAATTTCAAATAAAAACATAAATATTAAAATATATAACATAAATTTTAATTTATTTTAAAATATAAAAATCTAATGAAAATGTGGTAATTTGTTTTTTAGAGTTTAGACTTAGATTTCTATTTTCCCTATTTTTATTATTTTGATCTTGCATGCTTACATTAACCATAATTCATTGATACATAGGAGAGATAATATTTTTTTATTTTGATTAATCAAAAAAAGTAAATATTAAAGATTGAATAAATTAAAAATCATAATAAAAGATTGATTCAAGAAGAAAATTATTAAAATTAAAATTATTTATATTAATAATTAAAATATAAGATAATAAAAAAATTAAAGGAGTTGAGAATTTTAAACTTAATTATTATAGTGGATGTCTTAAACAATTATTCTTTTGGAAATATCAAAACTAAGAATGAAACCAACATAAAATTTTAATAAAATATATTTCAATAAAATGATGTGTACACTAAGTTAAAGCATTTATATTGCTAGTCAAATAGTATGTAGGGAAAACGAAAACTAAGAGATAAAAATATTTAACAAACAAAAATATATACTATCTATAGCAACAATTTTTTTGGGGCTAGAAATTTTATAAATTATAGGTTGGATGGTAAGGCTAACAATTTTTGTTGTGGTTTGTATTTTTCTTCTGTGCTTTGTTTGTGCTAGGCTGTTGCCCATCTGTCTTTCACTCTCCTTGTTTATGCTTGTGTTTCTCCTTTTAGTTGTTTAGTTGTTTTGTGGGTTGAGGTGTCTATGCTTTTTCTAAACAAAACCATTTAAAATTAAATTATATCAGTAGTCAAATACTATGCAAAAAATAAATAAATAAAAAGTCTTACTTTGTAAAATTGGAAAACCTAATTATTATAATGATGAGTTTGTTTATATTAAAAGAAAGGTAAAGATCACATGAATTATTCACACTTATAAAATTGGAAAACATCCTACTTATAGCAATACATTTTTTTCACTTATTAAATAGTGACTATTAAATTCCTAATAAAATAAATAAATATGATAGTATAGCATAATAGGTCAAATTCTAATTAATTTAAAAAGTATCAAAATATAATTAAAATAATAAAACAATTTCCATGTATACCAATTAACCTAAAATAATGAAAAAAGAGATAAAAGTCTTACTTTGTAAAATTGGAAAGTCATTCAGTCAAACTGCATCTTATAGAAATTAAAAATATATACCTTTACTTGGTAAAATTGAAAAACCTAATTATTATATTAGCACATTACATTTTTTATGTATTAAGAATGTAGAAATTATTATTTTAAAAAATATTATTTATTAAAAATTTAACTCTTTTTTATTAAAATAATGAAAAGAATAGTCAATTTATAACAGTAATCTAAAAGAATGCTAAAAAAAATCTAAATTATATATAAAATAAATATTTCAAAATATAAAATATAAGTATAAATTTAATGAATAGGTTGAATGATAAGATTAGCCATAACATCTAAAAATTAAGTTATTAAACAAAGACTAAAATTTAAATATAAATTTGTTGATTAAACTATAATCTTCTTAAAAATTAAAAATATATATATATATTTTTGTTTGATACGTAAGGTGTTGATTTTATTTATAATAAAAAAGTTTACATACATCTGCTATGCAGGAATATTACATTCGTGACCTTCAGCTTGCAAAAACTGACATGGTGAAAAACAACCTAATTCCATACTGTAAGCGTCGAACAGAAGATGAAAACCGAGACAATTTCCAATAAACTTTCAAGACTTGACTCCATTTCGTAGATATAGCAAGTAACAAGGCGAAAGAAAGCAAAAAACCAGATAAACAACCGTACCCCACTTAATCACCAGAAGCCATTAACATCTGCAAAATGAATAAATCCTTCCACCCAGTCCGTTCCCTCCACTGGCACAATCTTCACTCTTTTCTTCAAGAACTCCACTGCTACATCTGCGAGTGTGCGATGCCGGGACAATTCGGGGCCTTTGAGATCCAACAGGAAAGGGTAAATCTTGATAGCGTCGTCCGAGTCCCACATAGTGGCCAAATCCGCCGGGCGAGGTATGCCCTTGCCCAAGAGAGCCGCCTTCAGAGTAGTGTCGACGCCGCCGAGCAAGTCCTTCTGAAACAGTCGCACTAGCAACTCCTTAGCCATAGACTTCGGGGTAGCAATGTCCAAGAGCGAAGCAAGGAATCTTGATGATATTTGAGAATTGTCCCTTGCAAATTATTTTCGCTCTAAATGTTCCTTTCCAAGTACCATTTTCACTGCCGCAACCGTCGCCGGATCATCTTCGAGCAGAATTCGCTTGAGACGCTGATCCGTTACCTCCCGAAAAGCAATTTGTCTTTCCATTGCTACTAGAGAAACAGGGGTGTCGACCCCGAAGGCTTCCAAGCCTTCCGCTGAAATTATAATAGTAAACTTCGATTTCGACACCCTCGCCATTGCCGAATATGCGCTCGGGAAACCCTGCAACAAAAACATAAAAGCAAGAACCAGGGAGCCGAACCTAAATTTAGGAATGAGCTTCCTAGAATTCATGTGAGACCTCAATAATGAACTGTCAGTCATCGTATACGGATGCAGATTAAGGGCTTGGAAAATCTGTCCTTCGCATGAAAGGAAATTCCTCCCCCGCAAACCTATGATCAATGCAATTTATGATTCTTACCACTCGGCACGTCCGCGCCCAGAATAAGGTAGGCCGTGCGCTACGTGTCCCCCAGCCGGCTTCGTGATAAAAGAGCCCATCATACTACTATACTCCCTTCAATTTGTCCGAGCAAAAAGGCGACCGATTAATCCTTCCCTTGCTATTCACATACTGCTAAATTTAGTAGGTTGATATGGCTGCCAGCGCCCGGTCCGAATGACCCACATCCATCTCACTCCCCACCACATGGCCACTTAGGCATCCATCGTCTATGTGTGGGGCGAGGATGGAGCCCACCCATCCGCCCACTTAAAAATTAAAAATATTAATATCAATATAATTTAACTATTTTAATTTAAAAATATTTTAAATTAATATGAAGTATGATTTGTTACAATATATATAAGATTAATAGATGAATACTAAGTATGAATTGTTACAATGTAGGATTATACAAGTGATAAGATTAATAGATAAATACTAAGTATAATTTGTTACTACGAAGGATTACCCACCATTCCATAATAATTGTTAATGGAAGCAAAGGAAGAGCCAAAATCGCTTATATCAGGTGAAAATTGTGTACCAATTAGATTCAACAGAATTGATTTTTGAAATATATTTTGTTAATAATAGATTGAAAAAATTCAAATAGAAAAATTATTCAAGTTCTCATTGGTTAAAGTGAGAGTTATTAATAACTAGTTAAATTCTAGTGGTGCCTATAGTTCCTCGCAGAACTAAAAATTATATTTATAGAAGAAAAATAAAATAAATCTACAATTTGTTTTTATAATTTCACTTTTAACTTTAAATGTATGTTCACTCATTAAGTTGTATTTTTTACAATCAGATTTTTATTTTAGATATTTGTTTATAAAATATAAAGATGCATTAAAATATATTAGAAATATTTTTCTTTATATTATATAGCATTCAAAACATTAAATTAACATAGAATAATTTCACAATATCACTTAACATTCATAACTTAAACCTTTTATACACAATATCAAGTTAATTATAAAAACACATAAAATTATTTATAAGCAACTTAAATTTTTTAACAATTTAATAAAATATAATTTAATATAATTAAGAAAAATTAAATAAGAATTATAGATAAATTTATGAAATATTGATTTACTTATCAAGAAAAAATCAATTATAAATTTACTTATTATTGATAAATTTACTTACCAATCTATTTTAACCATCAAGAAAAAATTAATCATTAATGATTGCAACATTATTGGCACATCTTTTAAACCGACAAATAAACATTGTAAACACATTTTTTTTTAGTTCCTGCCAAGGGAACTATGCGACCCCTTTTCCTTAACAAGTTATTAATAACTTTGATTTTAACAAATGAGAACTCAACTTTTTTTTTGTTTGACAAATATTTGTATATAGTTAAAGTAAATATGCAAGATTTTTAACTTTTCAAATTTAAAAATTAATTTTCCTAATTTTATTGGCTACAAAACTTTGAGTGATAAGGGTGGATTTTCAGGAAGCATAAACTTTTTTTTTTTTTCACTTGTAATTAATCTATTTCGTTATTTTGAATCTGTTTATTAGTTCCAGTGAGGGAACTATAGGCACCACCAAATCTTAACTACTTATTAATAATTCTCTTTTTAACCAATGAGATCTGAAGCATTTTTTCTATATTTCAAAATTCAATTCTCTTCAAGATGAGATATTGAATTGGAAAACCATTAAAACAAGACTTTATGCCCCTTTGGTCATCCCAACCACAAGAAATATTTGAAATATGAGGATTGAACTTCATTTTCCCATTAAATTTTAGCCAAACACATCAGTGTAAATACATTGTCTTTGCCGCTAAAGTATGTGACGAAGTGAGCTCAAGAAAGGGCCATGTAAAACAATAGAAAGGCCAAGTAGAGGCCACAAACAAAGTCCTCATTTTAGTTATAACATGTTCCAGATTCTCTTGGTTTGGTTAAAGATTCTACGATCCCTGTTGTTCTTAATTCCATCCCAATTCCCATCCCCATTCCCCCTAGTGTCTTGGATACCAAGACCAAACACTTGTCTATGAGAATACTATTACCATCACTCAGTTCAATCAAGCTTGGATGAGAGAAATTTTAATGAAAAATGGATGAATAGCAAGGATCTTATTCAGAGGAACTTAAACTAGATGTTGAGGACTTCTCTATCTTGAAAGATCACAGTACTAACTTTATGTTCAAACCTCATACTTTCTTTCCTGGGATTTCCTCTACTTCCCCCCAAATGATGGTCATGCTATCAATATGGCCTCTTCAGGTTATAATTTTCTAAAGAAATATAAGGATGAGATTAAAGAAACTGTCTGTAAATAACAAAAGCAGGTTAGGGTTTTGTCTTCTAAGAATGAGTAATTAGAAAGTTTATCTATAGAATTCCTATTCTCCTGAATATTTTCCTAAGTTTGATGACTTCAAACTGGATGTTGATAGTCAGCAAAAACCTTATGACCTTGTGTCTATGACATATGTAACTGGGGTCATCATGCAATAGAAAGTCTGCACAACCTCAACCTACATTTGGTTAATTATCCTTTTATGTAAGATAAGGTTTGTGATGAAGGTCCATGGTTAAGGGATGATGTTGCAGAGAAGCCTATGATGGAACTTAGGATGCAATGTGGCATTGGATTTATTCCAACTTGACAAATAGGCTTGGAACCTTGTGATTTTTATATGTTCTTGTAGTGTGATTAATCTTGCAAGGAGGTGCACCCATTATGACCAACATTTAAATATGGAATCCTTAGACAGTTTTATAGTAGGAGTTTTGTTTTAAATAGTAGGTTTATACTGACTATTGAAGGCATCTTCAATTTTTATATTTTGGTATACATTAATGACAGTCAATAGACAAGTAGTGTCCCAAATCAAGCTATTGGGTTTGGCTAAAAAACTAGATTTATGTTCCTCCAATTTATTGGAAGGATGATAAACTAATACTCTAACATTATATTTAACCAAACTATTAAAGAAAGTTGAAACTAAGTTTAAAGTTTCAATAAATAGCATATATGTGAGACAAATCATGCAATGAGACTATAAATTAGTTTATCTAAGCGGCAGATGAATAATGAGACATAATTGATCAGAATAAATATTTAGGTGAATTAAATAAGTAATTTATTATGTAAATTATTGGTGTGCATTGATAGTAACTACTATTGCTAGGACATAGTTGATGAAGATAGATGTTTAAGTGAACTAAGTGAGAAATTTCACATTTAAGTTATCATTGTGCATTAATAGTGACTATTATTGTATTGGTTTATATGCATTAGAATAACTTAACTAAATTATAACCCTCACTTTTAACCCTGACCCTAACTGTAATTGTAATCTTAAAATATAGCTTGAATGTATAGATACATTTATTTAACAAAAAAATAATCTTAAATTTTTTTAGCATAGTTGAATTTATTAATATCCAGAACTAGCAAGGTTTGTATTGCAAAAATAATTTGAATAATTAACCTATATAATTTAAATTACATAGAATATTTAAGAAATTAGTATAGGGGAATTTATTAGCATTTAGAGTTGGTTAAATTTAGATTGCAAACATAAATAGGATAGTTAAGTTAAAAGTAAAAGTATAGGGGAATATATTAGCATTTAGAGTTAGTTAAACTTAGATTGCAAATGTAAATAAAATAGTTAAGTTAAAAGTAATTGCCATGAAATGTATATGATTTTAAAAATTGTAAATAAATTGATTGAATAAAATAATTTAGAGGAAATAATATAAAGAAAAATTATTTTAATTATTAGAGACCACAATGTTGTATTACGACTAAAACAATTTTGAAAGCAATTATAGTAGCATTGAGCTTAGAGACCACAATGTTGTATTATGACTAAAACATTTTTTTTTCCTTTAGATGGACTTGACAACATATGTAGAGAAGCATGAATTTTTTTTTGATGTAGTCCTACATGATCATGTCACAAATGATGATGTGAACTAATGTACCCATGCCATTGTTCTCATTTGGAGTAAAAGATGGTTAATATATAGCAAATTAAGCCGGTATTGGCATGGTGTGTTGGTTTATAGGTGGCATTGTTGTGCTTTTCAGAAAGGTTCAAACCCCATTGGGGTGGTATTGTTGAATGGTTGTATATGGTTCATAGCTCCGGTCAAAAGCGTTTACCCCTTGAATAAAAAAAAAATATATAGAAAATTAAAACTATTGCTTCTACTTTTGTATGATCCTAGTGCTAAAAGAGAATACCAATTAGTTGGTCATGTTTCCTATGAAGAGGATTCAAGAATAACTTCATCAATTAATTCTCTACCTTGTGGTCTTGGTCTAATGAATATTGCTATGCTTTTGTCCACTACTCTACAATCAACAAAACGAGCATATGGGTTCAATTGAGATTTCAGATGTTTGATCTAGGCCTTTTGCAATACACAACAAATACAAACAAAACTATTCTAAAACTTTATGGCAGGAACTTCGCTGCTCTGCAGCTCTTGTTATATCATAGCATTCATAACTTAAACCTTTTTATACACAATGTCAAGTTAACTATAAATTGTATAGAGTTTAGATTTGCTATATCTCTCATATATCAACATACGTAAATTTGAAAATATTTTAAATTGTATAATTTCAAAAAAAAAATTGAATGAATTTATAGAAGATTATTTTTATTAAAGTGATAGAATCTAATCCCAATACTAACATTAATTATAAGTCTAACCATAACCCCAACCCTAAAACTAACACTAATTAACTACAAACCTAACTCTAATTTTATATCCAACCCTAAACATAACTATGATTCTAAAACTACCATTATCAAAACTCCTAATTGAACCATAACCCTAACTCCTAATACTTCAACTCCTTGCCTCTAAATGAACCCTAACATCAAATCCCCTAAGTTTCATCATAGAACTCCTTAATCTTTCAATTCTAACCCTCTTAACCTTAGACTCTAATAGAATCCTATATACCTAATTTTAATTAAAGTCTAAACCCTATTTGAACCTAAACTTCTAATTGAACCTAGGGTTAGGTTCACTCATAAGCTAGGCTGAATTCATGGTTATGATTAGGGTCAAAATTCAAATAAGATTATGGCTGGAGTTTAATTAAGGTTGCTATTCACTTAGGGTTAAGGTTCAATTAGTATTCAATTTGGGTTAGGGATCAATTAGGGTTATAATTCAATAAGGGTTTAATTAAGGTCAGGGTTAAGGTTAGTCTTAAATTAGGGCAAGGATTGGAGTTAGGGTTCAATTAAGGTAAGGGTTATTGTCTATTTTAGGGTTAGGGTTCAATTAGAGTTCTCTAGGGTTTTGATACAATTAGGGTTACGATTATAGTTCAATTAGTGTTAGAGTTAGGGTTATAATACAAGTTCAATCAGGTTAGGGTCAAGGTTTAATTAGTGTTAGAGTTAGGGTTGCAGTAATAAAATTTTCCATAATGATATGGAAAGGTATTCAATTGGATTCATATACAAATGCACAAATAAGAATTGGTAATTAAGAATTCTCTAGAACTAAAGTTATAACAACAAATACAATCCTTAGCTTAATCATTTGTTCTTTGTTAGGGTTGGGATAAGAATTTAACGGGGCCAACCGAGACTTAGGAAATAAAACCCTACGGAGGAAATAAAGTATTAAAATCAAAGCTGGGTTTTAATTTTAATCCAGTGACGTAATCCTAAGCCATTAACTCCAATGGTCATGTCACCGATGGCTTAGCCAAAGCCTTTCATTAAATACTAACCGTGCAATGTGTAGGTTTTCCAGATTTGAAGATATGGGAGAAGATCTCGATCATACCCTGCCAACTCGCAGACCT
>VDFB02168118.1:154027980-154091542 GCA_007258455.2 Sequoia sempervirens
TTTTGTCAAGATGATTTGGCACATCATCGAGGGCTGAGAGGGTTAGTGTGCATCGGGAACCTATATGTTGGCATAATTGTACTGGAATATGCACATAATATGTTATCGACAGGTGTTGACTATGACACACATCACACTACTATAGGTGTGGTCTTGGGAGCACATCAAGGTGACCAAGGTGATTGTGCTGAGAGCAGGAGAGCAGAATGATAGAGTAGTCATAGCATGGGGATGGGGGACAGAGGTGGGAGCGGTACTGTGATACTAGGATGTCAGAGATGTGGATGTGTGGAGGAGATGACTTGATGATGTGCAAGCAGAGATGATAGTATGGCATCTGTATATGTTGTGGCACTTCATGGGCTAGAGGGACAATGAGGAGGCATGCAGGGGGGTACTTCTTTACCTAATGTTATATTATTGGGAGAGGTATGTGTGTGGTGGAGCTGCATAGACCCAATCGGGTGACACAGTAGTTTGGTGTGAGGCAGGATATTTCTGTAGGGCGGGTGATGTTCCAACGATTGACATGAGATCAGCCATGGGGGGATGAGTTGGATCTAGATGTAGTGTGGGAGGAGTTGGAGGCACTATAGTTTATGCCATACCTAGGTAGGCGAGAGGGGCTGAGGGATGCAGGGACGATAGATCAATATGGTTAGTGGTTCAGGCGACATCCACCTCCATGGATTACACTAGCAGTGTTGATTGAGGGGGCACTAGGTTTCGGGTTAGAGGATGAGAGGTGGCTAAGCACAGAGGGATAGGTTCCATGAGGACAACGTAGAGGAGGGAAGGAGAGGGGAGGACAGCGGGCAGTCAGAGCAGTGGAGGAGTCGGTGAGGGTAGGTAGGAGAAGGAGACGATGGTATAGAGCCTGAGGAGATGGAGCAGAGGAGGGAGAGGATGAGGCTAGGGTTGTGACACAATGGGATAGGGGGTCAAATGTATAGAGAGAGAGGAGGGAGGAGGTGCATGTATCCCTAGGAGGTCAGCAATAGAATAGATAGGGGGAGGGTGAGGCTAGCAAAGAACAGAAGGGAGAGGAGGTAGATGTGGCCATAGGCGGGTAGGGATAGGGAGCCCATGAGGTGATTGATGTGGATGAGATGGAGGCATCGACAGAGAGTGAGGGGTATGAGCCATGGGAGATGGAAATTGATTTTGATGTGTACAACATCCCACCACTATCGATAGCACCACCTAGAGGAGAGGATCCATCAGTGATATTGAGAGGGACTCTAGAGAGACTGTGACTCAGTGAGCAGTGATTATGGTAGATAGAGGTAGAGTAGGTCAAATTAGAGGCAGAGATGAGTGAGCTATAGACATGATTTGTCCAGAGTGAGGGTTACTCAGACATGGACATGCTAGTGACAGATGTGGAGAGGAGAAGGTTGAGAGAGAGGGATGAGGTACGAGATGAGGCAGTGGACCTACGGGTAGAGGTAGAGAGATTGTGAGGGAGCATGAGGATGGGGATGTGGTGAGATGGGAGATAAACCATTTGGTGGAAGAGGTGGTGATACAATAGGCTATTAAAGGAGGAACAAGGCAAGAACCAATAGATATTGGAGCAGGGATTGTAGGAGATATAGAGGGTTTGTGGGGATAGCTAGAGTGGTTATGGAGAGAGAGAACAGATTTGCACCAAGAGCGAGATGAGGTCAGAGATAGAGTACACTATTTAGAGCAAACAATCAGGGATATGGGATTAATGCAAAAGAAAGAGGAGGAGATGAGGGTGCATATATGCATATTGTAGATAGAGAGAGATGTGGCACAGGCACAAGTACAGGTCATAAAGGTAGAAAGGGATGTGGTATAGGCATGTGCTCTGGTGTTGGAGAGTGAGAGGCAGGTGGCAGAGGTAGAGGTTCAGTCTCTTTGGAGAGAGAGGGATGCAGTGGTGTCATAGGTGTCATGTCTTTGGTGAGAGGGAGATGCTACCGAGTTGAGATTTTAGGCACTTCAGAGGAACAGGGATGTAGCAGAGGCTTGAACACATGCCACACATAGGGAGAGAGATGCTATAGAGGTATGAATGCAGATGTGGCAGAGTGAGCAAGACATAGCATAGGCTTAGCTACAAGTAGTGCATGGTGAGGGGGGGAGTCAAGGGTAGAGGTATAGGGGTTACATGCACAGTTATAGGCTAGACAGGCTGAAAGGGATAGGGCCATGGAGTAGGTACAATAGTTGATATTGGCATAAGAGGCCTGTGGATAGGAGCAGAGAGCTATTAGTGGAGAGAGAGATAGGTATAGGCATGAGCGGAATGCCGCTAGGCATCAAGTTGCGCAAAGAGATGATTATATGCATGAGGCAAGTTATTGGAAATGTGCGTATGCACATGTCACTCCAAATTTGGTGTAGCGCACAACACACTACATAAGATAGGTACCTGAGGTGCCAGTACCATCCCAGTTGTTAGGGACACATACTAGAGGGTATAGTGACTATCGGTGGACTCCTTCTCCTTACGGTGGTTACCAAGGGACTCCTACCAGTGAGTATCGGTGGATTCCTACCCACAGAGGGCCAGTGCCTGACTCTCCATAGAGAACAGATGTGGGAAACTCACAGTAGAGTAGTCAGAGAGTAGATGACAGGATACCAATTTTTTGATAGACACAGGATGGAGGTTTAGTACTTATCGGAAGAGATCAGAGGTAATCTACATCTCTAGATTTTGTACTTTATTTGATGATATATGAGGGATATGCATTGGATTATGCTTGAGACATTATGACGAGAGGGATATTGTATTATTTTGATTATGATATGCGATAGCCCTTATTGACACTATGTATTATGTTTTTTGTGATGGATGATTCAGTTGATTTATGCACATGTATATGATATTTCATGCTTATGTGGATGGATGATTTGTTTTATGTATGCACATGTATATATGGATGGATGATTATGCATGTATTAATGTTGATAATGTAGGATGATATGAATATTTGGTAGCAAATGTAATTAGGATGTATCCAACAATATGTTCTTGTAGGTGGTAATGCAGGTATTATGTAAATGTTAATATGGACATGTATGGGTTAAATGAAACTATGATGCTTAATCTAATCAGTCTATGACCTATGAAATGTATTGAATCTATAATGTAACATGAAATATGAATTAAAGATGAATTCCTATAATGCAAACCTAAGTGTCAGTAAGGACTTGCACGAGAATGCAGATATACGATAGGTGTACTATGGGTGTGATACTGTACCTGTCAAAAAAACATTAGTACACTGAGAGGAAAATAAAGAGGGAAAAGAGCCAAAGCTTTGCACAAACTAAATCACAAGCCATGGGTCATGAAAAAGGCTAAATGAAGAGCACATGTAATGAAATGAAATGAAGTGCAATTAAGAATGTAATTTTCCATCTTTGGAGCATTGATTTTATCTATAGCATAAGATACCGAATACCCTGATATGTAAGACCAAGGCAAGTTGGCATCCAATGCATGAAACAAAAACAACAAACAAACAGGCTATCCCAACACCCCAAGGTCACGATGACCTTGGTCGAGCTAGGTATTGGGATAACCACAAACATAGAAGGATGCCCCAGTGTCACACAAGACCTCAGTGATCTTGGTGGGTACTACGTGGGACAACCAAAAAGACAACAACAAAGAAAAGATCAAGATACGCCTCTATGTTAATGAGTCAAAGTACACCATGATATGATGAATCAAGGTGACCATGACAAGTGATGATAGGGAGCTTGAATGATAAACAAAGTCCAAAATCATCAAAAGATCGCAATCAATTTCAAATGTCCTTTACCATAGGATCAAGGGGATGGATGGGATTTATGTGGTATGCTAGGAAGGATGCATCTTGGTGAGACCAATGATGGATACTAAACTAGAATGACCTAGTTGACACAAGATGTTTTCCATTAACTAGATTTCTTGACCCTAGGGGATTTTTTTTGTGAAGAACGAGCCAGACAGAATGACACACCCTATAGACCTAGGGGCTCGGGGGCTGATCAAAGATTAGCCTTGCTTATGTGAAAGCATAGATCCCTCATTGTTCAAGAAAAGACCATGGATAAAGCAGAAAGAGGACGATGAAGGAAGATGATGGATGACCAACACAAGATGGTTAGAATACCCTAGGGGTAGATCAAATGATCAACCTTGCCTATGTGGCAGTGCAGGGGGAATGTAGTTCAACTAAGGACATGACAGGATGAGATCCAGATGGGGACCTACACGATGGGGGGGGGAATATGGAGACAAAAACTGACCGATGATCAGATGAATGACACAAGCTCAAAGTGGGATACTGAAAAGATCAGGATGAGGGATAGCCTAGATGGATCATCCAATGCTTAATTAAGAGATATACCAAGTGGCCGAGGATGGGATGGGTGAGGATGATATTGCAGATGAAAGAATAAAATAACTAGAATGCCAGGTAGGTAATGAGTAATCCCTCTATGGATGATGCCTATTATTAGGTTTTCACCACCCGTACTTATCCAAGGCACCACCAAAAGGTGGTTTTCACCATAGGATGAATTTATTTCTCTTTACTATTTTTTTATTTTTTTTATTTTTGGGGGTACCAAGCGGACTTAGGTGTAGAACCTCTTTAGATGCTTGATATTGATCAGTTCTTCAAGGGGATCTCCTTCAAGGGTAGCAAGTCTACATGCCCCAAATCCATATTTAGTGGTTATGATGTAAGGACCCAGCTAGTTTGCTTCAAATTTTCCTTTTTTATCACGGTCCTACTGGGTGCACTGATTCTCTTTAAGGACAAGATCACCGACTTGGAACTATCGAGGATGAACCTTCTTATTGTAGTTACGATTGAGGTGGTTTTGGTATGCTTGCAGATGATCATAGGCTTTGATTCTTCTTTCATCAAGTAACTCCAGTTGTGCAAGCCGCACAACACAAGCATCCTCCTCATTGATAAGGTTCTTTAAAGAAATTCTCAGTGATGGGAGCTCAACTTCAATTGGCAAGATGGCTTCAGTGCCATACACTAAAGAATAGGGGGTGGCACCTATAGGGGTGTAGATGGAGGTATCATATGCCTAGAGGGTGAGATGAATATGGAGGTGCCAATCTCGACCAGTGTTATTGACAACCTTTTTGAGGATGCGAATGAGGGTCTTGTTGGTTGCTTCTGCCTGACCATTACCCTAGGGGTAATAAGGCATTGAACAATGATGTTGGATATGAAAGGTGTCGTAGATGTGTTGCATGGCCTAGTTTTTAAGAGGTTTCCCATTATTAGAGAGGATGGTGGATGGGATACCATATTGGTAGAGAATATGGTAAAGGATGAAATTTGAAATTTGAGTACCGGTGATCTGTGAGAGTGGCATTGTTTCCACCCACTTGGTGAAGTACTCAGTGGCCGTAATTATGAATGTATGGCCATTAGAAGATGGTGGGAAAATTTTTCCAATCAAGTCAAAACCTCATTGAGAGAAGGGCCACAGTGCTAGGAGGGGTTGAAGGTCATGTGCTGGAGCATGAATCAAATCTGCATATTGTTGGCAAGGAAGGAATTTCTTCATGAATTCACAACCATCATGCTCTAATGTAGGCCAATAATATCTAGCTCAGAGAATCCTTTTGGCCAAAGCCATACCATTTTAATAAGCCCCACAAACACCACTATGTACCTCTATTAGCGCAGTATGAGCTTCAATCTCATTTAGACATCTAAGGAGGATTCCATCATACCATCGATGATAAAGCATATCACTGATGATAATGTATCGGGAAGAGTGGTGAACGAAGGATTTACGTTGATTGCATATAAGATCTGTGGGTAGAATATTAACGTGTAGATAGGTGTATATGTCTTGGTACCATGGGGAAGTGGGACCCGCAATGTTGCACACCATGTCAGTCTCAAGGACATCATACATTAGGATTAAAATTTGTTCCACAAGGAACTCACACTTTGTTGAATCTTTAGGCATGTCGATCAGGGAGCCAATAGTAGCCATTGCATCAGTTGCTTTGTTTTGTGCTCTAGGGATTTGGTCAAATTGTATGAAGGTGAAATATTTCTTGAAATCATCCACCATGTGCTTATAGGGTAATAGCTTATCATATTTTGTTAGGAATTCATCATTAACCTACTTAATGACCAATAATGAATCACCATAGACCCTCAAGTGAGTTATGTGCCATTTCCTTGCAATTAAAGACTCGTGAGGAGGGATTTGTACGTAGCTATGTTGTTGGTACATGGGAATGCTATCCTGAATGATTTTGGAATGTAATCTCCTTGATGGGTAACTAATAGAATTCCCACACCTGACCCATTATGAGTATATGAGCCATCAAAATACAATATCCAAAAAGGTACCTTTGTAACTATGAAAAATTCTTCATTTGGAAATTCAGTGACTAGAGGGTAAGCATCCACTAATGGTGCCTCGGCTAGCTGATCAGCTATGCCTTTTCCGTTTATGGCTTTGTGATCCATGTACTCTGTCAAATTCACTTAGGAGCATGACCCACTTAGCCATGTGACCAGTTAGAGTGGTTCTGGATAATAGATACTTCAATGGATCAATTTTTGCTATTAACTTGACCAGATGGCTGAGCATGTAATGTGGGAGTTTCTATGTACTGAAGACTACTACAAGGTAGGATTTTTCCATGGGATAGTAGTTTAATTCATAGCTGACCAGTGTCCAACTAATGTAGTAGATTTCTCTTTCTTTCAATGATTCATCATGTTGTGCCAACAATGCCCCCAATGTGACTGAAGTGGTGGAGATGTAAAGTAGGAGGGGTTTCCCTATAATAGGTGGCATCAAGATTGGTGGATGAGCTAAGTATTCCTTGATCTTATCAAAACTTTTCTGACACTGTTGATTCCATCGGAAGGTGGAGCCTATTTTTAGAAGATGGGTGAATGACTGACACTTATTTACAAGTTGGGCTATGAACTAACAGATGGATTGCATTTTCCCTTAGATATTTCTTAATTGTTTCAGATTGCACAGGGGTGGCATGTCCAAAATATCTTTCACCTTGGTGGGATCAACCTCAATACCCCTTTGAGAGACTATGAAACCCAACAATTTTCCTGATGTGACACCAAAGACATATTTTTTTGGATTTAGTCATAGCTTGTAATGTTCTAACCATTCAAAGATCTTTTTTAGGATGACATGATGCTCTACTCAAGTTCTGGATTTTCCTAGCAAGTCATTGACATAATCCTCCATGATAATATGGATAAGGTCATGGAAGATGACAATCATTTCCCTCTGATATGTCACCCGCGCATTCTTGAGACCAAAGGGCATAACATTGTAACAAAAAGTACCCCAAGGTGTTGTAAAAGTGGTCTTGTGTTGGTCTTCAGGTGCAATCCAGATCTGATTATAACTAGAGAAACCATCCATAAGGGATAACATCTCATGTCCTACAGTAAGGTCAACCAACATGTCAATATTGGGTAGTGGGAAGTCATCCTTTGGGCAGGCCTTGGTAAGATCTCGGAAGTCTGTGTAGATCCAAATGTCTCCACTTGGTTTGGAAATGGGTACTATATTGGAGATCCAATTAGAGTAGTCAATTGGTCTGATAAAACCTGCATCTAGTAATTTCTCCAATTCCTTCTTGACTAATAATGCTACCTGGGGATGCATTTTTTGGAGCTTCTATTTGATAGGCTTGGAATCTAGGCAAACATCTAGATGATGAACCACTAAAGTGGGGTATAAGCCTGGCATGTCTAAATATGACCAAGCAATGTTAATGATACCCTCTTGGAGTAACTAAACAATGACTGCATATTCTTGATCTGAGAGTGATTTGGCTACATATGTGACTTTAGGGTTTTTGGCAGTACCCAGATTAACTTCTTGAGTCTCTTTGATTAGGATGGATGATCAAGTAGATAACTAAGTTCCCACAAGGGGAAGATGAACATCTCCATCCTCCAATGCCTCTTCAATGTTTTTACTATTGGATGCATCATTTATTTTTACTTTTTCAAGGTCAAGAAGTGCCTCAGGGAGGTTTTCACTAGATGACCGCTTTTTATTTTTCTTGTTCTTATTTTTGTGACTGGAGTGTTCATCCTCCCCCAATCCCATGAGGTTGACATATGTATCCACAGAGATATTGGCGAGTGTGCTGCCATGTAGGTCCCAATCAATAAGCTCAGGATGACAAAGGGATAGGATAATGGTACAGACGGATAGGCATTCGAACATGGATGATAGGTCTGTGTGTTCAACGTCATCGTATGCATGTATGATGGATTCCTTCTTGGGTATGTCTTCCAATGATCCATCATCCACAATAACACTATTGGAAGTACTAGATGATGTTGTAGGGCATTTCTAATTTCTATCGTATCTAAGGCCTAGGTTGCGTGGTAGCTTCAAGACATATCGATAGGTTGCAACCGCCCCTGTTCTTCTATACCTAGGCCCCCACCTTGGTAGTTATGCTTTTCTACGAACTTAGATGACCAAGGGTATACTTCCTGAAAGTATTCCTTTAGAGGAGGATCTAGTTGAGGTTCTTCACAGTTTACCGACTAACTGATATCTTCTTCTGGTGCATCTATCTTAATACTAGGGGACTGAAAAGTAGTAGTAGGAATTTTTTCTGCACTAAAGGTGATAGTCTTGTCTTCCTTTGGAGTAGAATATATATATTTAGGGAGGTTTTCTATTTGAACATCATATTGGGCCCTTTTTAGCTTCAAATCTTAGATTTCTTTTATCACTTGAAGCTTCTGTTCATATTCTACTTTACTTCTTTCCATTTCTTGTCTTTCATATTCCAACTACAGATTTAATTCTTCCTAAGTCATAAATTCATAATTTTCTTTAGGGGCTACATTATCAATAGGATCATTCTAATTCCCTTCAGGTGATGTCATTTCATAATCATGTTCATGTTGTTTCTTGATTCTTTCAGCCTCAAATCTAGCCTTGAATTTTTCCTCTTTCTAAGGATCTAGCTGATATAAAAAATTCATTTTTTCTTGAAGAGTGCAAGGTTCTCCAGCAGAGCTATTTTCATTTTTCCATGTATCATAGCAATTATATGTCTCAAAGTGTGGTTTTGATGTTTTATCCTTATTTGTCATGCACATTTACTCAAACACCTTCTTACCTTTATCATTCTTATGTGTCCTTTTACCATTATCACTAGGACCTTCTTTATATAGGAACCTTCTATCATGCATGTTGTGAAATGTTGTGATGATCTGAAGTTTTGGGTTTCTTCTTTCTGATGTGTACTTTATCTTATCAATCTCAATGCACTTATTCTTATAGAATAACCACTCACTTTTAGAAAAGTGATTTTTTTATAAATTCTGGTTCCCAGCTTAGTCTTATGTAAGGTTTTCACTCTTTGGTGAAGGCTTGGGTTCATATTTGGTTCCCCATAAAACTCGCCAATCTGTTAGTTCTCAAAAATGATGGTTTGAAAAAACAAGAGGTTACCAAGCTCTTCACACATTTTAGGCTAACAAACAAGGCCAAATGGTACATTTGAACCTTCTTCTCTTTAGGATTTTCCAAACCTAGGTGGGAACACCTATGCAAATGAGGTAGATTTAAACTGTGTTTTTCCTACTTAAGTAATCTATCCACAATGGAAATTGGGAGTGGAAATATGTAGAACTAATTATATAATCAATATCAAGGTGAATTTTAATATGTCCAGTTAACAGATGTCAATTTTGAATTAAGTATGATAAAACTAAATAATAAAATGGGTTAGACCAGTGCCTTGTTGGTTAAATGGAGTCAAATGGAAGTCTAAGATAAGTGGCTGGTATTTGGTAGAAACTCTAACTGTTTAAAACACTAATATTAGTTTATAAGTTGTATAAACTGGCAATAAAGTGTATTTATGGATCCAATTGACACAACCAGGTTACTTATAATTTATTAAAAGGATTTAATATTTACTTGAAAGAACCAATTGAATAAATTATGTAGGAACACAGATACACCAGATTGGAGATAGATTGACAATCCTAATTATATGGCTCTTCTTATCGATCCAAATAACACCTCCAAATTACTGTGATTAACTAGAAGGATTTTAATTCCTTTGGGGAAACCAATTAATCATACCACACAAATACAACAAATGTGCATTGATAAATTGAATATATATTTTATATACCAATTTAAATAACAAAGAAGTATTAAAATGGAGACAACCAGATAATTAAATAACTCCAACAAATAGTTGATACCAGAATTATGCCACAAAATTAGATATCTTCCATTGATTTCTCCAAAATTTTATACATGCATCATGGTCTTTTGAAATTTAAGAATTATATCTCTATTCACCTACACATTTCTCCTATATCTAATCTAATTATCCTCTTTTGGTCTTGGTATCTCTTATTTATATGAGAGGAAACAAGCTTAAGACCAAAGGACATGTCTTTTGATAACAAAAGATAACTGAAAGAACTTAACAATAATCATGTGTGTTAATCCATTAATCTTTGAGTAAAAGCCCATGGTCATCTAAGACCTGTTCAAAGCTTTTACTGTATGATAATTTATCCTTGTGGTGCTTGCAATCAATCTTCATCAGAGCCCAAATATTTCTCCTACCACTTATTTGTTGTTAGATCACTTGGCCATTTGAATTCTTGTGCAGATGTGAAATTTGTGAGATGACTTTTCCATCTATTATCTAGGATATTTCTAACATCCGCCACAAACTTTGTGTATACATTGTCCAACATGATAATCCCATCAAATAAAGTATAGAGTTTGTCAATATTGATCTCCCCATCATCCTCTACATGTGTCAATCCTTTTAGAATTATCTGATCAAACTCTTCTTTCCACTCATCCATACCCTTTATCTGATTGTCATCTTTGAATATTGATGACCTGAAGAGGCATTTAATGGAGTTAAATGCAATCCTCCTATTCTCCACTTTCTTCCTCATCTACCAAATACTTATACTCCTCAATTACACCCTTTATCATTCCCTGTGTTGGTTTGAGTCTTGGTGGGGCATTTGGATCCCTTTGTGTGGCCTTGCATATAGTAGTTAGTATGTGATAGGATGGTTGCTACCTCTTCTGGACCTCTTCAAGGATAGCGGAGTTAGCATTTTTCTACTCCAAATCTTTAATTAAAATGATAAAGCTTTCATGTAATCCACTTATCTTCTCCTTCAATATGTTGATTCTATGTTCCAATGTCTTCTTTAGAATCTCCATCATATGTTTCTTGACATCCTCCATGTTATGTTTCTTCATTTTAGCGATTTCATCTTTCAATTGTTGAATTTGTGGATCTTCTACTTGGACAGGTTGGTGATAAACAACTACTTCATCCCATTTCACTATGGTAGCCTACTGCAACTGCTGCTTTAGCTTCACATTCTCAATAAACAATTTGTTCACTTCATCATTTGAAAATTTTAATCTCTTCTCATATTCATTGATCTTATTTTCCATATTTTCTACCACATCTTTAGTGAACATTGTAGAATGCATGGTTATATTTGTAGCTTCTATGGGAGTTGTGTCCATCATTCTCACCATAGCTAACCCCCTCATTTCCCACACTGCATCCAATATTTGAGGCTTCCTTTTTTTCTTCTATTTTTTCCACAAAGCAAGAGTTTGGGTAGTTGGATTATACCCTATTCTTGAAACACCTTAATTTGAATCAAACTCTACAACTAACATTGGATCACCCTGCACTCTAATCTGATCTAAAAGAAATACGTTGGATAGCTCCATCCCTGGTATAATCTACATATCACTTTTCAATACTAGTTCTCTTGCCTCTTGGGGGGTGACATTAATGCTATCAACATTTAATTCTGCAAATGTCTAAGCCTAAATCTCAGTGTGCTTTGTTTCATCGGCTCCTATTAGATTAATTTTCAATCTTTCATCAAATTGTTTTATCTTCATCTTAATCCAAAAGTCATTAAATTCATTGGTATGGATAAAACCATCATCTTCCATAAACCTTACAGAGGCCACTACCCTCTCATCCTCTTGAATTTCATCAACTCCCTCCTCATAAAGCCTGATCTTAGGATCATGAGGCTCTTGACTTTTTTGTTGTTCTACTACCTCCATTTCAGTCAGAGCTATGACTGCTTCTTCTTCTTCATCACCAATTGAACCATAATCCACCAATGGTTGATTCTTCTGTCTCTTATCCTATAGCTCATCAATAGGAGATGGAGGGGATGGATGTGTAGGTGATGGGGGTGGTGACTGTGATGTGGAAGCTTCATGTGGTGGTTGGTGAGGTGTAGGAAGTGGAATCATCCCCTCATCTTGGGCCATCTTATACAATTCATCAAATTTGTCCAGGATCATTTGCATCCTTTTTAAAAGGTTGAGTTCATCTACAAAAAACCCTTTGAAACTTTTATTCTTCTCCTTCTTCTTATTCTCCCATTGCATCATTGTTATCCATCTCTTCCTAGTCTATATTACATCAACAAGATATACCTAATTTTTGATGACATCCTCATCAGGTTCAAATTCATGTGATATAGCCCTCTTTGCCAATAAATTTATTCTAATCATATTGATATGAACCTCATGAACCTCTGCAATTCCTCCATCATATCAGATCCGATATCTAATTCCTCAAATACTATTAACTCAAGAAAAAATGTTCCTTTTCTCTGATTCCTCATCAAGTCATGCTCCATCCAAAGCATCTACCACATAAATTCTAGAAAACATACCTTTGTAGGTAAAAATTTGGGCAAAATGTGTGGTGGTTGGTTGCAACCATATACCCTAATAATAGTGTGTTGTGGAATAAAGAACCAATCAACATAATTATGAGTATAGCCAAGGTCTAGCTTATACTATACATGCCTCATTATGTTCATCAAATATTTAGGTAACGTTGGTGTTGGGTAAGCAAGGGTAACTATCAATCTAACAAAAAAGTCATATCTAAACACAACAAAATCACATTCTATACATCTGTTATCCCAGATGTAACACCAATTTTGTACAAGGAGTCTTACTCCATTCTCTTGTGTACACAAATTCATCCTTTTAGTCCATTTCATTTCATTCTGGTACAAGATTAAATGACACAATAAAGAATACTTCCTAAGGGAAATGGGAGCCTTAGCCTCTTTGAACAGTAACAAACCCTCATGTATTTGCTCCTCAATTAAAGATGCAAAATCAAATTCTACATTTGACTCATGGTGTTGAATAATCATGGCCATCCTCATTAATCCCACTGACATGCTTTCTTTTGCATCTATCCCCAATACTTGACACAATGCATGATAAGTGTTTTTGAAATAAACCTAAAAATTTGAAACTGGGAAAGGCTCCATTTTTTAGGAAGGGATGGGGAGTATTCTGTTATTATCACCCCTCTTCATATGCAGGGGAAGCTCATCACTTATATATGTTCTTCTTAGCCTCTTGTAATCCTACTCCAATTTCACTAAATTTACCTTTGTTATAGCTTATTTATTTAGGTTAAAACACTTGATAATAGCCTCTCTTGAGACATCGAATAAGCACCCACCATTTGGAAGCTTGAAATTTTTTGTTGGGGCATGGTAGCTATGGGCCAGGGCTTTACTTAGCTCAATATCAATGAAAATATTTGGAACAATTAGTTTAGCTAAATCAAGGGTCCATGGGTTTGATGTCGAAACCTTATCATTCTTGTTTCGATAGAAATAACAATAGAGGTTCCAACCTGACTGAGGAACAATGGGGTCTCTACACCCTTGAGATAAATCACTAAAAACCTTCTTGGGTCCTTTGTCAACTAAACCAGGTAATAAAAAAAGCAATAGGGACTACAATGAGGGTTTATTGGTTTTGACTTCATCTTTTTTAACCCCTACTTTAGCCTTCTTTGGTGCCATTTCTATAAAATTTAGAGAGTGATGAGCAAAGCTTACCCAGTGATTCGATTCACCTTGAAGAATTCCTTTTGCTCCCATGCTTTGAGCTCATCTGCACTTGGTCTCGGTTGTTATGAATGGAAAATATCAACCTACTTCATGCTTCTTAACACCAAGATGCATTAACTCTCGAGTCATAAATTCACACAATTCAAATCTTTGTATCAAGGTCAATTTCATATTTTGATGTTGATTGATGTGATTAGTAAGCCTTAAATGATCCAATGACTGATTTGTTGTGCTACCTCATGTTACTTTTCACTCCCCTCCAGTACTATAGTGTCTCCTTGGTACATAAACTCAATATACCGCTCTACCATGGGTCACCTTTTGACTTCTTGTAGTATTGTGGTTTCTTTCTAGTGCTCCTCCTTAGTATACCACTCTACCATAGGCTATGTCTTAACCCTTCGAGGTATAGCGGTAAAGGATGAAGGTGACAGTATAGAATTAGCTCATTTTATTGTCATACCATGAGATACTTGGAAGTGAGCTGCGGTATAGAGGTATGATGTGAGGGTTATGAGGGGTGGCCAATATGGTAGCTGTATCATAGTAAAGCAAAAAAATGACATTATGAATGGTGTTAATTTGATTTTTTATGAAAATGATAGTGGGAATTTTGGATTTTAAAGGATAAAATCCTTTGAATTTTTATTAAAATTTTGGTTCCAACACCTGATTCCTTTCTCTCTAAATCCCTTTGTTTGGACATCATCAAGAGGTCATTAGAATGAGCACAAAAAGATAAATCAAAAGACAAAGATCAAGTAAACAAACAAGCTAATGTTCTTCATACCCCTAGCCAAGACTAAGGTATGGTGATTCTTGATGTTGATGTGTATTATAGGTAGGATGCATCCTAAGAGATGATTTTATCAGATGTTTTTGGGATTGATTGGATGACGGGCTATTAATACCAAGAGTTGACCAACTTGTTTACCTACTAATCTAGACTTGAGACCTTGACAATTGAGTTTCCACTTTGTAATCTGCTAGACTTGTTTTTTATTATTTCACCAAAGGTTGGGGTGATGATGATTTATTATGAGTGGATGTTTATTTCAAGTGAAAGCAAGATGTGACAGATGGATTTTTTTCAAATATTTGGATGTTTTTGATGTTTTGAGGCTATTTTTGGTATTTTTGAGATTTTTGCAAATGTTTTGATTTTCAAATTTTCTAATATTTTTGTGTTTTCTAAGATTTTGACAAAGAGACTAACCTAAAGACCTCCTAGGGGCCTCAGGGGGCTGATCAAATATTAGCCTTTCCTACGTTATACATGCAGAGACCACATAGTTCAATTGACACAAACTCGATTATTGATGAGATATGAACAAATGGATTGCAAGTTTATTATGACAAAATCCTAAAGGACTGACCTAAGTGTCTTGAGGGATGATAAAAGATCAACCTTGCCTACGTTCAGAGCTCAGAGACTCATAGCTCAACAAGACAACTCTGTTTTTGACTTTTTCATAATTTTTGACCTGTTTTGGGATTTTTGACATGTTTTGAATGTTTTTGGATTTTTTGATTTTATGAATGTTTTTGGACTTTTTGATTTTCTGAATTTTTTTGGAGTTTTCTAATTTTAAGGAAGACTGTAAGAATATACATGAATCCGATCCAATATAGGTATAAGAATATTCCCCTAGTGTGATGCAATAGACTACTCTGATAAAGGAAGGACAAACTAACTTTGGGAATGAGTCGAGTAATACTATGAGGGATCATGATACAAACACAAAATCAAAGTATGATGCAAACGTGGATGGGTGATGGATGGAGATATGGGAGTGTGATGGATGGATGATGCAAACAAAGCCATAAAGATCATGGTGGATGGAAAGTGCTTATTTACACAAGGTACCTTTTTGCCAGGTTTTCACCAAGGTACTTGCCCAAAGTGCCATCGAAGTGGTTTTCACTAGAGGATGATTTTTTTCTTTACTATTTTCAATCCTTTTTTTTATCTTTTTGTATTTTTGGATTTTCACCTTGCAATTTTTAGGCATAAATTTTTTTGAGATGGGATCTATTCATATGATCATTCAGAGGTTCCCCTTCTGGTGTGGATAGCTGATATGCCCCTGAATTGTAGCTCGCTATGATGATGAAGGGTCCCAACCAATTGGGTTCAAAATTTCCTTTGCTATTTGGATTTGGTACATTTTTCTGCTTCTCCTTCAACATGAGCTCTCTGACTTGAAAGGTCTAACTCCTGATCTTCTTGTTGTAGCTCCACTTGAAATGGTTTTTATAGACTTGCAAATGGTTTAAGGAATCCATGTGCCACTCATCCAGTAGTTCTAGCTCGTTCAACCATGACACTTGATATTCTTTATCTATAATGAGATTCTACAATGATATCCTCAGGGATGGGAGCTCGATCTCAATGGGGAGGATGGCTTCTAATCTATCAACCAGGGAGAATGTCGTTGCACCTATTGGAGTGCAGATACTTGTTCAATAGGCCCATAAGGTGAGACTCAACTGTAGGTGCCAGTCATGACCAGCTTCATTGACTATTTTCTTTAGGATTTTCAAGATGGTTTTATTTGTAGCCTCAGCTTGGTTGTTACCCTAAGCATAGTATGGAGTGGAAAAGCAATGTTGGATTTGGAACTTCTGGCATAGGTCTCAAACATCTTGGTTTTTGAAAGTTGTCTCGTTATCTAAGATAATGGCTTGAGGGAGACTATAGTAGAAAATTAAGTAGTTTAGGATGAATTTGGAAACTTTCTTTCCTATGATATAGGTCATGAGAATGGCCTCTACCCACTTTGTGAAGTACTCTGTGGCGGTGATGAACAACTTATATCCACTGGATGAGGTGGGGGTGATTTTTTTAATGAGATTGAGCCCCCATTGTGAAAAGGGCCAAGGTGTAATGATTGGGTGGAGCTCCTGAGCTAATGCATGGATGAGATCCCCATGTTGTTGACACTGCAAGCACCTTTAGACATAGTCATGAGCTTCCTTCTCCATTGTAGGCCAATAGTACCCAGTCCTCAGCAGTTTCTTAGCCAAGGTCATGTTGGTGTAATTAATATTTAATTACACTTTGCATAAGTTTACTTAGGTAATTATTAAATTCCTAAGTTATAGGTTTTATCCTTATCTTTTTGAGCTATCTTGTTGCTCAAGATAAGATTAGGGTTATGCATCTTTTCTTTTATAAAGAAAATCATTATCATGTAATTAAGAATTCTCGAATAATAATGTTGCACATCTTTTTGCAATAGCCTCTACTTTTTCTCATTTTCCCTTCTATGGAAGGTCTTTTCGGTTTGCAAATCTGATCTTGGTTTCTAACATGGTATCAGACCCTTGATTTGCAGCCCCTTCTCAAAATTTTGAGAAAATCATTGCAAGGTTCATTCAGGATTCCTCGAGGGTATCATGTCTTGAGCTCATATATGAGGTGTTTTGGATCAGATCGGGCTTCACCATTGGATTCAGAGCGCTGAAAAATGTCAATATTGCCTTTTATTTTTCTTATTTTGGCGATCGTTTGTCAGATATATGAGGATTTGACGTTTATTAGGGTTTCTAGATCCAAAGCGTACCTAAAATTTTGGACGTTTTCAGCCCAAACGGACCTCACCATCGCATTTAGAGTGCCCAAAAACCCCAAAATTGACTATCAAATTGTCAAAATAGGACACAGTGACTTCGGGAGGTAATTTTTTTTCATTTCTGGGTCGTATGGCCTAGTACAACACACAATCCAAATAAAAAATTAAAAAACCAAAGTTAATAAGTGCTGCTGTCAGTTAACTGCTAGCGGTTAATGCTAGAGGTTAGCCTAGCCGCTAGGCTTAGCTTCAAACCCTTTTGGAGGAGTTTTGGTATTTTGGGCATAACTTTTGCGTCCGAACTCGAATTTTTGAAAAAAAAAATATCGTCGGAAAGCTGGTTCTGAGCACTATCTTGTGGTGCAGTTTATTTTTCAGTATTTTTCTGTTTAGCTATATTTATTTCTGTTTGAAGTCATATGTTTATTTATGGCTTCCGAGCTCATAACTTTTTGCCACGATCTCCGATTTTCGTCTTCTTTGCGAAGTTGGAAAGGTATTGAGGAACTATCTCTTGTTGTCTATGCATTTTTTTCTATATCTATCCCAAGTTTATCATTATTCAAGATTTGTCTTGATGGGTGTTTTGGAAATTACTTGGATGTTTTGGTAGTTGGAAAGGTGAAACTTGAATATTTTTAGTTCATTTCAGTACCACATAATGTTATTTTCTATTTATGGATGTTTAAGGTTCTCTCCTTTTACAATCATTGGGTTATTATAATAAATGAACTGAGATAAAGTTCCATCAGGGGGGTTTCTTGCATAATAAATCTAATTAGAGTGTAGTTTTCACTTTGATCTCCATCTTGATTTGTTGGCAACTCTTATGGGTTATATTTGGTCTCCTAGTTTCTTTTGGCCACATGTTTTTTCTATTGCTTGACACATATCAGATTCATCGGTTCACACTTCAGTTGAGAGATTATGTTTCTTGATCCACATTGGTTCAGATCCTTCTTAGTTTAAGGGCCATGTTTTTATGGTTAATGTTCTAGAGTCTTTTTTGGTACTCCTTCCCATGGAAGAGTTTCAATCACAGTTTGGCATCGACATTGAGATACACAGTTTCCAGATTATGTCATCATCTCATCTCCTGTTGCTTCATAGATTCCAGGGTTGTTCCAGTTTGTGATTTTTCCAGTGTTCCATGGCATCAGGTCTGCTATCACATTATCATGATTCTAATTTTGGTTTCAGTTGTAGACAGAAGTATCTTTCATTGCTTATGAGATTGCGGTTCTAGTGTTACTCCACAGTGTTCTTCCAATGCTTCTTTGCAACAGTCATCTCATTGTAGGGGGGTTTTATCCCACTAGGTTTTCCTTCTCTACCTCATCATTGCATTTGTACATGAGTACCTGATCTGGCCTTGTTGCTAGGACTCATATTTGCATAATAATTTTTCTTCTCCCTAAGTTGCACTTATGGGGGGTGTTGGTGTAATTAATATTTAATTACACTTTGCATAAGTTTACTTAGGTAATTATTTAATTCCTAAGTTATAGGTTTTATCCTTATCTTCTTGAGCTATCTTGTTGCTCAAGATAAGATTAGGGTTATGTATCTTTGATTTTATAAAGCAAATCATTATCATGTAATTAAGAATTCTCAAATAATAATGGTGCACATCTTTTTGCAATAACCTTTTCTTTTTCTAATTTTCTCTTCTGTGGAAGGTCTTTTTGGTTTGCAAATCTGATCTTGGTTTCTAATAGTTCATGCCACTTGAATGTGAACCACAAATGCCATTGTGTACCCCATTTAAAGAATTCAAAAATTCCTTAGTGTTTAGGCATCATAACAGGGTTCCCTCAATACTCCTACGGTATAGGGTGTCTCTTAAGATAACAAAGCAGGATGACTTCTTGATAAATGTTCTTTTAAGGTTTGAGGTTATATCAGTGGGGTGGACTCCTATTCTCAAGTAGGTGTATATAAAATGATACCAGGGATCACTAAGACCAATGATTTCACACACGAATTCAGATTCTAGTACCTCAAATGCTAGTATGAGAAGTTGCTCTACAAGGAATTCTTTCTTTGCTACATTGCGTGGGACATCTAGTAGCAATCCACTAGTTTCCATAGCATTTGCCACTCTATTATTTTCTCTTGGTATCTGCTCAAATGTGATATCAATTAAGGACTCTTTGAGGCTTTCCACCAGTTTCTTCTATGGAGTCAACTTGTCATCCTTTGTTTGGTACTCTTCATTGACTTGGATGATGATAAGTTGAGAGTCTCCATAGACTTTGAGTGCCATGATCTACCATTGTACAACAATTCTCAACCCTATGACAAGAGCCTCATATTTTACAGTGTTGTTTGTGCATGGAAAAGACAACTTAAATGATTTGGGTATGCAATATCCTTGTGGTGTAATGAAGAAGAATCCAAATCTTGGTCCATGTTGTGTGTAGAATCCATCAAAATACATTTTCCAGTGATTGGTCACACTTCATTTAAAGATTGACTCATCAGGGAACTTTGATGCAAGTGGATTCTCTAAGTATATTGATGCCTCTACCAGCTGATCTACAATTGCTTGTCCTTTAATGGCCTTTTGTTCTACATACTCAATGTCATGTTCTGTCAGGATCATAACCCATTTAGTTTTTTACCTTGTGAGTGTGGCTTTAGAAAGTAGATACTTGATAGGATCTATCTTGGTGATGAGTTTAATTTGATGTGCTAGCATATAGTTTCTAAAATTTTGTGTGGTGAAAATAACTGCTAGGCAAGCCTTTTCAATGGATGTATAATTTAGATCATGTCCCACCATGGTTCTGCTGATGTAGTAAATAGCTATCTCCTTCCCATTTTTATCATGTTGAGCTAAGAGAGTGACAAGGGCTATTGTTGTTGCTGATATATACAAGATCAATGGCTTTCCTGGAATTGGTGGCATGAGAACTGGTGGTGTGAACAAATACTCCTTAATCTTGTTGAAAGCCTGGTCACATTTCTTGTCCCATTTGTATGCTACCCCCTTGTGGAGTAGATGAGAATATGGGATAGCCTTGTTTGCTAGTTTTGTTATGAATCGACAGATGGATTGGAGTCTTCCCTATAAACCTCTTAACTACTTCAATGTCCTTGGTGCCTCCATCTCAAGAATTGATTTAACTTTGGTAGGGTCCATCTCGATTCCTCTCATGGATACAATGTACCCTAGTAACTTGCCTAATTCTACCCCGAAGACACACTTTCTTGGATTGAGTCTAACCTTGTAATTTTCTATCTTATAAAAAATGGATCTTAGAGCTGGTATGTGTTCTTGACATTTCTTTGACTTGGCCAATATGTCACCCACATAGTATTCCATATTTTTTTGAATCGTGTCATGGAATATTAGCTTCATAGCTCTTTTATAGGTAGCTCATGCATTCTTCAATCCAAATGGCATCATATTCTAGCAATATGTCCCCCATGGACAAGTGAAAGTTATTTTGTGTTGGCCCCCCTTAGCCATCATGATCTAATTGTACCCTAAGAATCCATCCATTAGTGATAGCATTTCATGTCTCACTTTCATATCTACAATCATATCTATGTTTGGGAGAGGCAAATCATCCTTGGGACATGCTTTGTTCAAATCTATGAAGTCAGTGCAGATGCGGATGCCCCTAATGGGCTTTGAAATAGGCACAAGATTTGAAACCCACTCTGGATAATCAATTGGCTATATGAAATTGGCATCAAGGAGCTTCTATAATTCCATCTTGACCAATAATGCTATTTATGGATGCATCTTTCTCAACTTTTTTCTTACTGGCTTCACTTCAGGATATATAGCTAGGTGATGGACCAAGACTTCTAGATCAATCCCTGACATGCCTACATAGGTCCATGCAGAGTTTAATTTTCTTTCCCTTAGAAAAGCATATAGGATTTCATATTCTTTTATCAAAAGTGATTCTACATAGAAGGTGATATGTGGTGTTTCTTTTGTCCCTAGGTTGACTGGATTGCACTTCTTTGCTAGAACTACTGACTTCTAATGAATAACACTAAGAGGAAGATTGAATCCCTCATCCTCTGGCACCCCAGAGAGGTTTTCACCATTGTATGCATCCTTTTTTTTTACTATTTTCAGGTCTAAAAATGCCACAATGTGGTTTTTACTCAAAGACCTAGATATTATTCTTAAATTTTCACTTTTGTGACTGAAGGATTTAATTATTTCCCCATAATAGGCATGTGTGTCAAGCTCAATATTGAATACATCTTTGTTATCTCCATATGGTATCGTATCCCACAATCCCATGAACTCTGAGAGAGCCTCATCATTTTTGAACATGTCTAGAATTGGTGGTCCTCATTGGTCATAATCGATGAGTTGGGGATAGACTAAGTTTAGCTCATGGGTTTGGTTGTTTGAATCAAAAGGTAAGGTACTAATCATGGGAAGGGAGGAATCCTCAAATAGCATGGGTAGGTCAGTTATGGGATCTTCATCACTGTACACATTGGTTATGTCAAAGGTAAAGTTATTTAAGGGAAAACTTGTGGATACTGGTAACTGTTGGTAACACAAGAGTAGACAACTCAGAGGGGGGGTGAATCAGTTGTCACAAAAATTAAATAAATGATCAAACTTATTAACCTTATTCTTAGATCTGATAAATAACCATGAAAGCATAAATCATCACCATATTAGAAACACACATAACACCAAGATTTTTATGTGGAAACCTTGTTAGGGGAAAAACCACGGTGGAGGTTAGTCCATAAGATTATACCCTATTAAAAGTATAAGAAAGATAAATGGGAATGCACATGCATTCAAGAACACTTCCTAGAGGTCACTACTCAATTACAACAAGGCTTACTTCCCAAGGAAGACACACTATCTTACAAAAAGATTTGGATTAGATCCACAAGATTGAAATAAGAAAATAGAATCTGCTCATGCCTAATTATAATTTTGGTTAAGCACAAAAAATTTCTTCACACTTCACTTCTACCTTTGAATGGTTAGAACTTTATTTGCACATAGGACTCAGACAATTCACTTCTTCATGCTTTAAAATGATAAAACAATCACTCTTATATATCCACAACAAGAGATAACATCATTTACATGTTGGATCAAACAAAATATAAAATGAATACAAACTGTCAGCCCAAAACATAAATAAATTACAATGCAAATCAACCAAAGTTAGCCACAACATAGTGACCACCCAAAAAAACATCCTTAGATTTGAAACACCTTCAATAATTATTCCTCAAAGATCCACAACACACTACAATCACCCAGTCAGCCAAGAACATGAAAAACATGAACACAATAGAAAATCACAAATCGCGAGCACAACAATCAATCTGGACCAACAAAAAAGATAGAGCATGAACTAGAAACATCCAAGATCATCATGAAATATCAAAGAAGCATCTGCAACACTTCACGTTACCAGAATCACATCATCTTCATTTAGGAACACAAACTGAAGCAACAAAAAAAAACTGTCAGAACACTGATACTCATAACTCGATCAAATATTCATGCAGATCTCTAATACTTAACGTGGATAGACTAGATATGCTAAAAAAAAAACCCATTAATCCACTAGCTCTGATCATCAACATATTGGGCTAGCTAACAAACTGAACTTCACTTCACCACCGACAACCTACAACTCACTTTATTACAATTTTCTCAATATCCTTGACATATTTTTTTCTTCAATGCTAATAGTGTTGACATCAATGACAACGACATATCAGAAACATCCAACAATCTCCCCCTTTGGAATTGATGGCAACACATGATGTGAAAAACACCATCAAACCAACTTTCTCCTCCTTAGGTTTTGACTCTTCACCTCAACTCTTCTCCCCACAAGGTTTTTCACATAACTCTTCTCTCCCTTTGACATCAATGAAAAAGATAATCATTATCTTCTCCACACAAGATTTGGACCACATATCTAAAAATTTGACTACTTCCCCTAAGTAACAGCCACCACAACATCAATCCAGATCAAGATATGACTATGAAATACACAAACTGATGCAACTCAATGCACCCTAGTTCTAATTAGGAGGGGTAATCACCCCTCACTTCCCTTTGAGATACTCAAAAGTATCCTTAGGAAAAGGCTTAGTAAAGATATATGCAATTTGTTCCTTAGTACACACGTACTCCAATCTAACTTCCTTTTCACTCACCTTCTCTCTCAAAAAGTGAAACTTGATAGATATATGCTTGGTTTCTGAATGTAGCACTAGATTCTTAGAAATATTAATTGCACTTGAATTATCACAAAATATGGCAATAGGCTCATCATACACAGATTTTATATCCTTCAACATTTTCTTCATCCACAACACTTGAGTATAATTGTTAGCAGCAAAAATGTATTCTACCTTTGCAATCAATAAATAAATGGTATTTTACTTCTTACTTAACCATGAAATTAGCTTCTTCCCCAAGAAAAATGCACCACCACTAGTACTCTTTCTATCATCCACATCTCCTACCCAATCAACATCAATAAAAGATCTCAAAGTAAAGTCATCTTCTTTAGGATACCATAGGAAAAAATCAGTTGTCCCCTTCAAGTATCTAAATATTCTCTTCAGAGCAGTCACATGAAATTCCTTAGGATCAACTTGAAATCTTGCAAAAATGCATACAACATTCATGATATCAAGTCTAGTTTGACTCAAATAAAGAAATCCACCAATCATCGATCTATATTTAGTCAGATTTTCTTTAGGATAATCATCATTTTGAGTCAAATTACATCCAGTCACCATAGGTGTACCAACTAGCTTTGAATCTTCCATACACAACTTCTTTAACAATTCTTTCACATACTTGGACTCATAAATAAAGATCCCTTTGTCTAGCTGAGTGATTTCCAATCCCAAAAATAATTTCATCTCTCCAATCATAGACATCTCAAACTCACTTTGCATCTCATTAGCAAACTTCATGTACAAACTATCACCTCCTCCAAAAGTGATATAATCAACAAAGACTTCAACAATCAAATCTTTATCATGATCAATCTTGAAATACAGATTACTATCAGCAGTACCTTTATTAAATCCAAGCTTCAACAAATACTTATCCAATCTAGCATACCATGCTCTAGGGGCTTTCTTAAGTCCATACAATGCTTTATTCAACCGACAAACCATATCTCCCTGATTAGTCAATTGATATCTATCAAGTTGTTCAATATACACTTCTTCTTCCAGTTCACCATCTAGGAATGCAAATTTGACATCCATATGATAAACCTTGAAGTTTTTGTAAGCACCATAAGCAAGAAATAGTTTCACAGCTTCAATCCTAGAAACAAGGGAAAAAATTTCTTCAAAGTCAATTCCTTCCATCTGTGAATATCCTTTACATACCAGTCATGCTTTGTTTCTAACAAATTCACCTTGCTCATTCAGTTTATTCTTAAAGACCCATTTAGTTCCAATTACATTTTTGTCCTTAGGTCTAGGAACAACAATCCATGTATCATTCTTCTCAATTTGTTGTAGCTCTCCTTTCATTGCTTCCATTCAATGTTCATCTTTATAGGCTTCATTGACATTATTAGGCTCAGTCTTAGAAATCAAATAGTATTCCTTTGTAATTCTTCTCCTAGTTTGAACACCTTTGTTTTTATCACCTATAATTTGATCTTCTGAATGATTCAGTCTTACATACCTTGGAGTCTTAGGATGTTCTTGAACTTCAGGCTCTTGTGATCTCACTTCTACACTTTCACTAGTTCCTTCCTCTTGGATTTGTTGACTCAACAAAATGATTTGCACTTGATTATGAGTTTGAACTATACTAAAATTCTGATCATCCAAATCATATCCACAAGTTCTTGATGGTCTAACTGTGTCTTTATCAACCTTCACATTAGCACTTTCAACCACTTTCCTCAAACTCTTATTGAAGCATCAATAGGCTTTTTTTTTAGTAGAATAACCAAGAAAGATACCTTCATCAATTCTAGCATCAAACTTTCTTATGTCTTCATCTCTTTTGATATAGCATTTACTCCCAAAGGTTTTGAAATATCTAATAGTAGGCTTATGACCAAACCATAGCTCATAAGGGGTCTTATCGGCATCACCTTTGATATGCACCTGATTGAGAGTGTACACAACAATACTTACAACTTCTCTCCAGTAGATATGAGGGAAATTTCCTTCCATCATCATAGTCCTAACAAAATCTAGAACTATCTTTTTCTTCCTTTCCACAACTCCATTTTGCTGAGGGGTCTGTGGTGTAGATAACTCTCTTTATCCCATGTTCTTCACAAGAATAATTAAACTCACTAGAAATGAATTCACCACCTCCATCTGATCTCAAACATTTAATCTTTGGACTTATCTTTGTCTCAACCTTAGATTTAAAGATCTTGAGTTTCTCAAGAGCTTTAGATTTTTCCCTTAAGAAAGAAACCCACATCAATCTAGAATAATCATCAATCAGTAACATAACTGTCTCCTTGTACACTTCTGACTCTAGAGGGACCACATAGATTAGTATGCACAAGCTCCAATACTAAACATTTGAACAATTTTTTTTGCTCTGAAATGAAACTCTAGTTTTCTTCACTAACTGGCATTCCTTGCATATGGTATTAGTAGGCTTTACCAACTTAGGAAGATCTCTCATAGCATGAGTAGAACTTATCTAGATAATATTGTCAAAGTTTACATGACACAATCTCCTATGCCACAACCAACTTTTATCAACTTGAGCAACCAAACAACTTTTACTAGCAATATTCAGATGAAAGATATTACCTTTTGTTTATGTACCTAATGCAATCATATTTTCAGAATTCCCCAATATTCTACACTTTCTATCCTTGAATTGAAGATTGTATCCCTTGTCAACCATCTATCCAACACTTCAAATATTAAGCTTAAAACCTTCCACATATAGGACATCATCAATACTATTCTTACCATCAAGAGAAATGGATCCTCTACCATAGATCACACCAACTTTGTCATCACCAAATATTACAACACCACCATCATACTTTTCCAAGCTCACAAATTTACTTTTATCATCTGTCATGTGATGTGAGCATCCACTGTCAATCACACATTCATCCTTTTCTTCAATTTTGGCTGCAAGAGCTTTCTCCATATTCATGCAACTAGCAGATTCAGTAGCTACCGAATCATTTTCCTTTATAGCAATAAATACTCATTCATCTTCACTTGCATTCCCTTTGTCAGATTCATCATCTGTCACACCTTCATCAGCAGCATAATAATATTTTCTTTGGAATCTAGGCTTGTTAGGTCTTGGCTTAGGAACTCTTTTAGGACACCTTGAGGCAAAATGAACTATCTTATTGCATGAAAAAAGTTTATGAGGTAATTTCCCTTTGTACTTACCTTCTCCTTTGGATACTCTCTTGACAAGAAGTGCTCAAGCTCATCCAGCTTTCTCTCTTCTTCTTCAATCTCTCTCATTTATTCATCATACTTTAACACCTTTCTAGAAGAAATTTCTCCTGGATCATATCTTTGAGATCTCTTCCAGAGGTAGTAGCTTTGAATGCAGATTCTATCTTAGGAAGAGCATCACCAAACTCACTTAACTCAAAAGTAGCAAGCTTACCAATCAACATGTCTCTTGTTACATTTCTCATAGTCCAAATCTCCTCAATAGAAGTAACTTTATGTTTGTATGCACTAGGAAAGGATTTGAGCACTTTAGCAACAATCTTTGATTCATCCAATGTTCCACCAACACATATGATATTACATACAATTTCATTCACTATTTGCATAAAAGAAGTGATGTTCTCATCTTCACCCATTTCAATGTTTCATATTTCCCTTTCAGACTTTGCAACTTAGCAATCTTCACATGTGCATAACCTTCATACAAAGTTTCCATTTTTTTCCAGATCTCATAAGCAGTCTTCAAATCCATTACATTTGTCATCTCAAAATTAGTCAAAGCACTCAACAATGCTTCCTTAGCCCTGATATTATACTCAACATCTTTGATCTCTTTTGAAGTAGAAGGCCCATTCTGTGGGATGATATATGTATTTTTTGTAATGTTACAGAAAGGCTCACCAATGCATCTCAGATGACACTCCATTCGAGTCTTCCATAATGAATAATTTATTCCATCAAATCTCAGACTATCCTTCTTATATGTCGCCATCCCGGATCACCTTAATCTTTTAGACTTCTTCCAAGTAACTTGCTTTGATACCAATTGTTGGCAACACAAGCACATACAACTAAGAGGGGGGGTTGAATCATTTGTCACATAAATTAAACAAATTATCAAACTTATTAACCTTATTCTCAGATATGATAAATAACAATGAAAGCATAAATCATCACCACATCAAAAACTCACATAACACCAAGATTTTTATATAGAAACCTTGTTAGGGGAAAAACTACGGTGGAGGTTAGTTAACAAGATTATACCTTATTAAAAGTATAAGAAAGATAAATGGGAATGCACATGCATTCAAGAAAACTACCTAGATCTCACTACTCAATTACAACAAGGCTTACTACCCAAGGAAGACACACTTTCTTATAGAAAGATTCGGATTAGATCCACAAGATTGAACTGAGAAATTGGTTAAGCACATAAAAATTCTTCATAGTTCACTTTTTCCTTCGAATTATTAGAACTTTATTCACACATAGGACTCACACACTTCACTTCTTCATGCTTTCAAATGATAAAACAATTGCTCTTATATATCCGCAACAAGAGATAACAACATTTACATGTCGACTCAAACAAAATATAAAATTAATACAAATTGTCAGTCCAAAACATATATAAATTACAATGTGAATCAACCAAAGTTTTCCACAACATAGTGATGACCCAAAACAACATCCTCAAATTCAAAAAACCTTCAATAATTATTCCTTGAGATCCACAACACACTGCAATCACCCATTCGACCAAGAACATGAAAAACATGAACATGCAAGAGAAAATCACCAATCGTGAGCACAACGATCAATGTGGACCAACAACAAAGATATGAACTAGAAACATCCACAAGCATCATGAAACATTAGAGAAGCATTCTCAACACTTCATGTTACCATCACATCATCTTCATTCAGGAACATGAACTAAAGCAACAAAAAAACTCTTAGAACACCGATACTCATAACTCGGTGAAATCTTCATGTGGATCTATAAAACTTAACATGGATAGACTAGATATACTCGACAAAAAACCCTTTAATCCAAAACCTCTGATCATCAACATACTAGGCTAGCTAATAAACTAAACTTCACTTCACCACCGACAACCTGCAACTCACTTTGTTACAATTTTCTCAATATCCTCAACATATTTAGCTTGAATGCTAATAGTGTTGACATCAATGACAACCACATATCAACAACATCCAATAGTAACTACAGTGGAGCTTTGAATTTTTTAACCGAGGCAGCTCTTCCAAGTATGGTTACCTTCAAAGGGGTGCATCTAAGGCCAAGATTTCTTATACTCTTCTCAAGAATGATGGGTTCTAAAATACCATTTTCATTTTTTTTGAGTTTCTTTTTTTTTGTTATAGCCCCATCCTTGCATTATTTGTAGTACTTTGCTAGTGTCATCCATGGGGAGATCAAGTACGAGCCTTTCATCTTGGTACAACAAACTTGATATGTCCTTTTCATCCACCACTTCCTGACTTAGGTCCCCCCAACATATGAATCTGGAAGGGTCTGCTTTGAAAGTTTAGACTGAAGTGTTATTTAGATATGGTTGCCCATGAGATCTAGGAGATTGAGGTAACTCTCCTATTCCAAAGGAACTCTTCTTAATTTTGTAATCCCCACACCCATTATCTTGATATTAGAGATTTCAAGAATGGTGGGTGTCTTTGTCTCAGAAGTGGAGGCTAAAGTAGCTAGTTCTACATATGGAGTTGTAGGGCCTTCATCATTCTTTGGGACTTGAGGGATTTTGTAGTACTTTGCTTCTAGATTTTTGCAATAATAAAATGGCTTAGGATCACCATGGATTGTGACCTCTTGGTTTTGATAGGGAAACTTGACACACTGATGAAAGGTAGATGCAACTGCTTGCATCCCATGGATCCATGGATGCCCTTAGAGGATATTATAAGGTAAATTGAGATCAAGGACTTGGCATGTGGTTTCCATAATGGTTGGACCTACTTGAATAGGGAGTTGAATAGTGCCTTGAGACACTCTTTCTTGATCATCATATGCCCTAATCATAATACCTTTACCTTTTTTGATGACGTCCTCAAAGAATCCTAGATTCTTTATGAGCTTGAGAGAACAAATATTTAAAGTTGTACCCCCATCCACCAAGACCCTTTTGACTTTTTTTAATGGATCAAGACCTTGAGATGGAGTGAACAGTTATGAGATGGTTGCATTGGGAGGTCTTGATCAAAAAAATTTAGGAGATGGGGCATGGTGATGTGTCTGACCATAGCTTGGAATTGATTTGCATCAAGATCTGTGGGGACAGTGGATGAAGCCAATGCTTCCTCTAGGATTATTCTATGTGTGGCTAATATATTTAGTAACTCCATGATGGAGATCTGAGCGGGGGTTCTTTTCAGTTGGTCCAAGACATTATAACCATTGGGAATGGATTTTGGATTAGAGGTTGAGGCCCTAGATGGTTGGGATGGTCTAGCAATGGTAACCTTGCTGCCACGTGTGGTGACTCCACAATCAACTTTGGCCCCCTTAACATTAACAACAGTGACCCATTCATCTAAGGATTCCACAACATGATTGTAAAAATGGTTTACATTGCCATACTTTTCCTTTCCATGGTTGTTCCATTTATTGTGGTCTAGCATTGGACTCATGTATATCTTCAGGTCTTGATTTCTTGCAGTTTGTTCAATGTTTATGATCTTGTCATCGATAAGGTCTTGGATCAAAATTTTCATTCTCATGCAACTGGTCATTGTGTCCCCCTTGATTGTATGAAAATTTCAAAGGTTATTTTCATTATACCATGGTGGTTTCACTTGGGGCTCTTGATAATTCTCATAAGTGTGGATTTTAATGAGATTCTCTTGTACTATTTTTTTCATGATAGATTCAATTGATTCCCCAAGGGATTTGTATTTTCATTTGGAGGGATATTTGTTTTGTGGGGGTGGTCCCCCTTGATTATTTAGATTGTTGACCACTTGATTATTGGGTGGTTGTGATACCACATTGGCTTGCATGTTGTTTCAGTTGTTTTGTAGTTGTTGCTACACTTGTGTATTTTTCCTTGGAGCACTGGTTACAACTTTGGCACCAACGACACCATCATTGGTGACATTTTTTTTTAGCCCATGTGTGAGGTTTTTTTTAGTAACTATTTGATCGGTAGTTATCTTGATAAGTAGGTGTTCCCCCTTTTGTGATAAGGGCTCTTTTGATGTTGAGTGCCTTGGGGATCAACTTGTTGTATGTGGTGATACATTGCATTTTTAGATGGAAGGAAAATGTTCCTTCAAGATGAGAGATGATGGTGAAATTTTTTTGTTCTTTGGGCATGGTCCACTTGCTCATGTTGGCCTTGGATCACCATCATTGTAAGAAGGATGCAAATGTTTCCCCCTTAGCTTGTTTGAGAGCAGATAGTTCCTCTAGACTCACGTCCATTCCTATGTTGAATACATAGTTTTGTATGAATGCGTCCACAATTTCTTGGAACTTTTTGATTCCAGTGGGAAGATGAGAGAACCATTCCATTGTTGGGCCAACCAAACTTTGAGGGAATAACCACATTGGATAAGTGTCATTGTATGTAACTTCCATGCAATGTACCTGGAGTTCCTTGATGTGATCTTCAAGATTACCCATCCCACGATATTTATCAAATTTAGGGATTTCAAATCCCTTTGGGAATGGGACCATCACAAGACTTCTGTCAAATAGATAGGGGTATAAGTTCTTTGGTTTTTTCATTTTTTTCCCTGATTGGAAGTCTAGCACTTGTTGTGAGAGCAATTTGATCTATGTTGACACATCATCTTGTGGATCGGGTAGCGGAATGAAAGTGTTTTGAGGTGGTGTGATTGTTAGAGTGATGGGTGGATTGCTTTATGTATTCATGAGAGTTCTTTGTGATCCTTTCTATGTGATTAATGCTTGTTGATATGCCTAACACTGTTGTTGTCCCAACAATGCTTGTTGTTGGTCTTGTTGTTGTTCTGCCAACAATGCTTGTTGTTGGGCTAGTAATTGGGTTGCTTCTTGTTGCGCTTGGTATTGTTGTAAATCCTATTGATAGGCTTGTTGTTATGCTTGGTATTGTGCTTGCACTTAAGCTTGTTGGGATTGATATTGAGCTTGAGCCTGAGCCTGAGCTTGTTGATCAACTTGTGTAGCTTGGGCAGCCTATGTGGCTTGAGCAGCCTATGTAGCTTGTTTCTATTGCAATAAAGCTTGTGCTTGTGCTTGGGTGGTTTGTTGCACTTGTTGTGTGCTTGATATTCCTATGCCTATTGTGTAGCTTGCTGCGAAGCTTGTGTGGCTTGTTGATTTTGAAATTGTTGAAGTGCCTTATGATAGGCTTGTTGGGCAACTTGCAACATGATGCTATATTGGTTCACCATGTTTGGTCTTGGTGGTGGAGGTGGAGGATTTGGAATGGTGTGAGATGTTGTGATGAGAGTTTTTTTTTGTGGTTGTTGAGGTATCGTTTGATTGATGATAGGAGGTTGTGTGGTGGATAGTGTGGTTGATATGATAGGTCCTTGGGAGACCACATTTATAGATGGTGTAGTGATTGATTGGGTTATTTGGATGTTGCCACCTATTGTTGTAATATTAGTGGCATGATCAGAGGATTCAGTCTGATGGTTTGATTTATGATTGGAGGATTCTTTTGATTGGTTTGATTGAGGATTGATAAAGGGGGTTTCCCTAAACCAAGAATATGTGTGGATGCTAGTGGTAGAGGTGGAAATGGTGGGAAAATGGGTTGTGTGTTCTCTTGAGCAAATGGTGATGATGAAGGATTAAAGATTACTCCTTGTCCAAATAATCCACCTTCTCCTTGTGAGGTCATGGGGAGAGAGACTTGTGTGTTAAGGGGATATGTTAGGATTGCAACGAAAGTCGATGGATTATTGGCGTCATGAAAGACGAGTGGAATGTATGGGTGTTTCAGATCTTGAGGGATGGATTGACCCAAGATGGTTTTTGCATCCAATTCTTGGTTGTTCACAAGGGGATATGTTTGAATAGAATGAAGTAATGAACTCCCCTTGTTGAAAATTGGTTAAGTTGGAGCAAGAGATGATGTGGGTTGTATGGGTTGAATGATGCTTTAAAAAGATGGTGTGAATGAGACCAGTGGCATAATCCCAAGAGGTTTCTCCACAATAGTGCTTACTTCAAAATTAGAAGGGAGTTTAGCCCCTTCTGTTGCCAATTCTAGAATGTATTGTGAAGGATTGAGTCTTATCATGGCATTGAAAATTTTGTGAGTTTTGGGATTTTGGACCATTTCTATGATTTCATCTTGAGACATCCCCAAGACATTATTGGTGATGTCTTCCACTTGACCTTCCTCCTGAGAATCTTGTGGTAATAGAGGAATATTGGGTGGGGGATTGCTAGATCCAATGGGATTTATTTTGGGAGTGGTTTGACTCAAGTCACTCAAAGTAGATGTTTCTTAAATGGTTTCTATGTTCTTCTTGTGTTGAGATCTATTTTAAACCATAAAATGAGGATTAATTTTTAGGAATGTGGGAGGTGAACCTCTAACTCCTTAGATTTATCTAAACTTTAGGTGCAAAAAAGAAAATCTAGGATATTAAGGATCAAAGGGTAATGATGAGAATGATTGAAATCTTAAGAAATCTTGAAGGAGATACTAGACTTTGGGACTTTTAGATTTTTTATGTTGGATTTGATTTGGTTTTGACTTTGGCTTTGATTTGGATTTGATTATCATTTGATTTGACTTTGGATTTTGGATAATGAACTCATAGACCACAAGATGTTGGATGTTATCAAGGGATACACTTGTTCACATGTATTGATAATTTGACTAAATGTATTCATGAAGAAGGATTTATCTAGACACACCTAGTAAAACAAGAGGATTTGGATATGATCTAAAGCATTTGCCAAAAGTCTATCATAGAGGATTTTTCCAAGATTTCCAAGAGTTGTTTGTGAGATGATTTTGATTTGATGTTTGAGGATGGATGGAAGTGTTGACATGATCCTAAGTGAACCTAGAGATACTTTTTCTTACAAGACCTTGCTATTGAAGAACATGTTATACTTCCTATGTGAGAAACTCAAACCTTTGAAAGAGACTTGAATTTTGACAATAATAAAATGAGTATAAGTTGGGATTGTCCTTTGATGTACGCTTGCAAAAGTTATAAACCAATCTTTCACTAACTTCGTAAAGCATGTACTAAAATTTCTTGAGAGCTTTTGGACTAAGACCTTTGGACTTTGGTTTTTGGATTTTGATCTTTTGGGAAATAATTTTAGAGAACACATGTGTAAGGTCCAATTTCTTCTTATCTTTGCTTAATGAGTTATTTTTACCACAAACACTCTCTTGATTATCTTTTCAAACTAAATGTCTAATGTCCCAATTTCTTTTCATCTCACAAATTCCATTATGTGGAAATCAAGGAAATTAAGGCAATAGTTCCCTAATGTTGACTTTAGTAAGAGCAAATTGAGATGTAAGTCCAAATACTTAGAAGCCTCTAAGGATGGAATCCCTAGGGCAAGCAATAGCACTTGGATTTTTCAAAGGTATTTTCTCCTCCTAAAGGGTTTGAAATTTTGATGATTTTGTTGAATGTTTGTTTTCCAATGTTTTAGATCCAAAAAATATTTGTTGAGTTCCCACTTGGATAAATCCAACCATGCCTATTCTGAGTGGATGATTAGAAGCTTGACCACATTGGCTCCCCTCCATGACACACACTTCTTGGGTCAGCCAAGCTTCAATACCCATGAAACTCCCATGGAATACTTCTCATCTCTACAAAGAACCACAAAATTGTGGGACGAATTCAAAATGATCGTTCTTTCACCAACAAATAAGGATTTTGGCCTCTATACAAATTGGTTCTTAGTCAAGCTGATCAGAGACATGGCACCTTGCGACTGTCCAGCAAGCCACTAAAGGATTTAATAAATCCTACTAAGGGATCTTATACTTTTTATGATAGTAACCCATTTTGAAAGACACTGTATGACTAAGGCCTACATACCATGAGGACTTGACAGTTTAGTCTTATCCATTTATATACCAACCCGAGTGAAAAATTGGTTGGAGCTACCTTTAAATTGGTTTTAGGCAGGCCCCTCTAGGGGTAAACAAAATTGAGCAAGCACACCCGTAGTTCAATCAATCATTATTTGTGTGAACAAAGAGAGAACACACGTGATATACCTAACTCACACTAGCAATATTTGTTCAATTTTAAAAGCCCAAATCGAAGTGTGGAGACAATACTTTATACAACTTAATATCACAAAAATACTTTTGATTATCAAGATCACCGTGAAGCACAAGAGAAGTGCATATGCCTTTTAAATGATATTATTTCATAAAAAATATTACAAAGCATGAAAAACACATGTTCATTTTAGAACTAAAAGAAGTAATGGATTCTTTTTATAGCACCAAGATGAAGTGTGAAGTTTCTTGTTCAATTTTTAAATTCAAAACCAACTCTAGCAAGTTACTAAAGTTCTTTTTAAAACCCAAACAAAAATTATTTGAGTCCTAAAAATTGAAGATATCAATGTCCTTAAAAAGTGGATTACAATTGCTCCCAAAGTTTTTAAAAACACTTTTTTACAAATCATGTGATAATACCATAAGAATTCTTGTTTTTGTTTCCTCCTTTCCATCTTGATCACTTCAACCTACAAAAATTGGTTACCCTACAAAAAATAGAGCCACAAACAGGTTAGAAGTCAAAGGTGATCAAAATAAAAAAGCACATGTTGAATTAAAAAAGAAAAATGACCTTTTACTCAACTCCAACATGACAATCCATAGAGGCGTCATAGTTTGAGGAAATCAACGTCGCTTTGGTGAGGTCAACGTTTCCCTGTGGAAAACTAGAGACCGTGATTGCATCACAATTTATCTTCAACGTTGCAATTTGGAGTTTTTCTAGTCTGGCCTCAAGAAAATGACTTTAGTGTCATGTTTTGGAGTGTTGAAAACATTGCTAAATAGTGACACTAGACTGATAACATTTCTCTTTGCACCTTTTAGTGTCGCTCTTTCTTGAAGACACAAAAGTTTGAAAAAACAACAAAATTTTGACAAAAATGTGTTAATTTCTCAAGATTCCCCCTCCTAGCACCAAAATGTGAATGGTTATCTTAGACCCATCCAAACATCATCAAACAACACAATGTTAGTCCTCAAACACATCTAAAACAATCATTCCCCATGCAATTTATTAAAATGAAATAAACAAGAAAACAAATATTGAATATCAAATGAAAGCTTATTGAAATCCTATTTAAAACATTCAAACCAACATCCCATGGGGGAATTGGTGCTACTTTGATGTGGAAAATAGCCCTTTCCCAATTATTTGCAAGCTTTGATGATGAACATGTTTGATGTTGTGGTTGTGTTGTTGATATGTGGTTGTCATTGATGTCAACACTATTAGCATTGGTCCGTTAGAAGTTGTATATGTTGAGGATATTGAGAAAATTATAATAAGAAGTGCTACATGTTGTCAGTGGAGAAGCAATGATTAGTCTGTCAGTTTGATCCATATGTTGCTTAGATGAGGTTGCAGTTTAAAGGGTTTCTTGCTAAGTGTGTCTAGTTTATCCACGCCAAGTTTCAGATATCCGCATGAAGATTTGTTCAAGCTATGAAGATTTGTTTGGTGATAATTTTTATGTTACTTCAGTTTGTGTTTCTAAGTGAAGATCATGTGATTTATGTAAGTTCAGTTGTTGTGGATGTTTCTCTGGTATTTCATGGTGTTTGTGGATGTTTCTAGTTTTTACTCTATCTATGCTACATATTCTCATTGATCGTGGTGCTTGTGATTTGATATTTTCTCTTGTGTGTTCATCTTTTTCATGTTCATGGATGACTAGGTGTTGAAGCATGTTGTCGATCTTCGAGGAGAAATAAAGTGAAGTATTTTTGTGTTGGAGTAGTTAATTTGGGTCATCACTATGTTGTGGCTGACCATGGTTGATTCGCAGGAATAATATTTATATGTTTTTGGCTGACTGTTTGTAATTATTTTATTATTTCTTTGTGGCAGACTTGAAGAAATGTAATTTCATGTTTCAGATATATAAGAGTGATTTTTTTATCAGTGTAATGTACGTATGTGTTGTATGAGGTGGATGAAGTGTGAAGTGTGCGAGCCCTATGGGTATGTGCAGGATCATGATGGGCCAAAAAGTGGTGATATGATGGGTATGTGTAGGGTATGTGGCTGAAGATTCTATTTTTACCCAAAATTAATGAAACAAAAAGGGTTTTTAAAGGAGATTCTTAGCTTTCCATCAATATAAATGATGCTTTACTTTGAATTTCATAAATAATTATTATTCATTTTCTATTTGAACAATGACTAAAGTCTTGATTGATAGGTTGATTGAAAAACATCTTTAGCTTTCAAACGGTATCACATTCTTTGAATCTGAAACATGTGTCACATTCTATGCTTCACATACTATAGGATTTTAAAAAAAATGAATTTCATGAAGTTTTGACCAAGTTAAGGTGGTCAGACATATGAGTATTTTATATTTTTTAAAAGCTGTAATAAAAAATTCATAATTAATTATTTAATTAGAAAAAAATTACAAAAAAAATATGCATCACATCGAGACATGAGTCCTCTACTTATATCTAAAATATTATAAAAAAATATTATCATTTTATTGTGGTTACGGTGGTCAAACAGACACCTACTTCTTATTTTTCCCCTAAAATTTAAGTACTAATACATTGAAATTTCAAATTTTCACCAAATACATTTTTTTTAAAAATAAACCTCGTAGTTTAGAAACTATATTCAATTTGCTACAAATTCTATTCTTACATATTTTTGAAATAATATAGATAAAATATGCAAATTCTTACGTCAAGTTGCCTAACTCTAATTTTTCTAATTTTTTTGCCACATAAGGGCCTATTTTTTCCATGACGATCCTGCACATACCCCTATGCACGAATATTGTTTAGATCATTCAAAGGAAGAGAAAAGTGTGAAGAAGAGTGAAGGAGTATTCATGTGCTTAACTGGAACTGTAATCAAACATTAGTAGATGTTATTTCCTCAGTTCAAATCCAGATGGTTTTAATCTGAATCTTTCTTTGGACAGTGAGTCTTCTTTGTAATTGAGCAATGAGCTCTAGGCAATGTCCCTGAATGTATGTGCATTCCCATTGATTCTTCTTCTATTTTTAACAGGGTATAATATTGTGGACTGACCTCCACCATGGTTTTTTCCCTAACGAGGTTTCCACATAAAAGTCTTGGTGTTCTCTATGTTTCTGATGTGTTGATTGTTTAGGTTTATTATTCATTCATCAGATCTGAGATTAAGTTAAGTTAAGGTTGAACAAGTTTAATATTCTGCGACAACTAATTCACCCCCCCTCTCAGTTGTATATCCTTGTTTTTCCAATAGTTGGTATCAGAGCAGGTTCCTTTGAAGAAGTTTAAAAGCTTGAGGTGATCTAAGATGGCATCATACAAGAAGGATAGTCCTAGATTCGATGGAACAAACTACTCTATGTGGAAAGAAAGAATGAAATGTCATTTGAGGTGTATTGGTGAACCCTTCTAGAAGATTAAAAAGAATATATATGTTATTCCTTAGAATGTTCCTTCCACACCTAATGAGGTTAAAGAAGCTAAGACTAACATTAGGGCTATTGAAGCTTTGTTGAGTGCTTTGATAGATTTAGAAATGAAAAATGTGATGGATTTGAAGAAAACTCATGAGATCTGGAAGAAGATGGAGACTTTGTATGAAGGAGATGCACTTGTGAAGGTTGCTAAGCTAACAAGTTTGAAAGGAAAGTATGAGACTTTGAAGATGGGTGAAGATGAAATTATTTCTTCTTTTATGCAAAAAGTAAATGAACTTGTGATGGGTATTATATGTATCGGTGGTACCTTGGATGAATAGGAAATTGTAGCTAAGGTGCTTAGATCATTGCATCCCTCTTACAAATCAAAGTATCATGCTATTGAAGAGTTCAGAACAATAACAAACATGACAAGATATATGTTTATTAAAAAATTTGTTGCTTTTGAGTTGAGTGAATTTGGTGATTCTACCCCTAAGACTGAATCTGCATTTAAGGCTTTTGTATCTAGAAGAAACAAGCAAAGATATGATCTGGGAGAAATTTCTAAAATTCATTCAAGTATGAGGAAGAGATGAAACAACTTGAAGATGAAGAAAGAGAGGTAGAAGAGCTAGAAGCATTGATTGTGAAGAAAGAAGGCAAAGGACAGGGTAAGTATAAAGGAAAGTTGCCTATTAAATGTTTCTCTTGCAGTAAAATAGGTCATTTTGCATCAAAGGTGTCTTGAAAGAGTTCCTAGGTCTAAACCTTACAAACCTAGATTTCAAAAGAAATGCTATTATGTTGAAGAAGGTGTGACTGATGAAGAGTTTGATAAAGAAAATGGAAATGAAGATGAATGGGATTTCATTACTATCAAGGAAAATGGTCTAGTGGCTACTAAATCTGCTAAAGTTGAGAAAGATCTTGCAGCCGAATTGAAGAAAAAGATGAGTGGGTTATTGACAGTGGATGCTCACATCATATGACTGGTGACAAAAGAAAATTTATAAGTCTAAAGAAGTATGACGGTGTGGTTGTAAGATTCAAAGATAACAATATTGGTGTGATTCATGGAAGAGGATCTATTTGTCTTGGTAATAAACACAACACTAATGATGATATTTATGTTAAAGGATTAAAGCATAACCTATTGAGTGTTGTACATATGGTGGAAAAGGGTTACGATCTATAGTTCAAAGATTGAAGATGAATGATACTTGTAAGTTCTGGAAGTGAAATTGCTTCAAGTACAAAGAAAAAAGGTAATATTTTTCACGTGAATGCTAATGTAAATTGTTTGATTGCTCAAGTGGATGTAAGTTAGCTATGGGATAGAAGGCTGTTTCATGTGAATTTTGATAACATTGTCAAGGTAAGCTCCACTCAAGCAGTAAGAGATCTACCCTAGCTAGTGAAGCCTACTAACACAATATGCAAGAAATGTTAGATGGGAAAATAGACTAGATTTTCTTTTTAGAGCAAACAACATCATTCTAATGGAGTGTTGGAGTTGGTGCATACTGATCTGTGTGGTCCCTCCAGAATCAAAAGTCTACAAGGAGAAAGGTACTTTATGTTGCTTATTAATGATTACTCTAGGATGATATGGGTTGCTTTCTGAAGAGAAAAATGTGAAGCATTAGAGAAGTTCAAAAGTTTCAAAGCTATGGCAGAGAATGAGATAGGTTTGAAGATCAAATTCCTAAGGTCAAACAGAGGTGGTGAGTTCACTTCCTGAGATTTCAATTCTTTCTATGAAGGGCATGGAATCAGAAGACAGTTATCTACTCCCCAAACCCCTCAATAGAATGGAGTTGTAGAGAGGAAGAATATAAATTTTTTGGATGCTGCTAGAACAATGATGTTAGAAGGAAATGTGCCTCACATCTATTGGAGAGAAGTTGTAAACACTATTGTGTACACTCTGAACTGGGTAAATGTCAATGGTATTTCTGGTAAGACTCCTTTTGAGCTATGGTTTGGTTATAAGCCTACTAATAAATACTTCAAGATCTTTGGAAGCAAGTGTTATATTAAGAGAGATGACGACATTGGAAATTTTGATGCAAGGAGCAATCAAGGAATCTTTCTAGGTTACTCCACTAAAATCAAGGCTTACCAGTGCTATAATAGAAGATTGAGAAAGATGGTTGAAAGTGAAAATGTCAAAGTTGATGAGGACTCTGCTAGATCATCCAAATACTATGGATATGATTTAGCCAGCCAACAAGATAGTACAGACCAAGGGAATAATGTTCAAACAAAAAATCAAGCTCAAATTGTTTCAGTAAATCAAGAAATTTAGGAAGGTGAGACAAGTGGAAGTGTAGAAGAAAGAACATAAGAATCAAAAGTGAGAGAGAATCTTAAAATTCCAAGGTATGTAAAGCTAAATCATTCTAAAGATCAAATTATAGGTGATAAGAATAAAGGTGTACTGATTAGAAGAAGGATTGCAAAAGAGTATTGTCTAATTTCCAAGACTGAGCCTAACAATATCAATGAAGCTTGTAATGATGAACACTGGATGGAAGCTATGAAGGAAGAACTATTGCAAATTGAAAAAATGATACATGGATTCTTGTTCCCAGACCTAAAGATAAAAATGTGATTGGTACTAAATGGGTCTTTTGGAATAAGCTAAATGAACAAGGTGATGTGGTTCAGAATAAAGCAAGACTGGTATGTAAAGGGTATTCACAAATGGAAGGTATTGATTTTGAAGAAACCTTTGCCCCTGTTTCCATAATTGAAGCTGTAAGATTATTTCTTGCTTATGTTGCATATAAGAAATACAAGGCCTATCAAATGGATGTAAAGTCAACATTTATGAATGGTGAATTCAAAGAAGAGGTACATGTTGAACAACTACATGGACTTCAATTGTTTGATAAGGAAGACATGGTTTGTCGATTGAAGAAAGCTTTGTATGGACTCAAGCAAGCCCCCAGATCCTGGTATGCTAGATTGGATAAATATTTACTAAAGCTTGGATTCAATAAAGGTACTGCTAACAACAACTAATTATATTTTAAGTTGGATCATGATAAAGAGTTGATTATTGAAGTCTTTGTTGATGACATTATTTTTGGAGGAGATGATGGCTTGTGCATGAAGTTTTCCAATGAGATGCAGAATGAATTTTAAATGAGTATGATTGGAGAGATGAAATTTATCTTGGGATTGAAAATTACTCAGTTAGACAAAGGGATTTTCATGTGTCAATCCAAATATGTGAAGAGCTACTGAAGAATTTTGGGATGGAAGACTCAAAGCATGTTGGTACACCCATGGTAACCAGATGCAAGTTAACACGAAATGATGATTCTCCTAAGTCAAATCATACAAGATATAGGTCAATGATTGGTGGATTGCTCTACTTAACTTAGACCAGACCAGACATCATGAATGCAGTGTGTATGGTTTCTATATATTAAGCTGATCCAAAAGAATTGCATGTGACTATTGTGAAGAGAATTTTTAGATATCTAAAAGGAATAGTTTATTTTGGGCTTTGGTATCCTAAAGATGATGATCTTACTCTGAATTCCTATACTTATGTGGATTGGACAGGAGATGTAGATGACAAGAAAATTACTAGTGGTGGTGCTTTCTTCCTAGGGAAGAAGTTGGTGTCGTGGTTGAGTAAAAAGAAGAATTCCATTTCTCTATCTACTGTTGAGGTAGAGTATATTGCTGCTGCAAATAATTGTACTCAAGTGTTGTGGATGAAATAGATGTTGAAAGATATTAGAGTTGTATATGATGAACCTATTGTCATACACTTTGACAACTCAAGTGCAATAAACATATCAAAGAATTTGGTGCTACACTCTAAGACCAAGCATATATTAATCAAGTTCCACTTTCTAAGGGAGAAAGTGAGTGAGAAAGAAGTTAGAATGGAGTATGTGTCTACCAAAGAACAAATTGCAAACATTTTCACTAAGCCATTGCAAAAGGATACTTTTGAGTATCTCAGAGGGATGATAGGGGTGATTACCCCTCCTAATCTGAACTAAGGATGCATTAGTATGTATCAATCTATGTACTCTTGATCATATTTTGATATGGATTGATGTTGGTGGCTGCTACTCAAGGGGAGTAGTCAGATGTTTAGGTGTGCATATATTTGTTTTAGAGCTTGCATGGAAGAGATCTTTGACATTGATTTTAAAAGAGGAGAGGAGTAATGTGAAAAATATTTGTACGAGAAGAGTTGAGGAGAGAAGAGTCAAAACCTAAGGAGGAGTAAGTGCTGTTGGGTTGATGGTATTTTTCACATCATGTGTTGCCATCAATGCCAAAGGGGGAGATTATTGGATGTTGTGGTTGTGGTTGTGTTGTTGATATTTGGTTGTCATTGATGTTAACACTATTAGCATTGGTGCATTAGAAGTTGTATATGTTGAGGATATTGAGAAAATTATAATCAGAAGTGTTACAGGTTGTCAATGGAGAAGCGAAGACCAATCTATCAGTGTGATCCATACATTGCTTATCTAAGGTTGCGGTTTAAAGGGTTTCTTGTTGAGTGTCTATTTTATCCACGTTAATTTTCAGAGATCCGTATGAAGATTTGTTCAAGCTATGAAGATTTTTTTGGTGACATTTTTTATGTTACTTCAGTTTGTGTCTCTAAGTGAAGATCATGTGATTTTTGTAAGTTTAGTTGCTGCAGATGTTTCTCTAGTATTTCATGGTGTTTGTGGATGTTTCTAGTTCATGCTCTATCTATGTTGCATATTCACATTGATTGTGGTGCTTGTGATCCGAGATTTTCTCTTGCGTGTTCATGTTTTTCATGTTCATGGTTGACTAGGTGTTGAAGTGTTGTGGATCTTCGAGGATAAATTAATTGAAGTCTTTTTGTGTTGGAGTTACTAATTTGGGTCCTATTATACCCTGCATAACCACCCCATTTTGATCTAGAACAAAATGGGTCCCCCTTTCTTTTCCTTTCTTTTCCTTTGGTTTTTTGCTTTTGCTCTTGAGGTTCTTCGGGTTTTCTCCTGAGTTTGGGATTTTCCTCCCAGATCTTGTTCAAACTCCGGCTGAGCGCTGTTGTTCAAGGATTTTGGGTCTTTGCAGAATTCCACATGGACCAGATTTTCCCGATGTCCTCTTTTTTCACGGTTGTCCTTCTCTTCCGGATTTTCCCGAAATTCGTTGTTCCTTGTTTTTTCTAGATTTGTTGGAATGTCCTTTTTCACCATTTTTTGTCTCCTTCATATTTTCCTGAAATCCATCATCCCTCTTTTTTCCAGATTTTCTGGAGTGTCTCCTTTTTCGCGAAAATCTGTCCTGCACGGATTTCATCAAAATTTGAATAAATGTTAAGAAGTTTGGAATAGCGGGACTAGCTAATGAATAATGATGCATTTTATGTTTCCTTTATGCTATTTTTGAGATCTCGCTTGTTGTTCTAGGTTTGATAATGATCGAATTAAGTTTCTAACATGGTTTCATGCTTATTCCACTGGAATCCGCTTGACTCAGAATTCTCTGAAATTCCTCCCTGGCTTGGATTCCGTGGGTCGGCCTCAAACCCGAACTGTTGTATGATCATTTTTGTTTGAATATTTAATGGTACCGTGCTGATATAGGATCTATTTTAATGATGATTTTGATTTATTTAATTTTTGTTCTTGTGATCTTCATTATGGTTTTCTTCATTCAATGCAGGATTAAATCACATGTAGGATGGTATCGGTCAAGGAAGCTCAGTTAGAATGCTTTCTCTAGTTTAGTTGGTCATAAAAATCATCTAAGAGGAAAGTCGGTAGGACCTTGCAGATGTCTTTCTGATTACTGGTGCATTCTTCTCAACATACGTCTGTGTTGTCTATCAACAAGACCCTAGAGTTGTCACGGTGATCAGAAATCACATACAGGCATCTGTCATCAAGGCCTCATTCATTTTTTCAGTGATTGGGAGTTTCCTATCGGCATAGGTTTGTCTTTGGGGAGTGGTCCTGGTGAAATCTCTATGTCTTGCCAACTAGTGTCAAAAAAGTTTTATACATCGGAAAAGGTTTTTCTCTTCATGAAGAAGTATTGGCGAGTTCATGAAGTCTCCCCGACTAACAAGAGGAATCTAATACTTAGGCATAAGTCTATCTTCGGAGAGATGTCTCAGCAAAATCTCAAAGTCTTGCTGAAGGGGGTTGCATTCGGTAAAGGATAAAACCTTTGGTGTAATGTCTGGCCGATGAAGAGAGTCTTAGCGACACAAAAGAGAAGCTTGGCGAAAGTGAAAGAAATCGGCGAAAGGTCTTGCTGATACAAAAGTGTCAGCGATAGTGGGGTGAGTTCGCCGAGATGTGTTGCCTTCGGTGAAAAGTTTCACTGAAGGGGAAGGGTCCTGCTGAGAAGATGAGCTTGGCCAAGGATCATACCTTCGCCAAAAGGTCTTGGTGAAGGAAGAAAGTCATGACGAAGAAAAATAGAAACTGGCATGAGAGGGTCCCACTGAAAAGAAATGGAGCTCGCTAAGAGGATCCTCCCTTCGCCAAAAGGTCTTGGCGAAGGAAGGAGGTCAAGTCGACAAGATGTCCCTTCAGGGAAAGGAAAGGTCTGGTCGACATTCAGAGGTCTTGCCGATGTAGAGGAGCTCATGGAGAGGAAGGACGTGTGTGAAGAGGTCTCAACGATATTGAGGAGTCTTGCCAATGACAAGTGGGGCTTGATAAGAGAAGGGGAGTTTGGGGTAAGGTCTCCCCGATTCAAGGGTGTCCCACCGACACTGGGAAGCTCGCCCAAAGATCTGGCCTTTAGTGAAACATCCCATTGACTTGCCAGTGTCACACTGAAAGAACGAAGTGAGCCCAGTGAGAGTAAAAGAAACTCAGGGAGACTCCAAGCGAAATGAGGGACTTCGCCATGAGGTCACAACGACAAACGATGGTCTCCTCGACATTGAAGATCAGTTCCCCATGCGAAAAAGGATATTGGTATGACCGATAGGGACTCGTCAAACCTCTGGCCAAATAAGATGTCTTGTCGATAACTGTTGTGAGAGTAAATCGCATCGGGGAGACACTAGGGGTGTCTCACCGACATGCGATTGCCAAGTGAACCCCCTTTTGACCACTCGAGATCCTGCGTGGCAATTGACCGTCCAATCAGGGGGAGCTAAGAGGGGCCTTTGACTAGTTGATTGCCCCTGTGGAGAAGGCTAATAGAAGGTAGGTAAGATAAAATCCTTCTGAGAACAGATGATGATGGTGTTCAGATCTGCAAGGCGGCCCGATGGTGCTTCTAGGGAACGCTCAACAAGTAGGGGGTCCAGGACATAAAGGAGGCCAAGAAGAAGGAAGGAACTATGAGTCACTAAGGGACAACTGTAGTGACCACTGGTGGAAATAGATCAACATTAATGCATATATCCTGGAGCATTCAAGGTGATTCAGCAAGGGATTTCAAGGGTGGATATGAGGAAAGAAGAGCTAATGCTGTAGTAGAAAAAGATCTACAGATCTTTCCCAGAAATCCTTCATTAGTATGGATAGCAAGGCTTCACATTCAATGCACAACCGACTCTTTCTCCAAAATATCTGAGAGCCGACTCTCCTACAGACATTAGATATTTTGTAAACCCTAATGCAGGGGGACAACCCATCCTTTTGATGCATTCTGTATATAAGGCATTCTTGCCTCTTTGTAAAAGGTTAGCTTGGGTAGAGTTAGAACTTTCAAGGTTAGAACAGCTAAGGTAGAAGTGGTAGGATTAGAACAAATAGGAATAGAGGGGATAGAAGCTGATCTTGATTCTTTGTAATATGACCTTCTTTTGTCTTCTTAAAGGAGTAAGATTTAGTAGGATAGACTAATGTATCTTTCAATTTTCCTAGAGTAAATGGAAACAATTTGGAGCCACAAATTTTTTGTACACTGGTGATTGTGCTAGCTTTGTAATTGTTGTTTATCTATTTTATGAACATTAGAAGCAACAAGATCTTAATATACTTCATGTTGTGTTTCAGAATGGTGTTTGTTTTGAATTAATCATCTGATTTGAAAGCTTTCAAGGAATGAAGTTTGGTTTCATGTTTTGTTTGAATGGTAACTTGCAATCTGCTGTTGAAATCAGCACTGTGAATGAATGAAACTATATGTTTGGTCATAAGTTCACTTTGTTCTGCAGTGGTAGTTAGGAATTCCTTGGAAGGTGACAGGTCTGGTTAATTCGGATGAAGTGTCATTCTTTTATGTTAAAAAGCCTTGATCCATCTTTTTACATTTCTTTAAAACCCTAGTTAGAATAGGTTTTAAGTTTATGTTTGCTCTCATAACAGTCTAAAATCTCACACCAGCAGGCCACTTGAATATTACTGTTACATTGACCACTGAGGGACATCAGCACAGTTGAGACCCAACTACAAGGACCTTGGGAGCTAAGATATCCATGTGATCATCTTTCTCTTTCAGGAGAAATAGAGTAGCAATATTCTGTTTGCAATGTTGTTGTTCCATCTGGGATGTCAATAGGTCCTCACTATGTTGTGGTTGATTTTGGTTGATTCACATGAATAATATTTATATTTTTTTGGTTGACTGTTTGTAATTATTTTATTATTTCTTTGTGGCTAACTTGAAGTGATGTAATTTCATGTTGTAGATATATAAGAATAATTTTTTTTATCAGAGTAATGTATGTAGGTGGTGTATGAGGTGGATGAAGTGTGAAGTGTGTAAGCCTTATGCACGAATATTGTTCAAATCATTCGAAGGTAGAGCATAGTGTGAAGAAGAGTGAAGGAGTGTTCATGTGCTTAATTGGAACTATAATCAGACATTAGCAGATGCTATTTTCTCAGTTCAAATCCAAATGGTTGTAATCTGAATCTTTCTTTGGATAGTGAGCCCTCTTTGTAATTGAGTAGTGAGCTCTAGGCAGTGTGCCTAAATGCATGTACATTCCTATTGATTCTTCTTATACTTTTAACAGGTATAATATTGTGGACTAACCTCCACCATGGTTTTTCCCCTAACAGGGTTTCCACATAAAAATCTTGGTGTTCTTTGTGCTTCTAATGTGTCAATTGTTTGCCCAAGATTTTATATTTGAATTATGACTGATTAAAAATGAAGGCGGATCTATGCTTCGCCGGCCAAGCTAGGGCGTCCATGCCCTAGCTTGCTCTCTGAGCTTTGTTGAGTATGCGCTGGAGGGGGGTTCTATCTGCGTTTGGGGTGAGGTTGGGCCCTGGTTTGCCTTTCTTGCGGGGTCAGGTTCCTTTGCTACATGGTGGAGGAGTTCTTTGCTTGCCAATTGGGTGTGGTTGGGCATTCTCTCTGCTACGGGTGGTGTGGTGGTGATTTTTGGTGTGCTATTTCTCAGGAAAGGGCTGTCCACTGGCAAGATCCGTGTGGGGCTTAGTTTGTTGGGTGAGGAGAGTAGGGTTTAGTCTGGCGACGTTTGTTTTTTGTGCTGAGTGGTGCCTCGGTCTGGGGTGGAGCTACCTTTTATTCGTATTTCTTGAATTTTGGTGGGCTATGGTTTGGTGCCTGAGGGAATTTGCTTTACCTTGTGCAAGTTGTTGTCTATGCTTTCTCATCTCGAGGGCTTGCATGCCCACTTGAGCTCTGGTCTTGGATTCATGTCACATGGGGATTCATCTGGGGTTAGACCTGGGATGGATTTTCTGCTTGCCTTTGGATCTAAACCATCGACGCAAGGGACAAAGGTTTTTGATAATAATCTATTTGCATTGGATCAGGAGATGAATAGTTCTAGACTGTCTGGAGGACCTAGAGTTACAAATATTAATGGATGTTTGGAAAGATGTAAGGAGAGACCGAAATTGGTTATCCCGATGGAGTTGTTGGCTGATGATATTGAATATTATTCGAAACACTCCTTTTATTGTAAGTTTATGGGTTTAAGGATCTCGTTGCAATTTTTGGAATCTTGGGCTCAGAGGACTTGGTAGCCAGAAGGAGAAATGGAGATTAGACTCCTAGCTAATAATTACTTCATGGTTTCATTTGATTGCATGGCCGATCGAAATAGGATCTTTAAGGGGGGTCCCTATTTCTATAACCAAGTGGGTTTGTTTATGAAGTCGTGGCATGTGGGTTTCAATCCGACTGAGGAACTCCCAAATAGGGTTCCAGTGTGGGTTCGTCTGCCATGGTTTCCAGTCGAATGTTGATGAGAGGATGTCCTACATTTGGTGGCTTCACTGCTTGGTAAACTAGTTGGGTCTTCACAATAGACGCAGTTTAAAAAGGTAATGACTTTTGCCCATGTTTGTGTAGAAATTGATTTAAGCATGCCATTGCCAGATTCTATGGAGGTGAGTACAGGAGCATATACATGGGTGCAACAGATAGACTATGAAACACTACCTTTTCAGTGTCGATTTTGTCACGAGTATGGACACTTGCAATGCAGGTGCCCTAAGGCTAAGCCAGTAGGGACCCATTTTGGCCAAACTCCTCACAACCCACCTGGGGCGAATAAGGGGAAGGGGTCTATTCCGGGTGATGATATGAAAGAGGATGGATTTATTCCTGTCAAAGCTTGCAACAGAAATCGGGGGCAGAAGAGGACTCTGGGGGAGCGGCAAGATGATGTTTCTTTTAACAGGTTTGAGGTGTTGGATGATCTCAACCAATAGGAAGTGAATCCAGGTTTGATGGACTTGGCTAAAGGAGCTTTGGGTTTAGGAAAGAATGGGCCTCCTTTGGAGGTTATTCAGGTTGAGTAGGACTCGGGTGCTCGGCAGATGGACTCAAATAAGCAATTGATTGTTTTGGCTGGACCAGATCTTGTGCATGGGCCGTTGACGAATGGGGGAGAGGGTTCTCCTTTACCTATAAAGACTGGTGTGGAAGTTGGAAAGAGCTCTTGTTCCTCTTCTCGCTTGGGTATTCTGCAAAAGGACCTAAAGAAAGGGGTTGCTGAGAGGAACCCCAAGCTGGGTAGGAAAAAGGATTTAGAAAAGATCAAGTCAACTAGGGAGACTCTGGTGGAGTCAGGGGTAGTTAAGCCCCTGGATTCTCACTTCTTGTGTACCCAGAAATGATTGTTATATCTTGGAATGTGCGGGGCTTGAACAGTGGCCCCCGTCAAAAAGTTATTCGTGATTTGGTTAGGAATCAATCTCTGAATGTTCTTTTTCTTCAGGAAACTAAGCTTTCTATGGAGAGTATGGTGAATATGGTACCTAATTTGTGGAAGTATGGTGAGTGTCAGTGTGTTGGAGCTCACGGTGCGTCCGGGGGGGTGGCTTGCTTATGGAATCCACAGAGGATTAGCCCTCTCTGGTGGTTCTCCTCAAGGTCGGCTATTTTGTTGGTGGCCTCTTGCTCGGTGACTGGAGAATGTATTCTCCTCTCCAATGTGTATGCACCTGTTGAGTATCAGGGTAAACAGCTTCTTTGGTCTCATCTTTGATATGTGCGTAGCCTGGCTCCTTTCCACCCATGGATTCTGGCAGGGGATTTCAATGCTATTGTGGAGTTGTCTGAGAAAAGGGGTGGAATTGTTCGATTGGAGCCTTCTGCTCTGCTTCTCAGGGATAACATTTTTGATCTAAATCTTATGGACGTTCAGCCCAGTAATGGTTGTTTCACTTGGAATAATAGGCGTACTGGTGAAGACTGTGTTGCTGAGAGGCTTGATCGGTTCTTGGTCTCCTATTATTGGGTTGGGGACTTATGGTCTACCTCCTCTGAAATTTTGGATTGGAGGGGTTCGGACCACTGGCCTATCAAGCTTAGCATCATCTCTGCTCATGCTCCTCATTCTCCTTCCTTCAGATTCCAGCTTATGTGGTTACAGGACTCTACTCTTTTTGACCAAGTGAGTGTTTGGTGGAGGATTGGTAGACCTGCTTTTGGTACTGCAATGTATATCTTTGCTAAGCTTCTTCAATTTGTCAAGTATCAGCTTAAAAGGTGGAATCGTCAGTGTTTCGGTAATATTTTTCATGATAAGTCCGCTGCCCAGGAAGAGTTAAATAATGTTACAAGATTGATTCAGGATATTGGGGTTACGGAGGATCTTTTGAAAGAAGAGGCTAGAACTTTGAAGGTGGTCAAGGAATGTGAGTTACGTGAGGAGATATATTGGAAGCAAAAGGCTCAGATTGACTGGTTGCAGTAAGGGGACAAAAATACTACTTTTTTCTTTAATTCTGTGAAGGCTAGGAGGCATGGTAACTCTATCTCTGTGTTAGTTAATGACAAAGGAGATCGTATTGTCTCGTTTTAGGAAATCATGACTGAAGCTTCACAGTATTTTGCTGCTCTTTTCAAAGAGGATTCTCAAGGAGGTTTACTCGAGGAGGAACAGGTTCTTTCGTGTGTCCCTCAATTGGTCTCCAGGGAGGCGAATGAGGATCTAATGAGGGAGATTTCTCTAGAGGAGCTGGAGGAGATCGTGTTTCAGATTAAGAGGGGTAAAGCTCCTGGCCCAGATGGTTTCCCAATAGAGTTCTTCCAAGAGTTTTGGGAAATCATAAAATTGGACCTTCTAGCGGTTGTTCAGGAATCCCAGAGGAACAAGCAGATGTTGTGTTCTCTTAATTCCACTTTCATTGCCCTCATTCCCAAGTCTGAAGGTGCAGATAGGTTAACTCAGTTTAGGCCTATCTCCCTTTGCAATGTGGCTTATAAGATTATTGCGAAGTTAATGGCTGAAAGACTAAAGAAGTGGCTTAAAGTGTTTATCTCGGAGGAATAAAGTGGGTTTGTTGCTGGTCGTCAAATTTTGGATGGGGTTGTTATTGCTACTGAGACCATCCACTCCATGGCCTGTTCCAAAGAGAAGACTATGTTTATTAAATTGGATATGGCTAAGGCCTATGATAGGGTTAGATGGTCCTTCCTTCGGAAGATCCTTCATGCTTTTGGATTTTGTGCTGAATGGATCTAATGGGTTATGAGTTTTGTTACATCAGTATCCTTCTCACTTCTGATAAATGAAGATCACTCTGAACTTTTTGGAGCATCTCGGGGTCTTCGCCAAGGGGACCCTCTATCCCTGTACCTATTTCTTCTTTTTGCTGAAGGTCTTGGGCATTTGCTAAGAAGAAATGTTGGGTTAGGCAGCATTCAAGGTTGGCATTGGGGTGGAGACTTGCCTCCGCAGTCTCATTTATATTTTGTGGATGACACTACCTTGATGGGGATGGCTACTATCAGGGAAGCTACTTTTTTGAGATAGTTGTTGGATGTTTACTTGGTGGCATCGGGGAAAATGATTAATGAAGATAAGTCTTCCATCTTCTTCTTCAATACGCCTGCCCCCATTCATAGAATAATTGCTAACATTTTGAGGTTTCAGATAGGGGTTCTCCCTTTTATGTATTTAGGCACTCCAATTTATGTTGGTCGTCTTCCCAAGGGTTCTTGGCAGAATATCATTGATAAGTTCCAGGTGAAAGTCAATCATTAGACTCATAGATGGTTGTCTTTTGCTGGAAGGGTTCAGCTTCTTAAATTTGTTGTGCAAGCTCTCCCTATTTACAGGTGTATGCTTCAAGTGGCTCCGGTTGGGTTTCTTAAGGAGTTGGACTCTCTTGAGAGATAGTTTTTATGGGTTGGATGCTTGTCATCCTCCAAGTGGAGCCTGGTCAAGTGGGAAGAGGTGTGTAGTCCTAAGCAGTATGGTGGTTTGGGACTTCGTCAATCTTCTTTGTTTGGAGTGGCTGTGGCTGTGGCTGCTAAGCTTTTCTGGCGTTGGTGTGTGGAGCAGGATCAGGTGTGGGCCAGGATAATATCTCATAAGTATTTCACTGGCGTTCCTCAGCATGATCTCCTTAGGTATCCTCTTGAGGGGAAAGGGTTGATGATTTGGAGTACTCTTCATAAGGGTGTGAAGCTCATTAAGGAGGGTTTATTTTGGATCTGTCGTCAGGGTTCGAAAGCTCTCTTTTGGTTTGACTCTTGGGATGGTTTCCCTCCACTTATATCTCAGTTTCCTCACCTGATTCTGTTGAGCCAAAGTTTTCTTGCGGTTGGTTGGTCTCGGGTGAGTGACTTCAAGTCATTTTCTTCTTATGGGTGGTTGGAGAAGGCTTGTTGGAAGGATCCCACCATGTGGCCAGATGTGGGTGAGGAGGAAGGCAAGGCCGAGCTTAACGCGATTCTCTGTAGAAGGCGTTGTAGTTCTCTAAGGGAAGAGGATATTATTGCTTGGGCTCATAATCCCAAGGGGAGTTATTCTGTTGCTTGGGGCTATCAGGTGTTGCTAGATCAAAAGTTGGCTAGGGTTGAGGTTCAGTTGTGGAAGAGGGTGTGGAGTAAGCTATCATGACCTAAATGTAATTGCTTTGTTTGGACTTTAGCGTGGAATAGATGCTTGACCTGGGATAACATTTGTAAGTGGGGTTTCCAGGGGCCTTCAGTTTGTGTTCTATGTGGAAAGGCAGAAGAGGAATCCTCACACTTGTTCTTCTGATGTCCCTTTGTTGTTCAACTTTTGCATTGGTGGTGGGAGGTTTGGAAGAAACTGTGTGTTCATGCTTCTTCTTTGGTGGAGTTCTGGGATAGTATGGGAAGACCCCCCTCATTGGCCTCCTTTTTGCAAGATGTCTGGTATGAGGACCCTACTTTTCTTCTTTGGTAGACCTGGTTGGAGCGGAATCGTAGAGTTTTTTGTGGTGTTAATTTGGTGGTTCAGTAGGTGTGGATTCACATATTAGGTATGATACAGGAGTTGGTTGTGGCCAAGTGCGAAGTGTCTTTCCCCCTAGGGAAAGAGGATGCTGAGCTGGTTGACAGATTGGGACTTCAGGGGAGACATTCTTCTTTTGGGGGTTCCAGGAGATGCAGACTTGGGGTCAAGAGAGTGCAACGGCTGGGTAGATGGCTTCCTCCTCCAGCTGGTGTCTTGAAGATCAATTCGGATGGATCTTCTAGAGGTAATCCTGGGCCTACTGGGATTGGTGGGGTTGGCAAAGACTCAGAGGGTTCAGTGATTTTTATTTTCTCCATTCATGAGGGGGAGAAGACGGTCAATCTCATGGAGGGCTTGGCGATTCTTTATGCTGTGGAATGGGCCCTTGCTTTGGGATGGCATAAGGTTATTTGTGAGGCTGATTCACAAATCTTGATTAATTTGTTGAATGGGAGAAATATGTCTGATATTAATTGGTAGTTGTCTTTAGTTGTTCAAAGTATTCTTCAGGTTTGCTCCAGGATGGAGGCAGTTTCTTTTGTTCATATCCCGAGGGAGTGGAATCGGGTTGCTGATTGCTTGGCTAAATGGGCTTCTGAGCATGATACTGGCTGGAAGATTGAGGATTGGAGGCAGGTCTCCCCTGAGTTACGTCAGAACTTAGATAGAATCCTTGAAGAGGATAAAAAGATATTGGATGATAGTTGATTTTATTTTTGTCCTTGCTTTGGTGTTCCTTTGGTTTTCTGGGGCTAGCCCCTTGGTTTTGGTGTAATTCTCTCTTTTGATTTTCAATAAAGTTTTTACCCCTCTTTTTTCAAAAAAAATAAAAAAAATGTGTCGATTGTTTATGGTTTATTATTCATCCATTAGATTTGAGATTAAGTTAAGTTAAGGTTGAAATTTTTTGATATTTTCTAACAATTGATTCACCCCCCCTCTCAGTTGTCTACCCTTGTTTTTCCAATAGAACAATGTGATCCTTGGTGAAATTTTCAATAACCTAGCTAAGATTGATGAGAAACTATGAAAACTTTGATAAAATGGTGATGAACTTACTCCAAATCCATAGATAATGATTTTGCATAAATTTGTGGATCCAAAATCAATAGAGGATCTCTCCATTTATAGGAAAGAATGATGGAAGAATGAGAAACATGAGGAATGTGGGATTAAAGATAAACCAATAACAATGTGCCACTTGTCAACATGCTATTGAAGAGAGGTGGAGCACATTTTGATCAATGTGCAAATAAATGCAATTAGGTGGAAATTTGAAAATTTGAAAGATGGCTTGTGGATGAAGATGTGAAAGAGGATTTAATGCCACTTGGCTCAAGAAAAAAGACTTGTAAGAGTTATAAATGCCATGTTGGAGGACAAGTCCTTTTATGAGGGAGATTTCAAATTGGATGAATTTTCCAAAGAGATTCCCTTTTTGAATGAAATAGAAGAATTAATAAATCAAACAAATTGATTTACTTGTGCAAGTTACAAAATCTAGAGGATTTGATGGATTAGAGTTAGAGTTAATCATGATTTAATTAACTTAGATGGAAATTAGTTGATTTGACATTTGACTTAGATTTTTAGATTCATTTAAATCAAATGGGAAGAATAATGAAGATTATATTTAATTAAATAAATTTTTATTTATTTAATTAAAGGGGGTGATGTTAGATTTGACCAAATAAAGGTTAATTTATTCAATTAAAAGAGATGACATATGATTTAATTAAATAAAGTGATTTATTTAATTAAAAGAGGAATTATGATGAATTAATTAAAGAAGGATTATTTAATTAACTGGTTAGTAAAGAAGTGATTTAGGGAGAACTGATGTTCGTAAATCAGGATCAAGTGCACAATATCAATCAGGATAATTTGAACATCTACACATAGCAATACCAGTCACCCCAATTATGACTCACAGTTGGTGGTCCATTGAAATCCTTAGGCCTTAAGAATATTTTTATCTCATTAGACAATGAATAATCACAAGGGTGATCATAAAACCTATACAATGTCTTGACAAAGTGTTCTTCAAAATAAACACAATTGGAATTGATAAATCTGTTGTCCCAAATGGAAGTCCATAATTGTATTGGTAATGGTTGACCCTATTTATCCAACTATGTGATTCTTAATTCCTCTGGCCATATTCCTAACTCTTGTCCGTTGTACAATATCATGTGCATGAGAAGGGAATAATGTTTAAAGTGCATTATGGGAGATCCATTCTTGATGGCCATTAGCCCTGAGTCAATTCCTCTAAAAATGTGTGAAGCATAATCAAAAGGTCTTACATTATGACATTGTATGTCTGCATTGATCACCATTGGCCCTATAGACATAAATTTAAAGACCTTTGTTCCAATTATTTTACCCACTAAGTAGTAAGTATGCTTTAGATCTAGGGCTCGAACAAATCAACATGAAAGGGAGGTCCATCATCATCCTCAAGTGGTACTAGGTTTCCATATTTTTTAGGCCTATGTAATGGAAACCTCCATCATTTGTAAGTAGTATCCATCCTCCAGTACTACTTTTCTAAATCCTCATGCACTATAGGCTAATCACATGTTTCATCTAGGCTGAAAACTTCACAAAGTGCAATTTTGGATACATGTATGAAAGGTTCCACTTATGGATTGTAAATGGCTTTAAGGTCTGCTTTATAATGATTGGCCATAAGTTTTATGATGTCTACATTCACAAAGACATTGGGAACAACCAACTTTCCCAAATTGAAATTCCAAGGGTTGCAAACTGGTTCAAATCTACTTCTCTAACAATAATGAAACATGAACAATTCGTATCCCCTAATGGGGGTCCACACATTACGTACATTTTTTCATTTATCCTCTAATATTTCTATATCATCCCTCAATTGTGCAAACCTTCTAGCTTTTGGCCCTGAACTGGGAAATTGATCAATGAGATCTTGGTTTAGTTTTCGTTATTTTGTTTTCAATTCCTGCACTGTTTTATTTTTCTACTTCTTATTTCTAGACTGGCTACTTTCACCTTGTTGCTTGTTATTTTTTGTTTTTTTATAACTTAAACCTTCCATCTTAATTTTCTACAAGGTGGCAGAACTGAATTACAATCTATCAATTGCAAGGATTTTTGTATGCTTACTTGTATGCCTTTGGACGCACTGAATTCCTTAACCTCCACTCAGCCTCTCGTCCTTCTTTGCTACAACTTCTAAAAATTCTTTTGGTTCAATCTCTTTTCAATCAGAGATATTCATATGAGGTTTGTTCATGTGGCCATTAATGTCCACCACTAGGAATGAATGCAACAGGTTTTTTGAATTTTGAAATATTAGAGCAATACAAGAAGATTGCATCAATGGAACCCCTTTAGTCTCAGGCTAATCTATGTTCTTTATTTTATGCCACCTTTGTTTATACATTCATAACTGATTGCCAAAACTAATTGAATGTCCTTTCGATATGAAATGTCCCTTTGGTTATTTTACTCAATTGGGAAGACAACTTAATATACTTACCAATATTGTACAACTTCCTTTTACATTACTTTTCAATTCCTAATGTTTCGGGGAGAACATTAAGAAGTCTATCCAATATCATAGTGGTCTAGACCATTAGAAATCCTTTTAATCATCACCTAGTGCCCTTCCAAAAAATAGTGGTCATTCCATCTACAATTGGGCTAACATATACCATCACTGAGAGAATAAAATTCCTTTCTGATGTACTTGGTCTCCTCGATGTGTTTTCTCTACCGCTTTGTTCATTGGGATATGTTGTGAAACTTTCCCTAAAAACTTCTCTCATTGGAGTAACCCACATGGTTGGAGAGATGTAAGGAACTTACTCCGATCATACATGTCTCTCTGATACAACTGTTCTCTTTTTTAATCGGTGAAAGAATGTATGTTTCTCCCTAAGAAGGCTTCCATTGTTATGACTCACGAGCTCGATGTGATTTGAGAATTTCCTTCTGAATGGCTCACTTTTTCAATAAGTTTTTTGTTGGTGAAATGTTATGCATTGTCTTCTTGATTATGTACACTTGTTATCTTTTGGATCTTTGATAGTTGTAACTTTATTCATCTCTTCCTGATATGCAAAAAGTATTCAATAAGGGCTATGACTTGTTGATCGGAAAGGCATGCACATGAACTTCCCGATAGGATCAATTTCTCTTTAAAGTTTTTGCTCAACTATGATCAGGGAGACACTTACATGCCAAAGGCCATATTCATGGGATCATTAGTAAACATGGGTTATAGAATGGATCTTGTCACATAAATTTCAACAATTTTTATTGATCATAAAATTAAAGTGTGGCAAATTTCTATGGTATTGTGGAAGATAAGTGGGTGGAGGCAAGTGAAAAATGTGATATTTTTCCAGTCCTAATAGTGCGAGCGAGCAATAATAGTGGAAGTGACTTCTAAATCCACTCAATTTCGCTCAAAGTGGATGTAAATGATTGATTCCTGCATAATTAAGAGTTGCAAACACATATGGAGTGTATGGGATATTAAAGAGGGCTATTTTCATAATTCAACATGGGAAAAATTGGGGTTTCTCGTGGGTAAAAACTGTAAGTAAAATAAATGAATTTTTTATGCTTTCTTCAAACTCTTTGTACTAGGGCTGGTTTTCACTATGCTTCTAGTCGAACGAGTTTTTATAAAAAAAAATTCATTGCTTTAATTGGGTTTAATTTTGTCGATAAAAGATTGTAACTCTACTAGACCTTTTAGAATTTTCATTTAAGTTGAGCCCTAGGTTTGAATTGAGAATCCATTTATTGAACCTTTTGTGTTGAAACCCTAACTTTTACTGAACTAGTCTCGCTACCAATGGTGCCCAAAGCACAAACCACCACTTCTGCAACTCAACCCAAACAACTCTCTGAAGATGCAATAGACCAATTGAAACCCTCCAAAAATAAAAGGGTTGAGTGGAGGATTCTATTCTACAACCCTAAACTCAGGGAGGGGATACTTGACAAACAATGGTTTCTCAAAGATGGTGAATTTCCTTACACTAGATGGAAATTATTTCAGCATTGGTTTGAGAATAGAAATATTGGGGTTCCTCTTAACAACCCTTGGAGATTAGACATGGGAAAACTAGTGGATCTAATTTTTGTATATGGATGTTGACTTGTTGAAGGATATTGCTTCAAGATATGACTGTGTTTCTAGGGTAGTTAGAACATTTGATGGGAAGGAGATGTTAAGGATAACCAAAGAAGAAATTACAAATGTTTTCCAATTACATGAATGGAACAATGATATGGTTTCTCTTGATATGGATGTCATCAAAAAAGAGTATGAGAACACCAAAAGTGTTGATTAAAATGAAAATGTTAGTTGTACATACTGCTAGCACTGGCATCAGGAAAAATAGGAAACAAATAAAGATTGGTAAAAATGAGTTAGAACCTTTCCCAATGAAGTACTTCACAAGTTACTTAAGGAAAATCATATAATCCTTGTGCCAAATTATTTTTTTCACTCCACCTAACACATTACAAAGGGATTATAGTTACATGGAAACACATCTAAAATATAGAGCCTTCAACATCATCTATGACTACACCACATATTTGGCAGAAAATATCCACAAAGGTCTGGTTGAATTGAGAGGAAAGGACTTAGTGAAATTCTAGTGTTCTTGTCTAAGGGGAAGAAGAATTTTGAGGACATGACACTGAAAAAGAGAGAGGATGGTATTGATTTGTCTATCCAATGTTGGACCCAGATTCTTGACAAGGACAACCAGAAGTATAATTATGCGGTGTTCCATAATGCTTTTGCATCAAAGTTGATGAGATATTTGGTCTATGACCTATCAAGGATTCCCAAGGAAATACATGAATTCTTGGGGCCCATGGAGAAGAGAGATGATTTAAATTTGAGCCATAATTTTGGAGATTTAATCCAATACCCAGGTACAAAAATCTTTAGAGTTTATGGCACTAACATAGACCCATATGTTTTACCAAGAGATGTGCCATTGAGGATTGGGTTCCTTGAAGTCATGAGGCAATTGGGAGCCTCTCAAGTGGAAAACATACCTAATATAACAAAGAAGGAAATCATTCCTCCTAGAATGGACTATGTTTGTTAACTTTGTTATCACAAAAGGAGCATGGAGGGAATTGTTGCATCTTCTAGCACCATACAAATTAGATGTTGTGTGACCCAAGGAATCATCATCCTGAGGGTTTTAATATAGAATTGAAGGAAGAGAAAAGACTTGGCACTTTTCTGTACAATTTTTACTATCCTAAGGATGTAATCAAGAATATTTTTGACTTTCCAGAACAGGATGAAAGGAAATCTAAATATCTTGCTTTCAATGAAATGATGGAAAGGACTCAAAGAAGAGATCCTAATTATTATCTGATGCCCAATATATAGGGTACATTCAACAAGATTATTTATGTTTTGAATAATTTTGAGGATATAGTGGGTGTCTTGAGAGAAGAACATGTGGTCACATATAAAGGAAAAGCAGTGACAATTGAAGAAGATACTACTATGGTATTGGAAGAGATGCTTGCTTATCAACCATCCAAGCAAATGAGAATTTATTCTAGGAAGAAGAAGATAGTAGATAAAGAGAAAACATTGCCACACCCTATGATATATGAGTGATTAGGGGTAGCTTCTCTTAATAAATCAGTGTCATCACCTCCAAGATAGGTCTCTACTATTGTGATTGATGTTGACTCACCTCCAGGAGGTCATGATCCATTGGAGCAGACACCCCTTAAAAGGAAAAAGACTAAAGTAAAACGAGTAGTTGATTACCCTGATATAGAGGATGATGATATCCTTATCACTCTAGAGGAGATACAACAAGGAATTCCCTCTCCCATAAGGGAAGTTTTCTCAAGCTCAAGATAAGGTAGCCTTAGACTGGGAAAGGCTAACCTTAGTGGTCTAAATACTGCAAATGATTTAAGGATGGAGGCTTGTAAAGCATTTATGGAAGATGACTCTTTTTTTGAAACATAGGCATTTAGAGATTTTGTATGGAGAGAGAAAGCTCCTGAATATGTAGAAAAGGTTGCCAATGAGAGAAGCTTACATCCATAACTCCCTAAAAGTATCATTCAGGAAAATGTAAGGAAAGCTATGAGGGATGAATTTTGGAATATTACTACTCAAGAGGGCAGGGAGCTTGTGGAGAAGAGTGGTGTATTGTTGTTACCTAAATGGGATATTGTTGATGTTGTAGTGCTTGATACTATAAAGAGGTCTAAAAGGCCATTGCTACAAACTAAAGAAGAGGTGGAGTTGGCACTTCAAGCATCAACATTCAATGAAGAATGTGATGCATTGGAAATCTAGTCATTATCTCTAGGATCCAAGAAGTTGATAGTTACTGAACCATCAACTTTTAGTTGGAAATTGGTTATAAGGAGAGTCACTAACACCCTAGCTTTGAAAGTAGCTGATATGGCTATGAATGTTGCAAAGTTTGCTAAAGCACTAGTGGAAGATCTCACTCTTGAAAGGGATGATTATAGGAGTAAATACGATAATCTTATAAATTAATATGATAAGAGTCAACAAAAGGTGGCCATGCTAGAAATTGAGTTAGCACTATATTAACATCAGGTATAAGTACTAAGAAATCAAGGTCAAACTAGTTCAAGTCATGCACCACCGAATTCTCTAGCTGCAATCTCCCAATCTCCCCCACAAGATCAATATTTGGAAATAGTGCCATACAATTTGGGGCAAGGGCCACTCACAATTGATAAACTAAGCACATCAGGTTCCATCCCATTAGATGAGCCTACAAGAGCACAAATCCTCACACAAAATGAAGTGTATAAGAAATTTCTTGAGTAGATACAAGACACAATGTATGAGAACAATTCAAGGATTGTTCATACTGTCTTGAAGCATCTAAATAAAAAGATTCAAGGCAAGTTGAATAGTTTCCATGCAAATTATTCCTTATTGTTGAATGCAATAAGGCTATCTTAGAGGGATAAGGAGTTAGATACCCCAATCCTATATAAATGGATTCCTAGGGCTAAGAATTGGAAGTTTGTGGTAGTTGGTGCTAAGCAACATGAAGATAGATATCCGAGGGTGGCCCTAACTTATAGATTTGTTAGTGAAGTTAATGAATAAAAGTTGAATCAAGGGTATGTTATCTCATTGGAATAGAAAATAAGAGAATTGAAGACTAAGTTTGATGAGGCAGATTTATCATTCTTACCAGATATTCAACATGGTTATAATGGAGTGAAACCCTTGTAGATGTGGATGAACTAGATGGAAAATAAAATTGCCTCCCAAGCAAATCTTATTTGCGAAAAGGTTGATATTAATATTCTAAAGGATGCTTTGGAGAAATTTTCTTTTATCATCATCTTTTTAGAGAATCTTGATATGGAATCCAATTCAGTAATGAAAAAATATTCTCTATATGGGGAGAAGATGGATGAAATCATTGATTTCAATTGACCATCTAATGTTGAATATGAATAGTGGAAGAGAATATTTATTGATCAACTTGGTATGTAAGTACAAAAATGGAAACATATATGATTGATCAAGTATAATATAGGTCTGAAATTTGAGATTATAATGTATAACAAGTATGTGTTTCTTGAAAGTGAGTATCACAGGTGATTGCTAATTTTTGATGATGTGGATGTTGGTAGGGATGTTTTTTCACTTTTTCTAGCATTACAACATTTTATCATTTTTCTCGATGAAAGGAGCAGGCTACAATAGACTATTCTTTTTGACATGTGCCTTTTGGAAGATTGGTTTGCTTCTCTTAGCAAATGGAAATAATCTTTGTCTCATGTACATTCCCTCCAATTGAAAGTTAAAATATAACTGAAATAGGGAATATGTCTTGTAGCAGTCCAATTAGGATGTGACATGTGTACTCTTGGCACGAGGCTTGTTTTGCTCCCTTGTTCTTATAAAAGGGAGTTTAGGGCCATTAGTGCAGGTCTCTTGTTGAATTATGGATCCAAATTATGCAAATTGTAAACTCAAAGAGAACATTTATGGAGTCTGTATCTTAAGTTTGAGTCTAGCTAGTGATTTTTTTTAATTGTATGGTTTCTAAAAATATTTGAAGAATAATGAAAATCATTTGAGTTTATCTTCTCTCTAGCGACACATTGTATCTAAATTATTGATGAAAATGATCAAAGAGATCATTTCATTAATATTCATTGTTGTTATGCTTTAATGTATATTTTAATTTAGGCTCTAATTCAATGGGTCAGTTAAATGCTTTGATTAAATCATGAATTTGTATGCATGTGTAGTGGATCTGATAAGTAATGATAAATTTTTAGTGTCGAATTGTGAATTGCAAAGCAATCTTACGTAGATCATGGATGTTTAGGATTAAATTTACCTTGCAGCTCAATTTGCTCTATCTTGACTCCCAACCCATAGATATGACACTGATCTTAAGTATTATATGCATTTCCCATGGTTCTAGTCATCCAATTTGAGAACAACATTCATAAATAATCCTTAATCGATCTACTTTTTTGTTGTAGTTGGTATTGTATCATATTCTCGGAATTACCAATTTCTTGAAGGATTTCATCTATTTAGCCTCTAATGGGAGTATATCTACTTTGTTGTTCAATGTATGAGTCAATTGTTTAGGGGAATTATAAGATATACATTGTGGGATATTCCTCCTAGGTTTTTTAGAGCCTGAAGTGTAGGAGAAGAAGCATTATTACTTTATCTTGTTAGTTTTCCAATTATCTCTAAAGTATTTGAGAATTGAGTTTGGAAAGCTCATAGGTACTTGGTGAGATCTGATTGGTTATTAAAAAGCAACCAACAAATTGGTGACTCTACTGGGGAGATGTAAGTTTGGTAAATATTTGTTCTCCAGAGTTCCTTATTAAAGATCACAATAATATATGGTGATGTCTACTTATAGAGTTAGTTTGTTTGAAGTTTTTGTTGACTATTGCTCGAGTCTTTGTAAAGTGTCTCGCCAAAGTTTATATTAAGTTTTCCCATCATTTTGTGTTAAAGTTCACTTAAAATAATTTAGTATTTGTCAAAGTTCATCTAAGTTTCCAAGGATCTTGTGAAATTTGCATAAATTATACAAAATTTCTATGAATTCGTCCCAGGTAATTTGGGTGGTGACTTTGAAGTCTCTGCACCAGTGTGTGCTGGTGTTTAAAGATATCAAAGAAGTAAAGAAGAATAATAGAAAGAAATTGAAATTTTTTATAGAAATGAAGAAGATCCAAGCACAAATGAGAGGAACATGTGGACACATGAAGAAGCATCTAGAGAAAAAATTGGAAAGAGAACTACCCAAGAACACACATAGGAAATGGGTAAAAGAAAAGGATGTAGAAAAATGTAAGTCTACTCCCCATCCGACCCCTGAACGTGATATTAATTCTAGTTCTAGTTTTGAATGTGAAAGGAATTTCCTAGACTTTAGTGATATCACCTCTACTAAGAGAGGAGAAGTTGTAATGAAGTCTGTTGTAAATGAGCGACCCACATATCAAGGCTTAAGGGCCATGGAAAGGAGGGAGAGAGATAGAATACAAAGAGAT
>VDFB02168118.1:154091642-154139848 GCA_007258455.2 Sequoia sempervirens
GACCCCCGAGGCATACAAATGAATATCCAATTGCCAAATTTTCATTGACCAATGGATTCGAGTGTGACAATGATGGGAATTCAAACATAATTGACTCAATCCAACTCATCCAAAAGGCCATCTCAATGGGAGATCAATGGTGTATATTCAAAATTGAGAGTATGATTGTTGTAGTTGTTCTTGCTTCACACGAAGGAGCAGTAATTGCAGAAGTGACTTCTAAATCCAATCAATTTTGCTCAAATTGGATGTAAATGATTGGTTCCTACATAATTGAGAGTTGCACATGCATCTAGAGTGTACGGGAGATTGAAAAAGGCTATTTCTAGAATTTAGTGTAGTCGGCATTAGATTTTCTCATGGGTAGAAACTGTAATTAAAATAAATATAGTTTTTATGCTTTATTCAAACTCTTTGTACTAGGGTTGGTTTTCACTGTGCTTCCAATCAAACGAGCTTTTATTCTTTGTTTTAATTGATTTATTTAGGTTTAATTTTTTCCTTAAAAGGTCATAACTCTGCAAGACCTTTTAGAATTTTCATTTAAGTTAATCTCTAGGTTTGAATTGAGAATCCAGTTATTGAAACCTTTTGTGTTGAAACCCTAACTTTTCTTGAACTAGTCTCGCTGCCAATGGCATCCAAAGCACAAACTGCCAAGGATGTAATAGATCAATTGAAACCCTCCATAAATAAAAAGGTTGAGGGGAGGATTTTGTTCTATGGCCCTAAAGTCAGGGAGAGGATACTTGACAAACAATGTTTTATCGAAGATGCTGAATTTCCTTACACTGGATGGCAGTTATTTCAACATTGGTTCGGGAATAGAAATATTAGGGTTCCTATTAGCAACCCTTGGAGATTAGACATGGGAAAACTAGTGGTTCCGAATGTGTATATGGATGTTGACTTGTTGAAGGATATTGCTTCAAGATATGACTCAATTTCTAGGGTAGTGAGAGCATTTGATGGGAAGGATATGTTGAGGATAACCAAAGAAGAAATTGCAGATGTTTTCCATTTGCATGAGTGGAAAAATGATATGGATGTCATAAAAAAAGAGTATGATAACACCAAAGTGTTTATCAAAACAAAAATGCTACCTTTACATACTGCTAGCACTAGCATAGGGAAAAATAGGAAACAAATAAAGATTGGTAAAAATGAGTTAGAACCTTTCCCAATGAAGTATTTTGCAAGTTACTTCAATAAAACCATATAATCCTTGTGCCAAATTATTAGTTTCACTCGACCTAACACATTAAAAAAGGAGGATAGTTACATGGCAACACATCTACAACATCCAACCTTCAACATTTTCTATGACTATGCCACATATTTGGCAAAAAATATCCACAAAGGTCTGGTTCAATTGAAAGGAGGAAAGGATTGGGTGAAATTCTAGTGGTATTCCGTGTTGATACATATGTTCTTGTCTAAAGGGGAGAAGAATTTTGAGAAGGAAATGACATTGAAAGAGAGAGAGGATTGTATTTATTTTCCTGTCGAATGTTGGACCTAAATTCTTGACAAGGATAACCAAAAGCATAATTATGTGGTGTTCCATAATGCTTTTGTATCAAAGTTGAGGATATATTTGGTCTATGACCTACTGAGGATTCCCAAGGAAATACATGAATTCTTGAGGCTCATGGAGAAGAGAACTGATTTAAATTTGATCCATAATTGGGGAGATTTAATCCTATACCCAGATACAACAATCTTCATAGTTTATGGAACTAACATAGACCCATATGTTTTACCAAGAGATGTGCCATTGATGATTGGGTTCCTTGAAGTCATGAGGCAATTGGGAGCCTCTCAAGTGACACACTTACCTAATACAACAAAGAAGGGATCGTTCCTCCTAGAATGGATTGTGTTTGTTGACTTTGTTATGGAAAAAGGAGCGTGGAGGGAATTGTTGCATCTTATAGCACCATACAAATTGGATTTTGTGCACCCAAGGAATCATGATCCTGGGGGTTTTATTACAAAATTGAAGGAAGAGAAAAGACTTGGTGCTTGTGTGTAGAATTTCTACTATCCTAAGGATGTAATCAGGAATATTTTTGACTTTCTAGAATAGGATGAAAGGAAATCTAAATATCTTGCTTTCAATAAATGATGGAAAGGGCTCAAAGAAGATATCCTAATTATTATCCTATGCCAAATATATAGGGTACATTCAATAGGATTATGTATGTTTTGAATAATTTTGAGGATATAGTGGGTGTCTTGAGAGAAGAACATGCAGCCACAGATAAAGGAAAAGTAATGGAAACTTAACAAGATACTACTATGGTATTGGAAGAGAGGCCTGCTTATCAAAAATCTAAGCAAATGATAATTTATTCTAGGAAGAAGAAGATAGTAGATAAAGTGAAAAAATTGCACCCTGTACCACCTATGAGGGATCAGGGGCAACTTTTCTTGAGAAATCAGTGCCATCACCTCCAAACAATTCTCTCCTATTGTGATTGATGTTGACTCACCTCCAGGAGATCCTGCTACATTGGAGCATCCACCCCTTCAAAGTCAAAAGACTAAGGTAAAAGGAGTAGTTGATTAACCTGATACAAAGGATGATGATATCCTTATCACTCCTAAGGAGATATATCAGGGTTTTCCCTCTCCCATAAGGGAAGTCGCCTCAAGCTCAAGAGAAGGTAGCCTTAGACTGGGAAAGGCTGATCTTAGTGATCTAAATAGTGCAAATGATTTAAGGATTGAGGCCTACAAATCATTTATGGAAGATGTCTCTTTCATTGAAACAAGGGAATTTAGATATTTTGTATGGAGAGTGAAAGCTCCATAATATGCAGAAAAGGTTTCCAAAGAGAGAATCTTACATTCAAAACTCCTTGAAAGTATCATTCAGGAAAATGTAAGGAAATCTATGAGGGATGAATTTTGGAATATTACTGCTAAAAAGGCTAGGGAGATTGTGAAGAAGAGTGGTGTATTGTTGTTACCCGAATGGGAAATTGTTGATGTTGTAGTCCTTGATACTATAAGGAGGTTTGAAAGGCCACTATTGCAAACTGAAGAAGAGGTGGAGCTAGCACTTCAAGTATCGACATTCAGTGAAGAATGGGATGCATTGGAAATTTTGTCATTATCTCTAGGATCTAGGAAGCCAGTAGTTGCTAAACCATTAAATTTTAGTGGACAAATCGTTATAAAGAGAGTCACTAACACCCCAAATTTGGAAGCCGCTGATATGGCTACGAATGTTGCAAATTTTACTAAAGCAACAGTGGAAGATCTCACTCTTGAAAGGGATGATTATAGGAGAAAATATAATAATCTTATAGATGAATATGATAAGAGTCAGCAAAAGGTGGTCATGCTAGAAACCGAGTTAGCACTATATAAAAAATAGGTAGAAGTACTAAGAAATCAAGGTCAAACTAGTTCAAGTCATGCACCACCGACTTCTCCAGCTGCACACTCGCAATCTCCCCCACAAGATCAATCTTTGGAAATAGTGCCATACAATTTGAGGAAAGAGTCACTCACAATTAAGAAGCCAAGCACATCAAGTGCCATCCCATCAGATGAGCCTATAAGAGCACAACTCCTCACACAAATTGAAGTGTATAAGAAGCTGCTTTAGTAGACACATGACACAAAGTATGAGAACAATTCAAGGATTGTTCATACTGTCTTGAAAAATCTAAATAAAAAGATTCAAGGCAAGTTGAATAGTGTCCATGCAAATTATTCCTTAATTCTAAATGTAATAAGGCTATCTTAGAGGGATAAGGAGTTAACCACCCTAATCCTAGATAAATGGATTCTTAGGGATGAGAATTGGAAGGTCATGGAAATTGGGGCTAAGCAACAGGAATATAGATATCTGAGGGTGTTCCCAACTGATAGATTTGTTAGCGAAGTTAATGAACAAAAGTTTAATGGGTATGTTGCCCCATTGGAATAGAAAACAAGAGAATTGCAGACTAAGTTTCATGAGGTATATTTTTCATTGCTACTTAATATTCAACATGCTTACGATGAAGTGAAACCCTTGTAGATGTGGAAGAACTAGATGGGCAATAAAATTGCCTCCCAAGGAAAGCTTATTTGTGAAAAGGTTGATATTAATATTCTGAAGGATGCTTTGGAGAAATTATATTTTATCATTAGTTTTTTAGAGGATTTTGATAAGCAATCCAATTGAATAATTACAAAATATTCTCCATATAGGAAGAAGATGGATGAATTCATTTATTTCAATTAGCCATCTAATGATGAATATGAATAGTGGAAGAGAATATTTATTGATCAACTGGGTCTGTAAGTACAAAAATGGAAACATATATGATTGGTCAAGTATAATACAGGTCTGGCCTTTGAGATTATAATGTATAACAAGTATGTGTTTCATAATAGTGAGTATCACAGGTAAGTGCTAATTTCTGATGATGTGGATACTAACAGGGATGTTTGTTCACCTTTTTATAGCCTTACAACATTTTGTCATTTTGCTCGATGAAAGGAGTGAGCTACAATGGTTAGGAGACTATTATTTTTCACATGTGCCTTTTGGAAGGTGGGTTTTCTTCACTTAGAAAATGGAAATAATCTTTGTCTCATATACATTCTCTCCAATTGAAAGTGAAAATATAGTTGAAATAGGGAATATGTCTTGTAGTGGTCCAATTAGGATGTGACATGTGTACTCTTGGCCCGAGGCTTGTTTTTCTCCCTTGTTCTTATAAAAGGGAATTCAGGGCCATTAGTGTGGGTCTCTTGTTGAATTTTGGATCCAAATTATGCAAATTGTAAACACAGAGATAACATTTATGGAGTATATATCTTATTTTTTAGTCTAGCTAGTGAATTTTGTTAATTTTATGCTTTGTAAATATGTTTGAAGAAGAATGCAAATCATTCAAGTTTATCTTCTCTCTAGCTACATGTTATATCTAAATAATTAATGAAAATGATCAAAGATCATTTCATTAATCTTCATTGTCATTATGCTTTGATACATATGTTTTAATTTAGGCTCTTATTCAATGGGTCAGTTAAATGCCTTGATCAAATCATGGATTTGTATGCATGTGTAGTGGATCTGATAAGTAGTGATAAATTTTGAGTGTTGAATTGTGAATTGAAAAGCAATCTCACATAGAAGATGGATATTTAGGATTAAATTTACCTTGCAGTTCAATTTTCTCTATCTTGACTCCCATCCCACAAATATGGCACTGATCTTAAGTATTGTATGTATTTCCCTTGGTTTCAGTCATCCAATTTGAGAACAAGATTCATAAATAATCCTTAATCAATCTAACTTTTTTTGTAGTTTGTATTGCATCATATTCTTAGCTTTAGATGTTTAGTTCTATTGAGGAATTGTCAATTTCTTGAAGGATTTCATTTATTTAGCCCCCAATCAGAATATATTTTCTTTGTTGTGTAATGTATGAGTCAATTGTTTAGGGGAATTATAAGATATACATTGTGGGATCACCCTTCCAGGTTTTTCAAAGCTTGAAGTGTAGGAGAAGAAGCATTATTGATTTATCTCATTAGTTGGCCAATTGTCTCTCAAGTATTCGAGAATTGAGTTTGGCTAGCTCATAGGTACTTGGTGGGATTTGATTGGTTATTAAAAAACAAACAACAACACCACCATCGCCCACAACACTAGGCTCTTCAAATTATGGCTGTTGCAGCACTTTGGGAACAAAGGCATGATAGAGAGTTTGATAGTATGTAGCCCTTTGTAACCACTAATATTGATTTGCATGAAGGGTATCATGCTCTACTCTAAGAGTATCTCTATCTACTTTAATCACTTGTAATTGAGCCTCTATAGCATGTTGTCATCCATTATCACTATCTTGCTCCTCTTAGGATATCCCTCTCTGCTGTCATAGAGGCAAGCTATGCCTCCACGATTTGTCACCTCACTATCTCTATATCTAGCTAAGTTCCTCCATCTCTAGGTGGGGGAGGAGGACCTAGAACCTATCCATGCACCTGAGGAATCTAATCACTCTACACCTAATCACCCTATGTCGCATCATGTTGAGCCCTATCCAGCTTCTCTACAAGAAACTCAATACATTGTCGCTTCCCACGTCAACCTATAATGCCTACTTTTCCCAATGTGGGATCACCCCAGGATCTATGAACCTTAATGTCCTGCATCATGCCCACCATTGGTCAAAATTAGGTGTGGTACCTAGATCTACTAAACCAACCAGCCAACCCCAACCAACTAGGGAAATTGCTCTGAATGCAACAACAACAAAATCTTTGTCTTCCTGGTGATCCCATACACAGACCTCTCTAGTGGACTGACCAAATTGAGCCTCATAAGTATGGGTAAAATAGACCTGTCTCTCTCCAAAATGGTAGCATACTCTGTCTGGTAAGTAACACTCTAGTAGAGTGGGAGCCACCAATCAACCATTTGGTCTGCCGATAGTAAACAAGCTACTCTGGATCCTCTAGCCAAGCCTCACAATCCATATAAGGTCTCCCAAAAAAACTCGACATTTCATCGAACACACAATGCCAATATGGAAGATGCCTAGGCCAGGTGTAATGCAAGAAATCTCCATAACGATATGAGTATAGATCCTCAGGAGTATGATCTTGTATCCCGTCAAGCTGAGAAACTACAATGTGCTCCCATGCCCATATGTGCAAAAGAGAGACACCTACAGAAATAGATTTCCCACCTTGATATACAACCTCATGTATATCTCTATAAAACATGGACCCCAAGCATATCTAGTCCCATGCTTGAACATACCCTCAATGCAAATACCCCATCTAATAGGGAATTGACAACCTCTCCTATCAAGAACTACTAGTGTCGAAATAAAACCACAAAGGAAATGAGAAATAGGGTATGCATTGCCAATGAACTCAAACAAATCAATCTTAGAGTGTCAAAATTCTAAGTGTCTGACACCCAACACATGTTCCATGGAACAGGTACCTCATCAAACATGGTATGCCATGAGCTCACCATGGATAGGAATGCAGATAATCCTCCACACACCCTTGAGTGTAATAGTGGCCTCTCCTATGGGTAAATGAAATGAAGAAGTCTCTGAATGCCACCACTCCACAAGCACAATCATCATCGTTGTATGAGTCCATATGGGAGGCATATAACAAATGTGACATAGATCGACCAAATCTAGAAAGTATTACTCTAGAACACCAAAACTGGTAATTGGATCGAATAGAGCCTGATGTCGTCTCTCCCTTAGCTATAGTGGTTTAAGGACCACCTACAATAATTTTAGCCCATGATATTAGGGTTTCTCTTTGAACATGCAAAATGACACAAAAATGACAAAAAATGACACTTGAGGTTCCAAACAAGAAGAAAATGAGCAAAATTTAGCAAAAAGTGAGCAAACACTAGAAAAAGTGCTGGTTTGAAGCAAGTGCACTTGTTTGAATCAAGGGAAAAGAAATCAAAATCGAAGGTTCAGAGCAGGTGCACAGGTTTAACACAAAGGCGCAAAAATAGTCCCAGAGAAAAAAAAGCAAAGAAATAGAGAAAATACAAGTTTTAGAGGTGAAGATTTAGGTCAAATGCGAGGATCTAGAGCAAGTACATAGATATTTTTCAAGAGCGAGCTTCCTAAACTAGAAAATGCACTCAAAATGATGAAAATGCACAAAAACTCCTAAAACCTCGCTATTGAATCAAGGAACTTTGTACACAAATTATGAGAACATGAAAAGATGAAAATGAGAAGTGAGAAGATACATACTAGGCCACCGATGCGTGTGGGTTGTCCAAACTCTTGAACCAAGTCTAAATGATGTGGGGCTCCTTGAATCCTAGGCATTGATCCTCAACAACTGACATAATGGGAAATCCAAAGACAAGAATTCGCTATAGGATCAAAGCACAAATGAGGCAATTAGGGTTCTAATTGCCTATATTAACCCTCAAAAAACCCTATTTTTTACCTAGGAAACCCTAATTTTTAATTAAGGAACTTCCTACGTTCAAATTAGGACCTCTTGAGAACATTAGAACAAGCAACAAGAGACCTAAAGAACTAATTTTTTGTCCTAAACACATCTTAACTAAAATAGAATAATGTCGTGAGCCTGACCTCAAAATTGAAATTTTCAGCTAACCTCTCAAGGGGGCAACACAAAGTCCTACCATCATTCCACTAAACTTCATGGCACAGTGGGGGATAATTTTTTTTAAAAAACTTGATCTTAACATCAAAATATTTGAAACAAAGCAACCAATACTTTTTCTCAAAGAGGGGAAAAATATAGACATGTAAAATTGACCTAACACTTATCACACACCCTAAATGCCATTTTCACATCATCAACATCATTATCATCAAACATCACTGCATTTCACATCAAAAGCATAAAAAAACCCTAATTTCCCCTATTAATTGAATAATACAACATTATTTACTTAATTCACTTTCCCATCATTCTTGACAAATTAAATTAATTTTATTTACTTAATAAAGTCCTAAAAACCCTATTTCTTTTATTAATTGGATAAAACAACATTATTTAATTAATTCACATTTCTATCATTTACCGTCAAATGAATTCTATGTATGCTTTAGGTGATCTTCAATTACTTTTACAAGTATGAAAATGTTATTTCAGTTTATATCAAAATGTCGGTTGAATATGATATTAGGGGTGGGGAGCCCTATCCCTATAGACCTGTCACTATGGATGGTGGGGTTTGCAAACCCCACCGACTGTTGGCCCCAGATAGTAATTAGTTAACATGATCACCTGAGGGTTGTGAGATTTATAATTGGGGATATGATAGTATAACATGCATTGCTAATTATGCATAACTAGGGATAGGAGCAGATAGTCAAGGCCCCACTTAATAATAATATAAGACCCAATTTTGTATGGTTAGTTTGTTCTTCAATTACACTCACTCTTACATGTATGAATATGTTGATTCAATTTGTATCCTTCTTGTCTTTGTAGGAGTTAGAATTTTGGATATATGATACGTGTTCATTTACAATCAACTGAATTAGATGCATGATTATTTTGTTCTTTAATTACACTCACTCTTACATGTATGAATATGTTATTTCAATTTGTATAATTTTTTTCTTTGTAGGACTTAAAATTTGGGATATGATATTATAGACGACATTTCTTGTTTCATTGCACACATACCCTTGTTCATTTACAATCAACTAAATTAGATGTATGGTTAGTTTTTTCTTCACTTACACTCAATCTTACATGTATGAATCTATTGTTTCAATTTGTATCATTCTTGTCTTTGTAGGAGTTAAAATTGGGGATATGGTATTATAGCATACATTTCTTGTTTCATTGCACACATACCCTTGTTCAATTGCAATCAACTGAATTGGATGTATGGTTAGTTTGTTCTTCAATTACACTCACTCCTACATGTATGCATATGTTGTACCAATTTGTATCATTCTTATATTTGTAGGAGTTAGAATTGGGGATATGATAGTATAAAATATATTGCTTGTTTCATTACACACATACCATTATTCATTTACATTCAACTGAATTACATGCATGGTTAGTTTGTTCTTCAACTACAATCACTCTTACATGTATGCATATGTTATTTCAATTTGTATCATTCTTTTCTTTCTAGGAGTTAGAATTTGGGATATAATAGTATAGCATTCATTGCTTGTTTCATTGCACACATACCCTTGTTCATTTACAATGAACTAAATTAGATGCATGGTTAGTTTGTTCTTCAATTACACTCACTCTTAGATGTATGAATATGTTGTTTCAATTTTTTTCTGAAGTTCTTTCAAGGTAGCATATGTTGTACTTCACAATTCAAAGGGAATTGTGGACAGCTACAATATACTTTACCATTAGAAAGGCATTCATAAAATCAAGTCTCCCTAAAGAATTGTTGAATATAGATATATATTTAACAATAATGAGATGTGGTTTTTGAATTCTCCCCATGTTCAACTATGGTTCAGTCTACCATTCAAAGTGAATTGAATGAGTGTTGTAACATAGTTAACGCTATCAAAGACTTTGAAAAATTGTGTCTCATTATTACATTCATTTGAATTAGATGTATGGTTTGTCTATTCTTCAATTACACTCACATGTTTGAATATGATATTTCAATTTGTATCATATTGTTGTTTAAAGTTATATAGATATATCATAATGCTACTACAATTTACATATATGTTGTGAACTGATTATATATTTGTATGTATGTACATATACTTTTGTACATTGTGGATATGATAGTATAACGTGCATTTCTTTTTTCATTGCACACATACCCTTGTTTGTTTACATATATAACTTGTAAGAATAGTATGATGCAAATATTTGTAACCATGTTTGATAGAGGTGTACGATATATATGTGTGTGTGTGTGTATATATATATATATACTACTTATGAATATATATACTTTTATATATATATACTTATGTACACATATGTAGTACATATCTATACTTATGTATGCATGTGTACATATGTACACATGTATACATATGTATACATATGTACATATTCATATATATATAATCCTATATATTATAGAGATAGATATGTTTCCTATAGCCTTCTTCATTTACATTCAACTTAATTAGATGTATTGTTTGTTGGTTCTTCAATTATAGTGACTCTAACAATCAGTGATGATAACATATAGTAATATGTTATTTGTATTCATATCATACTGTTGTTTCAAGTTACAATCCTTCAAAACAATCCCAACAAAACTATTAGAAACCCTTAAAAAATTACAACAAAACTATTTGCAATCTAACAATTAGTTAGAAAATTACATCAGTTGGAAACCTTCAAAACAATCACAACAAAAATGTTTGTAAACATTTCAATCAAGTAAAAAACTGTGGAAAATAGAAATCTGAAGAAGGGAAGCTATCTTCTTGTAGGGCATAGCTAGTGTTACTAGATATAGACTTTGATTTGATTTCATGGTTATGTAGTGTGGTGTTTGGACATGGGTTATGTAGAGATTTTGGTTTAGGGATATTGTCATTTTTATTTATAGACAAACATTAGATCTGCATGTTTAGACATTTATTGCTCATAGATGATGTGATATATTCATTTAATTAACATGGAATTGAACATAAAATGATTTGGGTAAATATTTAAATTCTGCAAGAACAAATGGCTTTAAATTAGTGTGAGAAATCTTATGATTATTTAATTGCTTAATGTTAGAAGATTTCAATGTTTATATTTTTTCATTGATTATACTTTTCAAAAGAGTACTAATATTTTTATTGAGATGTTGCACTGTGGGGAGCCTAGGTCCTTAAGAATTGGAGACAAAGTCCATTTTCTAATATATTTGATTTTCAATTTTATAAGGACGGGGGGGATTTCATTTTGAGTGTAATTTGATTTTTTGTAAAGGGAAATTATGTTTGAGTGGTCTTTTCATTTGTGATTAGTCTAAGAGTTGGAGGGGAAAAAATTATATTTTAAAGGAGGGTTTGGGCATGGTTATGGCTCTCAACTTTCTTTTGCAGCTTTGCTTGATTCTTCTTAGGGAAGATTGGAATTTCTTTTGGGAAATTGGCTTAGAGGAGCAAGGAAAAAGGATTCTTGATTGTAAAGAGGAGCTTGGATATTTGTTTGGTATTTTTTTTGGGAGCTGATCCTAACTTGGACAACCAAGGTAAGATCGAGGTTTGATCTTTGAATTCTAATATAATTGTTGAATGTTTGGCTGAGCATGTTGTTGGGAAATTGTCTTATTTTCTTTATGTTTTATGTTGAATATTATTTGTGTTATGGGCTTATGCGCATGATTAAGGAGTGGATCTCGCCCGAGGGCTGAGAGCCTCCTTGGTGTGGGGTTGAGGAGGGCATAGAGCCTCTCTTTGGGACATGTGAAAATTAATGTGTATACATATGGTAATGGGATGATTGGGTGAAGTTTGAAGAATGGGTGGCTGGTTGTGAAGGAGGTGTAAATGGGAGTGTTGGGTGATAAATGGAAATATGGAGTGGCTGATTGTGAAGGAGGGTTGTGAATTGAATATTGTGGTAATGAAGGTTATATGTGGCAGTGGAGATGAATGAGTAAGTTGATGTGTTATGGTTCCCCAAGAGGGAAGGAAATCCTCCTTCTCCCCCTTTGCAAGAATCTCTTGTGTGGGTTCTTCATGAGTGTGTCAATGTTGATTGTTTTTGTTACTTCTTTTGTTCTATGCATAAGGATTTGGTCTCCTAATCGGGGGTGGACTTCCTAGTCCTATGGTTGGGTGGTGAACAATTCTAGGCTGCTCTATTCTATGATTGTAGGTTATGGAATCAATCTGGTTTTTGAAGAATATTGTACAAAGGAAAATTCTGGTGTGTATTTAATGTTTTCAATTATTCAATTTGGAAAATTGTAAAGTGAAGGAAATATTTGTGAATGGATTAGAAGCCTATGTTATGTTTTTGCAATATTGTTGTTTAAAGTTAACCATTTTGTTATGTTTCTACAAGGAACTAAAACAATTAATCTAGTTGTATTATTTATGTTGTTGATTAATCTCTGTTAAGTTGAATTAGAATGATTCATTAAGAATAGAAACATTATTTTCTTTAGAGTGTATTCTGCCTCAACAATGAGTAAATCGATGTCTATCCACATATGAAAACTTTCCTTGGGAATGGAATTTTTTTTTCCTTATGTTATCTTGGTCTTTGATTGTTTTTTTTGTCCCTCTTATCCGGTCTTTGCATTCTTAGGTTCACTTGCTTGGACAACCTTAGCATTAATATCTTTATGGAGCTCCATGACACGTAGATTATATAGGATTAAGGTTTACTCCATATCTGTAGTGATTCATTAGATAAGAGCAACATGTCATTTCAAAATAAAGAGTTTAGTTAGAATGTTTTTAGTTACACATCGTTCCTGTTCATTTATACTTCTCTGAGTGAAGTTGTGTTTCTCCACATTTTATATGGTCTTTCCTTTATATCCTGACCATACAACAAATTTTTCCTATCTTTTCATATGTTTGTTCTTTAGATTAGAATCTAGAAAACATATAGGGGAGAGGGGCCCATAGTGGAGCACCCTAACTTCATGTTTCTCAAAATTCTATGTGGAAATTTCAAATCATTCCCAATTTTGTACAAATGTTGGCAATTCATGTGCTTCTATATTTCGCTTTAGGTCCACATCATCAAATATGATGCCACATCAACATGCTTTTTGTTGAGGTATGCAAAAAAGCCCCCAAAAAAAGTGAGACCGATAGTGGTGCACTAAGTCATGTTTTATTGGTGCGTTGATGTGGCATCACATGATTTGTTAGTTTGTGTACTTTATGGATAAAAAGTGTTTTTTAATTGGATCTTAAGGTGCTCCACTGTGGGGCCCACTAAGGACTACTTCTTTCCCCACTATTGGACCCCGCTCCACTATGGGCCCCTCTCCCATATTTGGGTTTCATTCGTTTCTAAAAATTATATTAGTAAAATTCAATAGCTAAGATATATTAAAACCGCATTAATAGTGGAATCTCGGGTTATTATTAGAAAGTATATATATTTATCATCAATTAAAAGAAACATCTTGCCATGAAAATATATACTTTCTAATCATACCCTGAGAGTCCACTATTAATGTGGTTTTAATATATCTTAGTTGTTGAATTTTACTAATATAATTTTCAGAAACGAATGAAACCCAAATAGGGGAGAAACCCAAATAGGGGAGAGGGCCCCATAGTGAAGCGGGGTCCAATTGTGGGGATAGAAGTAGTCCTTAGTGGGCCCCACAATGGAGTGCCTTAAGATCCAATTGCAAAACACTTTATCCATAAAGTACACAAACTGACAAATCATGTAATGCCACATCAGCGCACCAATAAAACATGATTTAGTGCACCACTATCAGTCTCACTTTTTTTGGGGGCTTTTTTGGATACCTCAACAAAAACCATGTCAATGTGGCATCATATTTGATGATATGGCCCTAAAGCGAAATATAGAAGCACATGAATTGCCAAATAAACAGTTGTACAAAACTGAGAGTGATTTGAAATTTTCACATAGAATTTTGAGAAACACGAAGTTAGGGTGCTCCACTATGGACCCCTCTCCCCTATAGCGTCTCAAATTGCTTTTTGAATTGCACATAATTCTGTAGTGCAGTCTCGTTATTTGCAGTATAGCACTGTTGGTGCAACCAGTTATGTTAATCATAACTTCCTGGCTATGCAAAGTTTTTAAAGAAGACTTGATGTCAAACGTTACGCTTTCATTTAACAGCATCCTTATCCATTACATGCGTTACTCTGATGTGAATCATGCGCGTTGAACTTTAAGGTTGAATTTTGAACGATTCTCTCTCTTACATCATTCTTTTTAAATCGATATTTTGAAGAGCTAATTTGCTAAGGTTTTAAATCGACTTTTCTGTATGTTATGCATCCTTATTTAAATGCCATGCACTCTCAATCTACTGATATGTTTATAATAAACCTTTATTGTTGCTTCATTTTCTATTCAATGATATTTTTACTTTGTATCCTATGTTTGGGTTTTTAACCGTTCAATTCTTAAAATGCTCAGCATACGGTATTATTTTCCATTTTAACCAAGGCGTCACTGTTGTGGTGACGGAAGTCGAAATCATGGTAATGTTCCCATTTTGTTTTCTCTAAGTCCATAGCTGGCTGTAAACGTTTAGCTGCAGCCGTTTCATCGTGTTTGCAACCGTCGATGTCATTATCCTTACTCCATACAAACTTCTTGTAACGGCCCTTCATTCATGTCTGGATTAACATTCTTCTCTTAGAGCAGTGGTCCATGTAATTTTATTTTATATATCGTTTTAGTTATTCATAAGTTAAATACAATTAGATTCATTTGAATACAAGTTGATTATACTTGTAAGTATAATTTTATATTAGAAAAATATTTTCAATTATTTCGGTATGAATATATTGTTTAGATATAAATATACTAGGCATGGAGAGGAGTCGATAGGGGTCCACCGCAAACGGTTATTAGATGGGAAGTAAGAAATAAACTTGTTTTAGTAATGCGATGTGAAGTATAAATATTGAGAAATATTTACAATTGTTTGACTGAGTTCAAAAAGGGAAAGCATATTAATAATTCAATATGGAATAACGTGAAGTTAGTTTATAGTAGGAGGTGAACGAGGATAAAGTTTGTCGAGTACATTGTAATGAAAGTGATGTTCAAAAATCAATTTATATATTTATATGGATAATTCGATGGATAGATCAATTAAAGCAAAGCTATGTGTGCATTAAAAGATATGAATTTGACTTACATTGCTTCGTGTAAATTATTTGCAATGTATGCATTAATTGCAATCTGAAGTGATTAATCATCAGCAATTTTAATTACAATACTTCTTTTAAAATGATTTAAATTAATAATATTAGGAGAATGATTTTTTAATAAAATTTCTCTTAATAAATTACATTTGATAAATTAAATACAATTTAAATTTTCAAATAATTAGTTTTGTCACTCTATTTTTGTTTTATATTTATCGGTCATCAATGCACATGTATATTTTAGCTTTTTGTCTAGGTTATTCAATCAATAATTAATTATTATTTAATAATGTTAAGATACATATGCATAGAAATACAAGGTAGTCTTTTTAAAGAGTTATTACCCATGCCTTTAATTACTAATATTGCATTTAAAAGTATTGTTTAACAAAGGTAGTGTATAACTTTGGGTATCACATATTTATGAAGAAAGAAAGATGTTTGATATTGGATACTTTCTATAATTACTATTTAGTGCATAATTTTGTGAATTAAAGTTTTAGTATGCATGTGTTTTTTGGGTTCATAGTAGTAAAATAAAATGGGGATAACTATAAAAGATTGAAAAGTAGTCAATAACAAGGACATTTTGAATAAAAATATCAATTTTCAATTAATCACTTCATAGTGCAATTGAAGAATCAGTTAGACCATTTTTTATTAGAAACAAATAAACAGAGCTCAGTAAGAGAAGAGTGTTAGGACACAATACATTTTTTATTGGATTCTTAGAATGAATGAATAAAAGATTACACATGTACCTATGCAAGAACAAATATGTGACGTTAAAAGCCAAAACACAAAATCCATGCTCGTTATCCACCCTGCCATATTGGCATCATGGAGCCTCAGGGACTCTAGCCAAACCCCTGCGCAAGAAAAGTATGAAACATCCATGGGAAATTTTGTGGAGTTCCATTAAAAATCACACAATATCAAAGTTGAGGAAACTCTAGTGTTTTTATATATGATCTATCATATTGAAGTGTTTTCTTTTTGTAGTAATTTTGTAAACAAAAAGCATTGTGAATTTGGAGCACTTTTGTATGCTTTAGCCTAGTACCTACAAATAGAAGAGAGGGGTATGTTAGTGGATGGGCAAGCAAGATCAAGAACAAACCATAAAAAATCAGTAAGTATATTGATAAAAACTATATAAACAATCTAAAACTAGAATACTTCTATGTATTGTTGACAGTGTTTAACAAATGTGAGCAGCATGGATTGAGTCATTGGAGCATTAAACAATTTGAAATAGACAATTTAGAGTGCATTATTTCTTTTGGATATCTATTGTATCTGTGAAACATTATAAAGGAAATCATATAGATCTACAATAAAATAGGTTAGGCATATACATATACATATACATACATGTACGTATACATATGTACATATACATACATATACATATACATATATACACATATACATATATACACATATACATACATATAGATATACCTATATACATATATACACATATACATACATTTACATATATTATTTTAGGTTGAATTCTGATTGGAGGGTTTGAACATACATGTGCTCCAAAATGTGCAAGAAAATATATTGATTAAATTGTATTGTTGAAAGATCCATTGTGATCTTCATTGAAGAGAAGACTATAGTAGAAAACATCACTGGCTATTGCTTGTTATATATGCCCATGTTTCGCAAACATTATTTTGCATACACATCTTAGGCATAGAATGTAGATAAAGTCATTTTGCATGGGTATTTTGCATAGATGATTAATTTATTGTTCATGTCTTCTTGTTATATGTTTCTATCTTCAACATTATACCCATTATGCAAAATTTAAAGAGATTATTGTTGCCCTTTGGGTGGATAAATTGCAGTTAAAATGAGAGATTGTTTCAATTTTTTTTCCCTTGGTTTATTGTTTTAGTTATCTTTGTGCATCTTTATGCACCTTTTTAATCATTATAAAGTCTCTATACTATGCAAAATGAAGCTTTGTGGATGGCTCTCCAGTTGAAACAAATGAGAAAAAAAAAGAATATCATGTAACATATTAATACAAGACTCAAGCTACATTCTTTGGCAATAAATATTGAAGACAAGTAGAGAAATTGTATAAGATGTGTTACAGTGAGTAATTTATTGTTCATGTCTTTTGGTCTCTACTTATTATTCCTTGTTATATGTTTGTATCTTTGAGGTTATACACATTTTGGAGACTTCAAAGAGATTATGGCTCTATATGGATGGAGAAATTACACCTAAATCTTCTTTCCTTCATCAAAAAATATAGTCAGGGTTAGTAATTTTTTCACCCTTCGTTTATTGTTTGTAGTTAGCTCTATGCACCTTTGGCATTATGCCCATTAACATAGGAACAATTGCAGATTAACATAGAAGTAATTGCATCTATATATATGCAGAGAGCTAGTATGAAAGCATGAATATTTTGGAGATGAAAATAGTTTAGTGGTTGTTAAGTATTATTCTAATAGCTCTTTTACAATTTATCTATTCGCCTATAACATTTAGTTGCAAGTAATGCACCTCGAATTTTTAATCATGTACCATCTACTTGTGATTCTTAAGTGTTTTTCTAATAGTTCTTTTACAATTCCTATATTTTGTCTATAATATTCAGTGCAAAATAATGTAGCTTAAATTTTGAATTGAGGAGTCGATTGTTACAAAGACTGCTTGTGTTCTATCAATATCTACTCGCTCATAACAAAATGCTAATTATTGTAGGTCACCTATTAAATTTTTCATCGTGTTAAGGTCTATTTAATGTGGGTTTCTAACCATTTGTTCTTTTCGCGTGATTATTAAATGTGTTTGAACTCATATAATAGGTACTAGAATGACACTTATCTCATGCTAAATATGATAGAGAAAAGCCACATTTATTAGAAATGTAAAATATGCAGCATATAAGAGGGAAACAATGACAATGAATAGTGTGTTATGAGGATGTGGAAAGAAGAGTACCATGAAGAAAAACTTTTCATGTGGAACTTTAAACAGATGAGGCAAAATAAATATCATGGAACATATTGATAGAATACATATAACATTTTATATCCGAACAAAATAACCATGACAATTAATAGTTTGTTATAAGCAGCTTGAAATAGATGACCGAAAAAAGTGTGTCATCAAACATATTGGTATAACACAACCAACTTATGTAACAATTGCAAGATGTATTAGAATAACACTTTAGAATCAGATGTAAATGGGCTATGAACATGAACAATTCGCCTTTTTCCAATTTTTTTGGCCTTGTTGTTCTCCAAAATCTATAAGTCATTTTACATGGGTGTTGCAGTGTGGGGAAGTATAGGCTATTCAAATGTGCCACAAAATATAGAATATGTAAGTCGTTTTACATGGTTGTCATAGGGTGGGAAAGTATAGTCTGAAATGTACCATAAAATATATTGATTGAGTTGCATTGTACAAAGAGCCATTGTGGTGTTGTTTGTCTTCAATATATATATGCGTATATGTATTTGTCTATGTTTTGAAGGATTGTTTGCTATGAAACCAACACCACAATGGTTGTTTCGACAATACAACTTAATCAAAGTATACTTTCCCACAATGAAAAACTCACTATTGCATTTACTTCATCCACCTGCATTGACTACCCCCACCTCCATCATACAACAACGACAAAATGCATTAACACTCCTGTGAGAAAATACTTATGTTCCAGCTTCTATGTATCGAGGACAACAAGTCCACCATTGCCAACCCATGTAATTCCCAAGCTCCACGTTGCCACAAAAAAAAAATAGTCTACTTGCCACTGGTTCGGAAATCTCTAGTGCCAACAAATCCAATTCATGGATGGGCTGACAAAATTCCTAGCAGAAACTTCAAACAAAATAGCCTTATATATATATGTATGTATGTATGTATATGTATGTGTATATATATAACCTATTTGTTTATAACATTTAGTTCCAAATAATGCAACTCCAATTTAGAATATATGTATGTATATAATTGTATATATATGTATATGTATATATATACACATATACATATATATATATATACACATATATACAGTGCATTATCTGACATTCAATATTATAGAGAAATAGGAAAATTGTAACATATATGTTAGTATAACATAGATACATATATTTATGCATATACACACATATATATATACATGTATATATATTTATATTACATATATATATATATATATATATATTCATGTGGGTTTTTTGACCACCTATCATTTACCTATGATTCTCAAGTGTTATTGTAACATCTATTTTACAGTGTGTGAAATGGCAAATCATGTAAAATAGATTTTATATGGAAGTTTAACATATGGAGAGTACAACCTGCAGACCATAGATATGTAGAGTTTCTTATATAGAGCTTCTACTGTACAAAATGTATATAGAAGTAACGATGAACATAGATAACAACAAACAGTAGGCAGAGGGCACAGAGCACACACGTGATAAAAATGAAAGAAACTAATCAAAGGTAGAGGTGAATCTTATGTTACTTGAAAAATCAAACAAGTAAACTATAACAATAAAGACCCTGTTATAGGAAACATCAAAGAGATGAGAGGAAGAGAATATCATGAAACATATTAATAGAAAACAAGCAATCTATGTAATAGTTTCCATTGAGCTATTGGCTATTTGTTTGAATTGTCCACAAGGGTTTCCGTCAAAGTAGCCATGGCTAGAATTTTTTGACATATTTATATTTTTTTTCGTTAGCTGAAAAGGAAATTGTACAAGCATGGATAAATGTAATATGGAGAATAGATAATGTTTATTGTAGTCAAGTGCATGTAAGAACCCATGCATGAATGCATATATAGAAACAAATATATGGAGGCTATCTAACCATAGAGAAAGAAAAGGATTGAATGTATAGCTCAGGAAAATAGAAATCTATTAAAAAAACCTTGTTTATGCTTACAGCTATGGCCTCCTTTCATGTACAAATTGTCTGACACATGGGCTTGATATCCCGTTCTCCATTTATGTTTGCAGTGAGGCCAAAATGATATTGCTACAAAGTAACATTTTTTTTGAACATATTAAAATATATGTATCTGGTTAGATGCATATAGAATGGCAAGAATGCATTGGAAAATGACTTACAACAACAATAGGAGTGGAAACACTGCAGGCTACAGTTTGGATCAGCTGGGAAGCTCTCCATTTTGGTATCCAATCGAGGTGTATGGCAACTTTGTTGAGTACCCTAATATGAAACCGACAACATGGTGTGTCATTTTAGTATGCAAGCAAAATAATAGACATGCTTATACTAGGAAAAAAAATTACATGTACTACCTTGCGTGGCATCGAGCAACATTGTCGGGGTGGACCAACCATGGTGGTGCGAAAAACCTTCCATTGTGACTCCACTGAACAAGGTGGCCAGTTTCATGGTCAGGAAACGACACAGCCAACAACCTTGGCCATCGTTGTAAACAGGTCCAAGCAACTCGTCGCAAATAGCTTGGGGTTTTATCATAATTGAGGAAAACAAAAATAAATCTAGAAAAAACTATATATTTCTAAATGCAATATAGAGGAAGGGTCAAAGAGAGAAATGATGGAAAATGAGAATTTTGTACATAAACATTTGCACCTAGTTGAATGAAATAAATCTAATAGAAAAGATAACAAGAAGAGATAAGAATCTGTCGAAGAAAAGCATGAAGCACAAATGTCAAAACTCGGGGTATATAGGAAGAGAAAATAGAAAAGACAACATGGTTGAAGAATTTTAAACTTATTAGTGAAATAGAATTTCTTTTTTTTGAGAATGTTCTGTAGAGTATGTGTATATATATTTTAATATACTGGAATGTTCAAAACACGTTACTGACTTATAAAAGTTTTTAGCTTTACTTATTGTTGGTTAGAATCTCTATGCATCATTGACACTTGAAGTTTTTTGTATCTGGATATGTATTAATTTGTAAGAGCTGCAATTGTATGTGTAGAGTACTACATGTTAAAATCGGTTGAAAGAGAATTGTAGGTATGTTGATAAAGAATTGAAATCATGCAATTTTAAAATATTTAGATGAACATGGATAGATGGAATATATAGAAGAGTGTATTCTTTTGAATTCCATTTACAAAAGGAATGACTCAACAAATTGTTGAAATGAGAAGTCAGCAAATTAATATTTATGGGTGCATATTTGCATATTGAATTTCACAAAAACTGTATTGTTGAAGGTAGAGAAGATAGTAAACAAGAAAAAAATTATCTTCAATGTGTAAATATAAATAGGATGTAAAGCATTGAATAAAATTTTGTGCTCTACTTATTCTTTTCTACTGTATTTTTCCATGGTTGGCATTATACCCATTTTGCATAGATTATTACATAGTATGGTTATGTAAAATTTAGCTTACAAATCCTTGAAAAGAGGATGATATATAGTTTGGACCAAATGCAAGAGTAATTGTTCCAGATCCTTTTCTATAAGCCAATGCAAGAGCTGGTGGCTGAAGCATTTGGAAAGGGTTGGAGTTGTTCTAACCACACTATTGGAATTGTTGCCTCAATCTCACAGGCTAGAACCTCTGGAAAAGAAAAGTCAGTGTGACATTTCTTTGGTCTTGCCGACTGGCAGTTTGGGAACCTTGTGAAATATTTTGGTCATTGTGACCTTGCAGAAGTCTTGCCAAACATGTTTCACTTTGGATTCTATTGTTGTGACATAAGGCAGTCGTTTGTAACTTCTCACCACGTGGAGATCTCTAGCCGACAGGCCATTCAATCAGGCGTCTGGGAGACTCATAGTGACCCGGGGCTTTGGAGTGACTTCAACACTTGGGAAGTCCCAATGACATTGGAAGGTCTTGCCGACAAGGATACACATTGAAGTCATCAGGATAACCTATGGTGGCTCGATGAGAAGTCTTACCGAAAGTAACATGTCTCGGTGATAGTGTTGGAGCTTTCGGGGAAACCCTTGGGTGATCGGTAAGAAGTCTTACCGATAGTGATATGTCTCACCAATGGACATTCAGAGTAACACTTTTGTTTTGGTATGATGTCCCATCGATCAATGAAGGTCTCACCGACAAAGGCCTTTGCGGTAACTCAATGACTTCTGCGTGAAGTCTTGGCGACAAGATGATTTCTTGCTGATAGCAAGTGGGGTCATCGATTCAGTGTGACTCTTGGCGAATAGTGAGTTCAGGCTAACATGAAAGCCTTGGTAAGCTGTCTTGTCGAAGGTTGATTCTCTTGCCAATAGTGGAACACATCGATGTGACTTAAAGGCTTCGGTATGAAGTCTTGGCGAAAGCAGTAAGTCTGGCCGACAAGATTGACTCAGGGTGACTTGGAACTTGCAGGGTGATGTCTTGGCGAAGGGTATTTGTCTTGCCAATAGGAATACAATGGACGTCAGAAGTTTCAATATGACCTTTGCCTAAGTATTGCCGACAGTGACATCGGTATAACATAAAGGGCTCGATATGATCTCTCAACGAATGAATAAAGTCTTGGTGACTAAGGAACACTTTGGAATGACTTATGAGCTCGTTGTAATGTCTCATCGAATGGTGATTGTCTCACAGATGAGAATTCTGATTTCGGTATGACTTGTGAATATTGATAGAACCTCTTACCGATGGAGATGACTCTTGGAGACAATGTGTAATCGAGACTTGTGGCATCAGGGAGATACTTCTAGTGTCTCACCGACATGCGACACAAGTTGATCGCTATTGACCAAGTGAAGATTGTCTGACATGGTGCGATATGGACAAATCAGAGAAAGCAGGATGTGAACCGTTGCTGAGCTGGATGATTTGACAGTTGGAAACAAACCGTTTCATAGAGTCGAAGCTGAAGAGAAGGATAGAGAGTGAATAGATGTGAAAGCTGAGTGGCTGGTTGGAAGGCCGAGGCCATGAGGCTGAAACAAAGGAAATGAGAGGCAGGGTTATGTTGCCGATTTCTCTCCTGATCAAGGATTGAATGCCATGGTTGATCTCTCATGTTGATCAATACTATATACTATGTGAGGATATTGCAATAGTACAAAGATTGTTTGGTTTGAGAGGTTGATCAGGTAATGTACAAAGGGAGAGTTGATTACCAAATAGTATCCAAAATGAACAAGATGTAATCTCTGAAAAGGCTATGAGCCTGAGTTGTATTGTAACCTTTAGTTGCTGAATAATACAATGGCTCAATCTTTGGAGTGTGGTGTTTTTTATCCGAAAGGATTTTCCCCATGTAAATCTTTTTGTTCTAGTTTTCTGTTTCATCTATCATCCCTGTTGGTTCGTGTTGTAGAATCTGTTAATGCTTGCTATTGAATTTACATCTGTTTCTCTCATATGGATCAATGTAGGAAATGAACTGTGTCTGTTTCGCATTTCGACATAGTTGTTTGTGTCTTTGAGGCAACCTAATCGAAATGAAAGTCATCGAAGGCACTACTGTTTGGAGTTTTCACTAGATGCGCTCCACTAGATTTCCTTACAAGTGGTTCAGAGCCTTCTTTTGGTTGTTGGTTCTGGATATTTCTCCTATGAAGATTTCTTAGCTTGATAGGTTGGAAGAAATCTGGAGGAATGGACTGATGTATTGATCCTTTGATGAGTGGAATCCTTGTGGTATTCTAAGACAGCATGCAGCTTGAAGGATGGTCAAGATGGAAATGGGAGTTGATCATGTTGTGATCTGTGTCTCCTGGTTGGTAGAGCTATAACCTTGGAATACGAGGTGGATTTTTCTTTGCTCTATGGCTGTGTAGTAGTAAAGCTTTCATATTGATGTCTGTGTGACAGGCTCCTGGGTGATATGGAAAAGCATAGATTGCTTATCAGTCATGGAAGAGAGTGCTTATGCTAGGTGGTGGTTCCTGGTGTTGGAAAGCACTGTTTCCTATTAACCTCGAATGCTTGAAGGCTATGGAGTTAATCATTAGATGATTTGCAAGCTTCTGAAATAGCCTTTCTTTTTTTCTCGGATGCATGTACTTGGTTGTGGTTTAAAGTTGGCTTGAAAGGGGCCTAGATTCTCTTGAACTGTTGTTTTCTTTCTAAGGATGATTTGTACTTGCATGGCTCTGTGGTTTTGCAGGTTTTACACAGTTAAGGAAAACTTGTGATCATGTGGAGCTGTTGATAAGCTATTTTCTAGAGCTTGACTTTTGGGGTGTTGCTAGATGAGATATTTGCAGTTCTACATGCATGCTTTTTGCATGGTTTTGAGGAGGTATGACTCTTTCTCTGCATGGGAGTGTTGGTAAGTGTTTTGTCACTCAACATTATTGTGGTAATGCTTGTGGGTTCCTTGATTATGGTGCTCGTTGTGGACATGAATGGAAAATCAAAGTGTCTGATCTAGTGTTTGAGTCATGTTGTCTACGTGGTTGTTCTCTTTGATATCTCAGTGTTGCAGTTTTCAATGTGATAACGGGTTCGCATTTTCTATGGTTGTGATCTACGAGTTATGCGGTTGGTAGATTAGCTACCCATTGGCTGCAGTGAGATAACTTGGATGTGGACTGTCTTTATCCACGAGGTTGATTCATTGATGGTGTAGATTTGTTAGCTAGCCTTGTCTATGGTTACTTGTGCATTGGTGTGACTATTTTTTGGATGAGAGGATGGATATTATTGAGTAGTTGAATAGTCAGTTATGGGAACCTAAAGCAGTTGGTCATGATGCTTGGAGAGCTCGAGTGTCACCTATTCAGTGGGAGCTCTAGTAGTGATTGTGAATTGATCACATAGTGGTGAATGGTCTTCTTTAGTGTTGTAGAAGGGTTCTTTTTCTTTTGCATGGACATTATTTGAAGATTTGCAACATCTTGGAACCATGGAGGATGCTTGGAATCTTTGGCTAAGGTGTTGGTGGTGCTTGACAGGTGATGTTGGTGTTAAGTATATTTGCTTTATGTCATGGTATACTCTTGCTTGTGCACTAGAGTTTTGGAATTGTGCATTGTACTTGAGACAATGGTGAGGTCACTTAAAGCATGTAATCTCCTATGGGGATGTGTAGATCATGGTGTCATGATAAGTTCCTGATTCAGATGATTGGAGCTTTAACAGTGATCTAGTAATTCTTTGTGTATTGAGTGCCTTGATTACTTGCTTGATACTTCATGTTAGTGCAGTAATGCAGTTGAAGTTTAGCATGAGATGATCAGTTGCTAGTACTCATGGATACATGAAGAATAAAGTGAGGTTGTCTTTCACTTGTGAGAGAAGTGTTGCTACTTGTTACTCTTGTTAAATTTTTTTAGCAAAAAGTCTGAGAAGCCTACACCTAAGTTGAACGTGAGTTCAATAAGAGATCTATGAGGAGATTGCTCTTGGATTAGTCATGTTGGCTTATATATCTTGAAGGAGTTTTCTTGTTCCCACTCTTAGTCTACTCGGTAGTTTATCTGAGAGGTATTTGGCCCATTATATTTTTCAGATGTGTTTTATTAAGTTCACTTTCATGATATGGATCCTGAATTACTGTTTAACATTTGGTTCTGGAGGATTCATAGTGGAAGTTGTACAGTTTGTTTTATCTCCTTGAGATTTTGTGTTATGTCATTTACTGATGAGAATTGGTAGGAGATGATGTATGGGCTGATTTCCTGAAATGGGAAATGTTTTAGCTTGATCTTCTTTGAGAAGCTTACATCCATATTGATTACATGATATTAGAATTTTGTTTGATCTTGTTGATTGAACGGATGGATGTTGTTAAGGCTTTCTTTTGGGATGTGAAGAAGATCATTCTTGACACAACTGGTTGTTAGAAGTGTATGTAGGAGGATTTTCTATAGGAAGATGATGGGCAGATTTTCTCTTTGTGGCCGTGAAGCTTTGTGATGAGAGAAATGATTCTTGTAGTAGTTTGTTGCAGGTTGTACATGTCATTGTGTATATTTCCTTGGTACTACATGGTTACATTTTCTATGTGCTATGATTGGTAAACTTGTGATGTCTTTGGATTATTCGGATAGTGGGAGTTCCTGTTGTGTTTTGTCTTCTTCGACTGGTTGGCACTTGGAGCTTGCATTCGCTATTGATGGGTTGGTTTTGGAGCAGCATGAGTTTACTAATGCTTATACCTTTGAGGTATGTAATATTGGATGGTATAGCACAAGTTGTGTGTGCTTATTTTAGTTGCATGGGTTTATCAGTTGGATGGAAGCAGTCAGTCTGATTGTTGTTCTAACTAGTGTTGTTTTTCTTGTTTCTAGAAAATGACTTCACTGTTGTGTTTTGTTTGAAGCTTTGAAGTTGATATTGCTTCTGTATAGCATTTGAGCACAGTGAAGTGGTAGTAGTATCTTGTTGGTGATATCACTAGTATTTTTTGCTTGTGTTCATTGGAATGGTGCTTATGCACCTTGGCAATGTATCTTTCTTCCACATGTGGAAGATGACAGGATTGTTGCTTGAATGGTGGACATCTTGGATGTTGGAGCAAAATTATTGATGGAGCATGAGAGTATGTTGAGATCTATGTGGTTTCCTAAAAGGCTGGAATCAGTTGTTTTGTTGTACAGTGAGTTGCAATTGGATGCCTGGTTTTTGTTGCAGATTGTCTAATGGACTAAAATGTGTGGAATCATGTTGATTGGGTGTCTTGAGTATTGCAAGGTTTGAACTAGTGGAGCTAGTGTGGTCCTAGTTTCTAGTTGCTTTGAAGGTGCCTGTGTGATCTTCATCAAGTGGGAGATTGTTGGAATTATTGCCTCAATATCACAGGCTGGAACCTTTGGAAGAGCAAAGTTGGTGTGATATTTCTTTGGTCTGGCCGACTAGCAATTTGGGAACCTTGTGAAATATTTTGGTCGTTGTGACCTTGCAGAAGTCTTGTTGAACATGTTTCACTTTGGAGTCTATCGCTATGACATAAGGAAATCGTTGTAACTTCTCACCACATTGAGATCTCTGGCCGATAGGCCATTCAATCGGACGTCAGGGAGACTCATTGTGACCGGGGGCTTCGAAGTGACTTCAACACTCGGGAAGAAGTCCCAATGACATTGGAAGGTCTTGCCAACAGGGATATGCATTGAATTCATCAGGATAACCTATGGCGGCTCAGTGAGAAGTCTTACCAAAAGTAACATGTCTCAGTGACAGTGTTGGAGCTTTCTAGGAAACCCTTGGGTGATCGGTAAGAAGTCTTACCGATAGTGATATGTCTCACTGACGGACATTTAGAGTAACACTTTTGTTTTAGTATGATGTCCCAGCGATCAATGAAGTCTTGGAAATAGCAGTAAGTCTAGCCAACAAGAATAACTCAGGGTGACTTGGAACTTGTGAGGTGATGTCTTAGCGAACGGTATTTGTCTTGCTGATAGGAATATGATGGACATTAGAAGTTTTGGTATGACCTTTTCCTAAGTCTTTCCGACAGTGACATTAGTATAACATAAAGGGATCAATATGATCTCTTAGTGAATGACTAAAGTCTTGGTGACTAAGGAACACTTCAGAATGACTTATGAGCTCGGTGTAATGTCTCATCGAATGGAAATTGTCTCACTAATGAGAATGTTGATTTTGGTATGACTTGTGAATATCGGTAGAACCTCTTGCCAATGGAGACGACTCTTGGCGACAACGTGTAATCGGGACTTGTTGCATCAGGGAGACACTTCTAGTGTCTCATTGACATGTAACACAAGTGGATCTCTATTGACTGAGTGAAGATTGTTCGGCGTGGTGCGATATTGAAAAATCAGAGAAAGCAGGATGTGAACTGTTGTTGAGCTGGATGATTTGACAGTTGTGATCTGATAGTTGGAAACAAACCATTTCATAGAGCCGAAGCTAAAGAGAAGGATAGAGAGCGAACATATGTGAAAGCTGAGTGGCTAACTAGAAGGTTGAGGCCATGAGGCCGAAACAGAGGAAGTGAGAGGCAGGGTTATGTTGCCAATTTCTCTCTTGATCAAGGATTGAATGCCATGGTTGATCTCTCATGTTGATCAGTACTGTATACTGTGTGAGGGTATTGCAACAGTACAAAGATTGTTTGGTTTGAGAGGTTGATCAGGAAATGTATAGAGGGAGCTCGTTGATTACCAGATAGTATCTAGAATGAACAAGATGTAATCTCTAAAAAGGCTATGAGCCTAAGTTGTATTGTAACCTTCAGTTGTTGAATAATACAATGGCTCAATCTTTGGAGTGTGGGGTTTTTTATCTGAAAGGATTTTCCCCACGTAAATCTTTGTGTTCTAGTTTTATGTTTCATCTGTCATGCTTGTTGGTTCATGTTGTAGAATTTGTTAATGCTTGTTGTTGAATTTACATGTGTTTCTCTCAGATGGATCAATGTAGGAAATGAACTGTGTCTGTTCCGCATTTTGACATAGTTGTTCATGTCTTTGAGGCAACCTAATCAAAATGAAAGTTACTGAAGGAGCTACTATTTGGAGTTTTCACTAGATCTACTCCACTAGATTTCCTTACACACACCTATTCAATGTGATGCCTAGCAGTTTATTTGTTGTTGCTAAGCCTAGAGTATCTTTCAAAGGATAATTTTGGATCTATCCAAAGTCTTTCAATTGATTTAACATGAGAGATATCTATAAAATTCAACCTTTGCCTCTCTTTGCTACCTATGTTTATCATTGCTTTGTCCAATGTTAAACCTTGTGCTTTATGTATTGTGATTCCTCATGCCATGGTGAGTGGGATTTTTGTTTGACTACCCCATGTTATAGCTAGGATGGGGATGCCTCTTGGATTTTCTGTGTCCCATGGTGGGCCAATGTAATTTTGGAAGTGAACAACAACATAGTCAAGCTGATCTGGCAGTTTACAATATGCATTGTACACAATAGCTATAAAAAGACCAAGGGATCCATTGACAAGGCCAACTTGAATCCATAAATTTGTTGTTAGCATCACATGTTCACCAACATAAAGTAGCAATTTAGGGAGAAGTTGGTCATCATCTCCATGATTAGGTGTCTATTGTTGTGCCACTCAAGCAATACTAATGGCTATGGGCAGGCTTAATTGTTTGATCATTTTTTTATTTTGGAACACGACTAAGTCATTTGTGGCAAAAAAATGTGTGGCAACATAAAACTATTTTCTTTATGTGGCTAAGAGAATTTTATTTGTTTGTTTCATGAGCTCTTACCAATCATTGTGTAGATCCTCACCATTTCTTATATGGAGAAGAATTTCCCAAAAATTTTGTTGGGAAGGGCTATCTCCTTTTTGGCGGATAATAGTGTCCAATGTGATGGAGACTATGAAAGTATGCCATAAGGCTACCACCGATGACCATGAAGCATAAATAGAGGTATCCATGACAGGTGGAAACTAGGAAAGATCACCAAAAAGGATGATGGAAACACCACCAAATGACTCCCTCTAGTTATCAGGGAATACTTGGTGCAACTGGCTATCTATTTTCAGTAGCAACTTCAAGCCTAGAAAACTCATTTTCATCTATCAAAATGTATTAAATATATTTAAATTGTTCTTGGAATATTGTCAATGCTTGACCTTGCAAAGGATTCATATCCTTTATGGGAATTTAAAGGGTTGTATGGATTGTGGAGGTGCATATGTTGTATGCAACAACACCTGTGGGGGCCAATGTGAGCAATGAGCTATTGGATCTAGTAGTAGACGTGTTTATTTGTTGTCTAATAGAATTTATCAAAAAGGATTTTCTAGTTGTCCCTTGAATTATCATGCAGAGAGGGTCTTTGGGGAAAGGTTGCATGTGATGGGACTAGATGATTTCAAGAGCCAATTGTTGTTTTGGTGAAAGCTGATGGGATAATGTATTTATAGAAAAAATTGTATTTTATTTTTCTCACGCTATGCCTTGGATAATGGGATGAACTGCAAAGAAATATTATGAAGTTGTTCAGGCACATGGTTTGTATTCCATGAATGGTTCATATCAAAGTCCTTCCTACCCAATAACTGGAGCTAATTTATACTGAAGTTAGTAGCTGCGTCGAGTCGAGAGAAAACTTCCCATTCATATTCATCCATAGAACGTCGATGGTTCAAATCATCAGTATCATTTCCATGTTTTTCTTCAATCGTGGATGCAACTGGAAGTCTATTAACATGCCAAGGATGATAACCAATTGTTTTTAAAACTTTCCAATTTTGTATGATCTCTTGGTTGGCAAGACCTATATCTGTTTGTATGTTTTAGAAAGGTTTGTATAACATAATTTCAATCCAACAAAATATCTTAAATATTTTTGCATCTTCAATGGGAATAGTCTTGAACAACGGGTGTACAAGGACAATTGCAGGCTGGTGTTAGTTTCCATTTAGCTTTTTTGCACTGCTCTGAATGTGTATATAAGCGGACTGCTCAAGTCAATTAGGGATACACCAGCTAGCTCTGGAGGCCTTTTCATATAGAAATGGATATAATTTGTTTGCAGGTCTTCACTAGCATCATCTTTATTTATACGGAACCATGCTTTTTTGCCAACATTCAAATGAATATATTGTTGGCTTGAAGTGAGAAGAGGAAATTTATGCAACATATGGCATGTCTCATGTGTGGAGATGTCATGCTCCAAAAGAATATTCATCATGAATTTTTGATATTAAATTAGTGCTCTATCCTCAACTATATTTTTATTTGCAAGTCTTTTCAACATATCAAGATAATTTTTTGATTTCTTATATTTAGTTGCATATTTAGAAATATAATTTAAAATGATTTTCCTAGAAACAACTGGTTGGCAGTCAACATTGGCATGCTAGATTGCAAGCATGAATGGGATATGAATATTTAGGTGATCATCATTTCTTGATGGATTGTAGGATTTGTTAGTCTCAGCATCAGATGCCAATGAAGAGGTAAGTTGTTGCCAAGGTGCTTTATATCGACATTGTAACTTATCTCCTTTTTTCCTTAAACAAGTATATTCAGAGCATTTTGTGTGCCTTTGAATTGTATTTAGCAGCTCTTCATAATCTATGATTGGATCACTGGAAAGAATCCGGCTTGTGGAAAGAAAGCACAAATTTTCTTTAGAACAATGATATATTTTGAGCAATCTCTATGTAGGGCAACTTGGATTCCAAGCTGAAACATACCTATCAAAAAATTGCCTTTCCATGGTAACATCATGGTCATTGGACCAATCAAGAGTTTCCATGTTGGGGGCTTCTGGAAGCCATGGACATGTGCAAAGCCACAATGCTTCCATTTATATCTATTCCAATAATCTTTTGCATGCAAAAGCTTTTCAATCACCTCTTCAAAAAAAAATGAGAATCTATGATGGAGATATAAAGACATGATATGTGGATTCTGAACAACACTATCTGTTAGTGTCTTTGTTGAGAGCTCCATTTCCAATTGAGCCATAGAAGATAAATGTTTTTGTAGGTCAGCCCATTTTGTGTCTGCATAGCTTAAAGTGAAAAAAAAGGGTAGGTGTGCCAAGTTGTTCAATCATTGTAGAGAGTTGGGCTCAACAAGATTTCCAAAAAGAGTGGGTCTTGCACAATGATGCACCAAAATGCATTAGCTGCTTAGCTATATGGCCATCAGTGGTAGCTTGAAGGCATTCACACAATACAAACAATGACCTAGGGATTTTTTCTTCTAGGTCCAACTCTAACAAAGACATAAATAGTTTGTTGGCTATGATGTCTCATTATCAAATTGTAGAGGAAATACCTAAACCTGACATGTTTACCAAATCTATGGTCAAAATATCTCATTAAGTGAAGGGCATATTCATGCAAGTGGATTCAAACATTCTTCAGTAGGAGGGGAAGTGCTACTCTAGCGGGAAACAATGTTGGAAAGGCCATTATAAACAAACCTTCAGTGTTGTATTCATTAACAAGAGATGAGCTAATTTTAGGCCAACACAAAATATTATGGTCTTTTTTTTTTCAATTTGCAATACCTATTTGATTGCTTGGAGATCTTGTTTAGCATTTGGAAAGGAAGAGATAAATGATGAAAATTTTGAAGAGCCATTTTCATCCTGAGCAACATTTGTTGAGCTAGTTGATGGCATTAGGTCTTCATCAGAAAGTTGCTCTATTGTATGCAAGAAATTGGAAACATCAACAACATCAAGAAACATATTAAGACCATCAACATCAATCTCAACATCATTGTAATATTTGTCATATTGAATTTTTTATTTCAATGCATCCATGACATGATGTTTATTAACATAGCAATCATAAACCACCTTCAATAGTGGTTTGACGTACTATGACAACCTCAAGGTCTTGCAAGGGGCAACGTAAAATTTTTGCTATGCTTGAGATATCTTGAGGAAAGCTTATAGTGTGACCATTGTATTTAAATTGACCTCCTCTAGCATGGGACACTTACAAAACTAGACCCACCCTAGCAATAAGCATTTCTTCAACCTGTGTTAGCTTTTTTAGCAACAATGGTTGTGGGCCTGGGTCCATACCATTTACAGAGCTAAAGCAGTGGGTGTTTTTTTTAGAATAGCATATTACACATGTTTTTGTTGACCCCAACATACAAGTGTGCATCCCTATGTAGATTTCTCTACATATCTGGCAAACAAAAAGGTTTGATAGTGCATTTATGCAGTGTTGAAATCATTTCACCATAGAAAGGTAGCAATCATTGAATATTTGTTGCAAGTGTTGTTGCTAGCCTGGTGTAGCAGGGGGATTGCTCTAAGATTGTCTATAAGGGGTGGAATCTACAATTTCCAATGGGTACTATGAGGGAAGATTCATAGCAGGAAGAGTCATAATTGTGCACAATGCAGCTAACCTTTGCTCCATGTATTTTGTACAGTGCTTCGCACAAATTTCCTCTATATTTTGGCTATAGTGCAAATGGTTCCATTGCTGGTTTTTATCATTTCTAAATTCAACAAATGATTGGGCTGTGGAGCTTGAATGTACTTGTACAACCTAGGAGTATACATACAAGTTGAATCATATTAGCATAAATGAATATACATGTATAACCATAGATATATTTAAATTAGTAATTCCACATAAACATGTAACAAAATATATGTGTATCCATGTGTATATAAATGTATATGTATGCATGATCACAAAACGAATAACATAGTTTGAAAATTTCAATATATAAAAATATATACAAAAAGGATTTTATAGTTTTTTTTCTCAATCATTTCCACTATTTCACTATTTTTATATTCCCCATTTAAAATAATACAATGACGAAGGACATTATGGAACACCTACATAGAATTTCATGGAATTCCATCACACATCACACAATAACAAAGTATGGGGTAATCTACTGTCTTCATATGCGATCGATCATATTCTACTCTTTCAACAATAAAACTTAATCAAACAATACTTTCCCACACTATAACATTCAATATTACATTCACTTTTGTAAATGATGATTTTGGTTTCCCTGTCACAATGCTTTGCTCCTCCTAGGCTTTTTCACCTAAAAAGAGAAAGGGGAATTGGATGGGGACCAAAATGCAAAGGTTTACACTCAAATTCTATGTTAATGAGATGTATTATGCCTAATTAAGATGTCCTAATGCTCTAATTTGAAATTGAAATGATTTAATGATGTAAAACTATGAAATGTAAAGTGCTAGAAAACACAATGAGATATGCAAAAATGCCTAAAAATGCAACTAAATGATGAAAAACATAACAAAATGAAAGAGGTGCACCTGGAATAAGAATTTTGATGTTGGAAGATTCTGGGATCCTAAAAAATTGACTGAAATTTTGATTGAGACACTTGTGCCAAGTGGGGCAACTTAGTCCCAGTTTCAAGAAACTTTGTCGAAACGGGAATCTGCCAAATGGGTATCCAAAAATGTCAAAAACAATTTTCAGGCTTGAAAACGAGACTAATTCGCCACTAGTGGCAACTTAGTCCTCTTACAAATCTTGGGAAATTTAGGATAGAATCTTGTAGTCTTAGGTCTACAGTTCCTTTTCTGACAGGTGTCCACACTTGATTCTACAGAAAATGGGGCAGAAAGTCTCTCCAAGCTTGAATTAGGGTTTTCTTGACTTGATTGACTTTGTGCACTTTTTTATCACTTTTCAACACCTATTCCTTGATAAATTTACATACAAAAGTCACATACAAAAGGGTAAAAATGGTTGAGGGTTAGAGAATAGGGGTTTTCCTTGGTCAAATCCCACTTTGCTAATCAAACCCTAAACAATAAAATAGAATGAAGATAAGGTGATAAATAGATAACATGAAAATGTAAATGTCATAAACTTATCACACCATTGATGCTCAAAATATGAACATGTACAATAAAATACTCCAATGGATTGACTTGGCAATGCTTAATTTGCTTGAATGCTTAATGAGTACAAGAGATTATATGTGACTTGGAGATAAATGATTGTAGGAGATGTAAAATGAGGTGAAAAACCCTTATTTATACTTGATTTTACTAAAATTTCCTGAAAGTAACACATTACAGGTCAATCTCAAAGGGTTAGAGGACAAAATCCTGCTAGAAATTTAAAAGTATTTTGAGTTTTGTGCTAAAAAGGACTAAGTCACCCCTATTGGCCACTTAGTCCCACTTAAGTAATTTAAGTGGGTGTTAGGAATTTTGGGGCATTAAAAGTTCTCCAACGAGAATATCAACACACTTGAAAATGACCAGAAAGTGTATTAAAGGGTCATTTAGACATGAGAAGGGGTTGAATTAGTGAAATTAAGCCTAGAAAAGCATGAAATCTTGTTACAAAACTTTACAACACTTCAAAATAGGACTTAATAAGTGATGAAAATGTGATTTTTAGGTGAATTGTAATGAATAGAGTCTAGAAAAGTGTAGAAATGTTTTACAAAACTTCACAACACCTTCACAAGACATCATAATTTGAATGTTTAAGCCCTAATGTAAATGTTTTGACCACATTACAACATTATACCTAGGTAAAATCAAGCCAAAGTCCATTACAAAGACTCAAGTGAGTGTAAAAATGTCAACTATACATTTTTTGGCGACACATTAAACCCCCACCTTAGTGAGAGGATGAACTTGCTTCAAACTCTCGCTAAAGTAGCTCAACATGCACATCGAGAGGGATCCTAATGCACTTCACATTGGTAAGATGAAACAACAATAACCAAGAAGGATGATCAAGCCCCCAGGATCAAGATCTCATGGAAAACCAAGCATAAGAACAAAAGGAGCACAGACGATGATGAAGAGGAATGAAAGCTTTGATCGGTTGTCCATCTCATTGTGGATTAGATCTAGGTTAATTGGTTCACCAGGTGAGAAAACCCAAAAAAGGTAAAGTACATACGCTAGTTGGTATACACTCACAAACACATAGTTGGCTATGGGGAAAATCGTGCCTCAGAATGGGCTTCCCACTCAACCATATCACAATCATACCTCCTGATAACTTTAACAAGGTGCCAAAAGACATGAGAACCAACTTGGAAAGCCCCTATGCCAAGTCATATGTTTCTAAGTTAGGCTATGTCATGTATACGAAAAGAAAATAAAAGAAAGGGAGTTTCCCTCCAGAAAAGAATGCACTGAACACATAAGCGATCTATGGATTTGGGTTCAGTATGTTCATTGCTGTAATGTTTTGATTAAAGAGCTTAGAACTATCATCATTCCTCAAAGCACATAGAACTGGCAAAGTGACACAAAGAGAGCAAAGCTAAATGAAAAATGAAGTTCATTTTGGGTCAACATGGAAGAGACATTATAGTCTCAATGCTTTGGATCATCCCCAAAAGGAAAACACAAGTGAAAAGAAAACAAAAAGGAAAAAGAAAAGGGAAATCTTTTGGGTCAACATGAAGGAGACATTTTGGTCTCAATACTTTGTGTCATCCCCAAAAGGAAAACACAAGAAAAAAAAAGTAAAAAAGGACCTTTTGGGTCAACATGGAAGAGACATAGGGCATCTCAATTCTTTACGTCATCCCCAAAAGGAAAACACAAAAATAAAGCAAAAAAGGACAAAGTGCAACATATGGAAGAATAGAGGTACAAATAGAAGAAGTGTACAAAGAGAGATAACATCAAATGCACTTTATAGGGGATCACAATATGCACAAAAGTGCACAAGAGAAAAGAAAAAGAAAAAGAAAAATGCAAAAATGGTAGCAAGGCGAATGCAAGTCAACCATCTAATAAGTCATCCACCTCCCAATCACGTTCAGTATATTGTGAGGGCGGTTGGTTGTCCAAAGGAAGAATTGTGAGTGCCAAACTAGGAGATGTGTTAGGTTCTTCACTTGGTGTAGAAGATTTATCATTTAAGCTCATGGTAGATGAAAATAAAGAGTTTAGATTTTTATGCACTTCTTCATATATTCTTGTGATCTCCTCCTCGTCGTCATCATCAAGATTGATGATGATAGGAGGATGAAGGGTTATCTCCAAGGAAGGATGAATCAAGAGTTTTGGCTATTGGATCGATAAATTTTGTTGGGAGGGCAAGATTGTGTTATCTTGTGGTGGGTCAAGAGGAGGGTGATCATCTATTGCTTCTTTCAAAGGCAGAGGTTTATTTTCTTGATTTTTTTTTTTCATTTGATGAGCAAGGAGATGACAATGATTCCTATGCTCTCGAGCATCTTGGTTTCATTTAATTTTATTTTAAATTTATTAAGGTGTAAGAATGGGTTGATCCATCATAGTTTCCTTTTCTTCTTGAGGGGGAGGAACGAAAGGAGCTGAAGAAGATGGGTCAATCAGTTTATCTTTGGCTTTATAAAATTGTTTAATGTGGGGCGGCATGACGGGATTAACTTCAGTTTCTCTTGGAAATTTATACGATGAAGGGGAGGTGTCAATGGTTGTTGGTTCATGAGTTTGCATTGGGTGGTCAATTTCAAACTCAAGCTAAAGCATTATCTCGTCTAGGATAGGAGAAGTGGGAGCGAATGGTGATGTGTGATGAAGAGACAATTCAGAAATTTGTTTGGCTTTGAATTTTTGGTATGCTATGAAAAATAAATCTTTTTGAGGGGTGATGGGTTCCATAGGGGCAAGCCAAAAGGCTTCTAAGGAAAAATTACCTTTAGAGGACAATGGATTAAAACCATTATGGTGTACGGTAAATATTTCATTGCCATGTGGAAAATTCAAACACTTGTAAATGATGGAAGGGACCACTTTCATTGAGTGAATCCAAGAATGGCCTATCCACAGACGAAATTGATCCAATTGTAGAATAATAGAAAATGTTAAATCCAAAGTCTTGGTTCCTATTTGTAAGGGGAGTATGATCAATCCGATCGTAGGGCACACAAAATGAGTATGTGTTTTAATCCATGCAATTGGTTTGTTATAATCATCTTGATAAAACTCATGTAATACTAAAAATTCTTCCATGATCACATTCTCACCATAGGCGAGATCTATTAATACCCCATTGGTGGGCTTACCATAGATTCAACTAGCTATATAAAGAGGACCATCAGGAAGCTTTTTAAGTATATCTTTGGAAGAAAAAGTGATATCAATATTTTTGTTGGTTGGGTGCTTACAAGAGATAATGTCTATCATACCCACAAGTTCATCCATATAAGTAACTTTGGTAACATTTGGAGTTATATCATGTTGTTCATTATTTGTATCAATGTTCATGACTTGAGGGTTTGAAGGTGTGATATAGGGGGATTTTCTACTCACGAGTTATCTCCATTCAAAGCACCTCATGGGGAAAACTGCCCTATAGTACCTTAATGGAACAACGTGGAAGTTTAAAATTCTAAAAGAGGTCACAGAGGTTTTTTGGATAGACTGACAAGCTCTTGGTCAGAGGATGGCAGCATGGAATACTGATAATAGTGTAGCGCATTGGCATATCAGAGGTTCACTGGTGTCTCATATAGACCAAAGAGTGATTTTATCATAGAAAATGTGCAAATAACCACTTCTAATTTGAATGTTAAAAACCATAGAATATAGTAAAATAGTAGAAAGTGATAGAACTAAGATAAAGAAGTAGAAATGACAAAGGTAATGAGAAGAAAGGAAAGAAATACTTATGACCGTGTAGGTGATGAAGCCCCCACCACACAAATGTCTTTTAAAACCTACATACAAGAGGGAGAGAGAAATTGTTGGGTGGTTGTATAGGGGTCTGCCTTAGTCAGACCCCATTTTGGTGTTCCCACCTCACAAATAGCCAGATAGATAAAGAAGTAACAAAAACACAAGCACTACAAGACTAGTACTATGCTACTCAACCAAATGATAGAGGAGAGAAGACAAAATCTTACCACCTCCACCAAGAGCACTCAAGGTTGCTTGGGGGAGAAAATGAGAAGAACTCAAGCCTCTGCTACAATGGTGTGGTCCCAAACTTGCTCTATCGACATGATGGAGTCTTCATGTTGCTGCTATGAAGTGTAAAGTGTTTTGCAAGAATGCTTAGAGCTTTCAAGAGTGAGCTCAATTCTTGGAAGAGGATTGTGAAGCTTGTGGATGAAGTGAAGAAGACCTTAGAGGATGAAATGCCTATTCAAGGGATGAATATGAAGGAAAGATGAAGAGAAACGACCATATTCGACTCGGTTAGCTGAGGACGTTACAAATCGACCCCAATAGGAAGTGTAATGACTCTGAAGGCTCTAGATGAGGGAATTTGTCAAGGACGTAAGCACATCGCATAGATGTTTGTGCACTACATGGTTGTCTCCAACATAAATTCCTCCACCGACACACAAAATAGGCACCAAGTGTGATGCAAGCAGTGGGCTTAGGTAGAATTAAGCCTCTAAACTTGGTTTTCTAAAGTGGATAAAGGAATAAAGGGGAATTGCTCAGGAAAGTACATCAAGAAAGATTAGGGATAGAAATGTATACCTGAATTATCGAGGAAGCAAACTACGATCTAGAGAACCCGAGAGTGCAAGGTCAAAAGAGGACTTCATAGTTCTACAAAACTATGAAGCTAAAGAAAAAACATATACTAAAGATGAAGAAGATGTAGATCTTTGATCCAGTATATATAAGAGATAAGAGAGAGATGAACAAAGTGTGTGGTGAAAGAAAAACCCATTTAGAAGTAGAACCCACACCACAAAGTAAGTATGTGATAAAAGAAAACCCACTCAATAAGGAGAACCCGTATCACAAAAGAGGTGATAAAAGAAAACCCCGCTTGAGGAAACCCATATCACTAAAAAGCACGTGGTGAAAGCAAAACCCGCTCAGGAGTAGAACCCACACCACAAAAGAGGTGATAAAAGAAAACCCCACTCGAGGAGAAATCTGTATCACCAAAAAGTGTGTGGTGAAAGAAAAACCCACTCAGGAGTAGAACCCACACCACAAAAAAGGTGATAAAATCAAACCCTGCTCGAGGGGGAAACCCATATCATCAAAAAGTGCATGGTGAAAGAAAAACTCATTCAAGAGTAGAACGTGCACCACAAAAGAGGTGATAAAAGCAAACCCCATTTGAGGAGGAGAACCCATATCACCGAGTAAAATGTAAGTGCCTCATAGACCCATGGACTTGCAAGGAGGCATCCCCCAAGATCTCTCACATGGAAGAAGCCGAGAAAGTTCCTTGTAGACCCACATACCTACAAGGAAGGTGTCTCACATGAAGGAAACCTCAAGGAAGTGGACTCCGTAGAGTCGAGAAGCAACAACATATTTACCCACAAATAGAACATGTCAAAATTGTCGATACGTCTACTAGCAAATAGAACACATCTAAAAGCAGCAACATGTCTACCCACAGATAGATCATTTCTAAAGCATCGATACATCTACCCACAAATAGGACACATCTAAAAGTGGCGACACATCAACCCTCAGATAGAACATGTCTAAAAATTAGTGATACATCTACCCGCAAATAGGACATGTCTAAAGCGGCCAGTCACGTAGATCGTAAAACTTTCAAAGAGGTCCCTTGGGAACCCGATGTGAAAAAAGAGGGGTCCACTCAAGGGATGGGTTGTTTGAAAGGAAAGGTCTAGTTAGGCTGCCCCCAAGCTAGATGTGAAAGAATACATTTGAGAGAAAAATCTTTCAAAGGAGGTCCCTCGGGAGCCCTTCAAAAGAGAAAAGGGGTCCACTTAAGGGATGCTTCATTTGAAAGACATAGCAAAGAGAGTGGTCCTTAAGAAGGGTACACACCTCTTAAATGAGTTATTATTACCCCCAATGTGCAGGGGAGGAGAACCATACAAAATACTTAGAATAGGATAGAGGTAAACCTCGATATCACTTAACAAGCAAAGTAAAGACAGGTGTGTCAATCAAATGGGAGTTTGATAGCACCTGAATTACTAAGTTGTATTTTTTCTTTCAAGGCTTTACATTCACTAGTGGAATGACTAAGCACTCAATGGTATGCATAGAAAGAATCTTTATGCTTAAAAAATTTCTTGCATGTAGGAGAAGGAAGAGTAATCAAGTGAGCTTTTAGAAGCCGCAAAAAGATACGCTCTTGCTTAGATAAAGAATGAGTAGGAAGAAAACCTTTCTCTTGTGGAGAAAAGTTTGACTAATCACAAGAAGAAGATACAGAGGTAGAAGAAAAAGGAGAAGGATCTCCATATAGAGCATCATTCCTACAAGGGGGATTACACTCCTCTATGAGATTGCCATCATCCTTCTTGATAGGACTACCAAACTTGACCTCTTTAACATAAGTGTGATCATCTTCCTCAGAAAGAGGATCAGCACCAAGAACATTACAATTTGCATTCACCTTAGCTCGCAATACAAAAGAGAAGCCATCTTCGATAGCAGGTGTGAATGATGTCATCAGAAAGTCTAAGTGGATTGGGTCGACTTTATATTCTCCAATGAAGGATTCTATAAAACTTGTCTAACTTTTCTGCCATAACATATACAAGGGTAGGTACAGTAATGAGTCCCAACCTTAAAGGCAATACTATCGTGCCTAGGGATTGTCGACCAACATTATTGAACCAATGAAGGAAAATAGAAGAAGTATTAAGAGAGGATGGTTCGATATTAATCTTACACAATAGATCAATGTTGCACACATTGAGGGCCAAACCAGTGTCAATGAGAGTACGTCTAATGCCAATCTTATTAATATTGACTATAATCATTAGAGGGTCCACTTGCTTTTGTACTTCTAGAGGTGGGAGTTCTTGTGGATAGAACGTAATATTTGGTGAACCCACGCGAATATATGCCATCAATGCATCAGCATATGTCAGCCTAGCAGAAGAAGGCAAGAGGATCTTTTGCAAGGCTTCTTGAAGCATACCTTGATAAACTGGAGCAAACTAAAGCAAGTCCCACAATGAGATCTTATCTAGAATAATCTGAGGTTGCTCGACAAGATTGTAATCACTAGGTGCTTTATTTGTAGGTTTAGGAGCTAAAGGAAGACTTGGTTGTTTATTCATCTTATTCTCATAAGTATAGGCTACTTATCTATAAGAGGGAGCCTTCGAAATATAAGGAGAACCACCATCAAATGGAACACCATCAATAGAAAAAATCCTATTAGAAGAAGGACTAGTCAGAGTCACGTAAATAACCAGTCTCTTAGGCCTTTGAGGGGCAACAGAGACATAGATCTCATTTATTGAATCATCACAACTAGTAGAACAATTATTTGAATACATATTCTCAACATCAATCCAAATAGGATCAAATGTGGAATAGTTATTTGAAGAAACCTTTTCAACATTGATCCAGGGAGAATCAGATGTGGAAGGGGGTTCATCATGCACTAATGCATCATCTCTAGAAGAGTGTGCATTAGAACAAAGATGAGATTCATCATTCACAAATGCATCATCTCTAGAAGAGAGTGCATTGGAAGGAGAAGGATCTTCGTCATTCACAAATGCATCATCTCTAGAAGAGAGTGCATTGGAATGAATAGAAGGTAGAGTGACATTAAGGAAGGTATCAATGATTTCCTCTTCTTGTGACAAAATATCCTCTGAAACAAGAGGAATCTCACGAGAAAGATCAAAGATATCAAGTGACATGGGTAAAGACAAGTCACCATCACATGCATTAAATTGGATATCACTAACATTTTGAACAAAAATAGAAATTGAACTAATAAAAGAAGATATAAAATCCATTATAATTTTTTCAGTATTTTCTATATTCTAGTAATTTGCATTTTTGGACGTCTCTGGAGCGGAATTTTAGGTTGGAACTTGTGTCGGTCACTAAAATTTGAATGCAAAAGGCACTTGTATTTTGAGTACAAAACAAGTTCTCTAGGAGACCTTTCCAATGGTGCAAACGGTTTTGAATTCTGAGCATCGAGTCAAAAGTTATGACCCCGCCAAGTAGGGGTAAATAGATTCCTAGTTTTTTGAAGAAAATTGTTCTTCATGTTGGGTTCACCAAAATGTGATATAGGGGGATTCGCTACTCACGAAGTCTCTCTATTCAAAGAACCTCATGGGGAAAACTGCCCTATATTAACTCAATGGAACAACGCAGAAGTTTCAGATTTTGAAAGAACAAGTTAGAGGTTTTCTGGGCAAACTGACAAGCTCTCGACTAGAGGATGATGACGTGGAATACAGATGACAATGTGGCACACTGGCATCTCAGAGGCATGATGGCGTCTCATATGGACCAAGGAGTGAGTTTATCACAGAAAATGCATAAATAACCACTTCTACTCTAAATGTTAAAAACCATAGAATACAGTAAAATAGCAGAAAGTGATAGAACTGAGATAAAGAAGTAGAAATGAAAAAGGTAAGGAGAAGAAAGGAAAGAAATACTTATGATCATGTGGGTGATGAAGCCCCCACCAAAAAATTTCTTCAAAACTTGCACACAAGAGGGAGAGAAATTTTTGGATGGTTGTATAGGGGTCTTCCTCAGTCAGACCCCATTTTAGTGTTCCCACCTCCATGGACAACCAGATAGATAAAGAAGTAACAAAAACACAAGCACTACAAAAATAGTACTATGCTACTCAACCAAATGATAGAGGAGAGGAGATGGAAGATTACCACCTCCACCAAGAGCACTCAAGGTTGCTTGGGGGAGAAAATGAGAGGAACTCAAGCCTCTACTGCAATGGTGTGATCCCAAACTTTCTCTATCGACGGGATGGAGTCTTGATGTTGTTGTTGTGAAGTGTAAAGTGTTTTTCTAGAATGCTTGGAGCTTTCGAGAGTGAGCTCAATGCTTGGAAGAGGATTGTGAAACTTGTGGATAAAGTGAAGAAGCTCTTAGAGGATGAAATGTATAAGTGGTGAAGAGATGAAATGTTTGTTCAAGAGATGAATATGAAGGAAAGATGAAGAGAAACAGCCATATTCGAGTCGGTCGGCCGAGGAGGGTGTTACAAATCCACCCCCAATAGGAAGTGTAATGCTTCTGTAGGCTCCAGACACGAGAATCTTTCAAGGACGTAAATTCATCATGTGGACATCTGTGCATTGCACGGGCGTCTCCAATAGAAATGCCTCCACCAACACACAAAGCAGGTGCCAAGTGTGATGCAAATAGCAGGCTTAGGTGGAATTAAGCCTCTGATCTTTGTTTTCTAAAGTGGATAAGGGGAAAAAGGGGAATTGCACCTAGGGTGCAAATTTTCTCTTATACAGAAGGTTCACTAGCCTTGATAAATGAAATATTATGTTTAGGCATAAGGTTGGTAAAGATTTGTAAATTCTAGTTAAGGGGTGCAACAGACTTATTGCCTTGATCATTAACACCCACAATGGATAAACGACCTGAATCAATGAGGTCTTGAACTAAGTGTTTGAGATGCTTACATTGTTTGATGTCATGTCCATTTTGGCAATGAAAATGACAATAAGCATTTTGTTTGAAGGTAGGTGGTAAAGGCTTGGTGGTATCAAGTGGTCTGACTATTGGAAAAGTGATCATATATTGTTGCAACAGTTGGTTCATTGTGTTATGAAGAGTATTGGGTAAAGGGGTAAATTGTCTCTTTGGGTCCCCATAGGAAAAGGGCATCGTTGCTTTAATAGCTGCCACTTGACTTGGAATAGGTTGGGCTGGTTGCAAAGAAGGTTGATTGAACTGTAAAAATCCTTGGTTTGGTTTCTGAAAGGTTGCACATTGTTGTGGGTGGTTTGCTCAAACTTCTCAGCTCGATTAGAAGTGGACTTTGAATCATGACTATAAATTGAGTTGTGATAGTCGCAAAGGGTTGTACATAAATGTAGGAGTGAACAAAATTTAATGATAGTTAACTTATCCTAAAGGTGAGTGCAAGTTTTCGAGAAGCATCTTTTGCAGATGTGAATAAGGAATATTAACATCAATTTGAGCATATAATGACTGCTAACGTCAAATGAAATTAGTAACTTTTTCATCGATGTTTTGTTTAGATCACATTAAATCAGCCATAGTCTTTTTAGGAGTCACATGGACTTGGAAATTAGTTATAAATGCATCCACAAGTTCATTAAATGATTAGATTGAATGATTGGGTAAGTTGAAAAACTAGTCCAATGTAGTGTTTTTTAAGGTCAGGAAAAAATTTAGCTAATAATTTGTTATCAAGAACAAAATCACTCCACAATGTTGTATATGCATTGACATGATTAGTAGGGTTTCCTTTACCTCCATATTTCTTGAACCTAGGAATTTCAATTCCTTGTGGCATCTACATGTGTAAGATTTCTAGGGATAATGGGCTACTATGGACATGATATGTAGGTGAAGCATTTTGATTTTGGCTAATGGTGGAGATTTGTTGTTGCATGGATGAAATGGTGTTAAAGAGTTGTGTAATGATCGGATCAGTGTAAGTGGTATGAGGTGGAAGGGAAAATAGAGATGGAGTGTATGTAATGTTAGGGGAAGTGAAAGGGACACTAAGAGGAGTGAAGGTGGAAGAAGGAATATGTGATGCCACAAAAGAACTAGAAATGCTAGTTGGAATTGTGAAAGAAGGATCCACATGACTAACCTGTTGCATAGTTGTTGTAACTTGAGGAGTGGTATAGGTTGGTATGGATGCTATGGTTGAAGGGGGGGAATGTGAGATCCTCCTTAGTTTGCAATTGTGTTTTCTAATTGGAATGTGGAAGGACCATGTTTATTGTATATCTCAAAAATTTTCTTCATAAATTGTAAGCCATCATCACTTTCAATCAAATGATGAACATTTTTTATGACATGTATGGCGGTGGTGGAATGTGTTGAAGGGACAAGTCTTGTTGTAAATGTGTCAAATATTCATGAATACTTATGACTTTATCTTGCAGAATTACACTAGTGTGTGTGTCAACATTCACAGGGTGGGAAGGTGAAGGCATGTGAGTGCTAGTATCAATTTATTATGCACCATTTTCCATACTAGAAGTAGGAGCTCTTGAGATCCCAAGGTCCGCTATGAAAGTGTTATCATGGGAAGCCATAAGTCTAGAACTTCATCTCACTAAAGCATTATCAATGGGGCACCAAACACTCATACAAGTACCACAAGAGATAGAGTGGATGGAAAAGAAATGCAATCTAGGATGAATAAAATGAAAGAAGCAATAATTATGTAAAATGAAACAGAGATGCAGTACCAAAAAATAGAAGTACAGAAAATACCTAGAAATTACCAAAAAATACAGTGCAAAGTATGCAAAAGGACTAAGTCACCTAAGGTGGAAATTTAGTCCCACTAATTATTTTTTTTTGTTTTTTTTCATAATTTTTAAATGTAATTATATGTCTTTCAAATGCACAAATGCAATTAAAATATGTAAATGCAAAGATTTTGTGTTTTTCAATGCAATAATGCAAGCTAATATGAACTTTTCCACTAATGCAATTTGAAACCCTAGAATGCACTTTAACTAATGAAAGATGCAATACAAATTAAACCTAGGATGCACTTGAAAATTAGAAAGCAATAATGTTCAAAAGATGGAGGTTCACCAAAATGTAAACAATGATTTTGGTTTCCCTGTCACAATGCTTTGCTCCTAGGGTTTTTCACCTAAAAGGAGAAAGGGGAATTGGATGGGGACCAAAATTCAAAGGTTTACACTCAAAGTCTATGTTAATGAGATGTATTATGCCTAATTAAGATTTCCTAATGCTTTGATTTTAAATTGAAATGATTTAATGATGTAAAACTATGAAAATGTAAAGTGCTAGAAAACACAATGTGATATGCAGAAATGCCTAAAAATGCAACTAAATGATGAAATAACAGAACATAATGAAAGAGGTGCACCTGGAATCAAAATTTTGATGTTGGAAGATTCTGGAATCCTAAAAAATTGATTGAAATGTTGACCAAGACATTGTGCCAGGTGGGGCAACTTAGTCCTAGTTTCGGGAAACTTTGCCAGAATGGGAATCTGCCAAATGGGTATCCAGAAATGTCAAAACTAGTTTTCAGGCCCAAAATTGGGACTAATACGCCACTAGTGGCAACTTAGTCCTACAAATCTCAAGAAATTCGGGACATAATCTTGTAGTCTTAGGTCTACACTTCCTTTTTTGACAGGTGTTTGCACTTGATTATGTATAAAACGAGGCAGAAAGTCTATCCAAGCTTGAATTAGGGTTGTTTTGACTTGATTGACTTTGTGCATTTTTTGATCACTTTTCAACACCTATTTCTCGATAAATATGCATACAAAACTCACATGAAAAAGGGGAAAAATGGTTGAGGGTTAGAGAATAGGGGTTTGCCTTGGTCAAACCCCACTTTGGTAATCAAACCCTAAACAATAAAATAGAATGAAGATAGAGTGATAAATAGATAACATGCAAATGTAAATTTCATAAACATACCACACCATTGATTCTCAAAATCTAAACATGTACAATGAAGAAATCCAATAGATTGACTTGACAATGCTTGATTTGTTTGAATGCTTAATGAGTGCAAGAGATTGTATGTGATTTGGAGATAGATGATTGTAGCAGATGTAAAATGAGGTGTAAAACCCTTATTTATATTTTATTTTACTAAAATTTCTAGAAAGTAACATATCACAGGCTAACCTCAAGGGTTAGAGGACAAAATCCCACTAGAAATTTAAAATTATTTTGAGTGTTGTGCCAAAAAGGACTAAGTTGCCCCTATTGGCGACTTAGTCCCACTTAAGTAATTTAAGTGGGTGTTAGGAATTTTGGGGCATTAAAATTTGTCCAACGGGAATATCAACACACATGAAAATAGTTGGAAAGTGTATTAAGGGGTCATTTAGACATGAGAACAGGTTGAATTACTGAAATTAAGCCTAGAAAAGTGTGAAATCTTGTTACAAGACTTTACAACACTTCAAAATAGGACTTAATAAGTGATGAAAAGGTGACTTTTAGGTGAATTGTAATGAATAGTGTCTAGAAAAGTGTAGAAATATTTTACAAGACTTCACAACACCTTCACAGGAAATCATAATTTGAATGTTTAAGCCCTAATGTGAATGTTTTGACCACATTACAACATTATACCTAGGTAAAATCAAGCCAAAGTCCATTAGAAAGACTCAAGTAAGCATGAAAATTTCAACTATACATTTTTTGGTGACACAACTGTTGGTGTGTGGCGACTGATCATGCTATACTGTATAGCCCATGGTATACTGTACACCCTGGCCCCCCGTCCTCCCCGGGGTCCGGGGCCGGGTGGGGGTTCTGGGGCGGCCCCTCAGGGGGTTCGGGGCGGCATTTTGGCGTCCTTCAGTGAAAAATGACTTTGTAAAACCCTAATTCTAGAAGCTCAAAGCTAAAAGGAGTTGGAATGGGGATTCTGATGTAGAAAAATGCGATTATTGTGAGATTATATAGGTTTTACCTTTGGATAATAAAAATTATTGGGTCATTTCTTGGTTTAAGTGGATGTAGCCCAGATTGGGTGATCCACGTTAAATTCTATGTTATGATTTATTCTGTGCATATTTTAGTTTCTCTCTTTTGTTAATTAAATCTACATTTAATTGTTAGATCTGCCATCT
>VDFB02168118.1:154143417-154483475 GCA_007258455.2 Sequoia sempervirens
CCTCGCCCCCGGCCCTGCCGAGGTCTAGGGCGGGCCGGCCCGCTGGGGTTCGGCACCTCGGCAGGTTCGGGGCGCACCGGTGAAAATTTTTCCATTTTCGCGTCGTCAGCGAAAAAGGAAAAATGACTTTGTAAAACCCTAATTCTGGAAGCTTCTCAAAGCTTGTTAAAAAGGGGTTGGAATGGGGGTTACAGTATGAGAAAAATGCGATTATTTGCGAGATTGTAATAGGTTTTGCACTGGATAATAAAAGTATTGGATGGTTGCGGTTTGGTGGATGTAGCCCATATTGGGTGAACCACGTTAAATTCTCTGTGTTATGATTTATTCTGTGTATGTTTTAGTTTCTCTATTTATTATTTAAATCTGCATTTAATTGTTAGATCTGCCATCTCTAACCCTAACAACAACTTCAACCATTAGCACTGCACAACAATGACAAGATGCATTAACACTCGTGAGTAGACACTTACCATTTAGCTTCCGCATATACATATGCATATACATACACAGACATATACATATACATATACATATGCAAATACATATGCATATACATACATACACATATACATATACATACATATATAAGAGATATACACATACAACAATTTTAGCATGCATTAACCCTCGCGTGGGAAAGTCACCATTAACCTTCCACATATCAAGGCCACTAACTCCACCACTTCCAACCCATGTAATCACAAAACTCCACATCACCATTAAAAATCTAGGGCAATTCATCGCCAACTAGGTCACACACATATGCATATACATATACATATACATATACATATGCATATACATATACATATACATATACATATGCATATACATATGCATATGCATATCCATATGGATACACATGCACATACACATACATATACATACACATATACATATACATATACATATACATATACATATACATATACACATATACATATACATATGTATATGTATATATATGTGTACATATATATACATATACATAGACATATACATGAAGGGTGTTGTAGGGGTACCTTGGGGTCTCCATGCCAATTTAAGGTTTTGTTTGGTTTTTTGTTTGATCTCAAGTTGACTATGATGTAATAAGGTCTGAAGGACCATCTTCAATGACTTGTAATAGGTTTTTAGGCTTGGCATTGAGTTTCGATGTAATAACAAGGTCTCCATCTTCACCTTGTAAACCTGGTGCACCTTGGAAAATTAAAGAATCAAGATTCCATGATGCAACCAGGTACTTGAGGGGATTTTCCTTGATGTTTTGGAGTGGTTTTGATGCCTTTTTACAACTCTTAAAGGCTCTTTATATTTAGGCTTGTGGAAGTTGTGTAATTTTCCTTAACTAGGCAATTAGGTGTCTAAAGTGAATTTTGTTAGTTCTCAACATCCAACTAATTCAAATTTAAGTTGGAGGACATTGGGAAGGCTTGTTGGAGGTAGAAATAAGCCTCTCTTGGTAGAGGAATGTTGGTTGATGAATCATTTTGAAGTTCTAATGTAAAAAACTTGTTTTCTGGAAATTCTGTGTGTAAATTCCCTTCTCTTCTGCGTGGTATGGCCTCTATACGTACTATACAGGTATACGCCTATTATGGTTGGATAGAGGGAAGAAATGGATTTTATTTGGAGGTGATTTGGTGGATTTTCATCATCTATAACAAAAGATATTTCCATTTTAGTAGGGGCAGGTCTGAAAACCCTTAAAACTAGGGTTTTGATTGAAGAATGGCTCTTTCTTCCATCTCCACGTTGTAATAAAGCTCATTCTTGGTGGGATGGAAGGTTTTTGTGTATGTTTTCATATTTTCAAAGTTCTGGAGAATGGCATGTTGTGTGGAGGAATATGTGCATTGTTCTAGGTCTAGCATCTTCATGTGATAGGCCTAGATTGTGAAGCAAAAAGTACATTTTTGCTTGTTTAGGGTGTTTCTAATAGAGAAGACACTTAGGAATGATGGAAAAGGATGTAATTAGCCTATAAGAATTTGTGTCAAGGGTTTGGGGTGAAGGGGAGAGCCTAGATAATCAAAATTCTTGTTGTAGCCAACCAATTAGGCCTCTTGGAGTAGCGTTGCTTTGGTCCATTGCACTTTTCCTATTCACTGTCACAAAGGGAGGTTTTGAGGCCTTGTAGGGGCATAAATTTATTAACTAAATTTAGTGGTTTGGGCCTGATATAGGCTTGTATGTGGATTTTATATTGACTGTCCTCCCAGGCAGGGCTATAAGGCTTATAAGGTTAAAGAGGCCTAATAATTAGAGAGATGGGAAAATGGGGATTCCTAAGTGAAAGTTAGGGTTTTTTGTTTAGGATTAGTCATATGAAACATGTTCTAAGTGTTTCTAAGCCTCTCAGTTGTCTAAGTACAAGAATCTTAGTTGTGTTAGGTCATTTCCTTGAAGGAGTAGTGGATTGGGAAAGTCCACTTAAAGTGTATTTGAGAGAGTTGTGATAAGTTGGTTGTTTGACCATCTAGAAGGAGGCTTCCCCTGCTCACTCTACATCAGAGTGGTATCAGATCCTCTCTTGGGCGAGGAATATTGGTTAAATTTCCTAGTGAAGTCCAAACTTTGTTGGAGAATTATAATGAGATTATAGTGGATGAATGTCCTAGTTCCCTTCCTCCAATAAGAGATATTAGCCACCATACTGATATGATACCAGATACTACATTACCAAATAAGGTTGCCTACAAGATGAAACCAACCCAAAATGAAGAGATAGCAAAGCAAGTGCAAGAGTTGTTGGATAAGGGCCTAGTGAGGAAGATTTTAAGCCCTTGTGTTGTTCCAACCATACTAGCTCCAAGGAAGGATGGTAAATGGAGATTATGTACTAATTCAAGAGCCATAAATAAGATAACCATGAGATATAGGTTTCCTATACCAAGGATTGAGGATCTTATGGATTTTCTAGCAAGAGCTCGCTACTTTTCAAAGATTGATTTGAAAAATGGGTATCACCAAATTAGGATTCGTGAAGGGGATGAATGGAAGACAACTTTCAAGACCAATGAAGGTCTTTATGAGTGGATGGTGATGCCTTTTGGCTTGTCTAATGCCCCCAGTACCTTTATGAGGTTAATGAATGAGGTATTGAAACCTTTTATTGGAAAATTTGTTGTAGTTTATTTGAATGACATTCTTGTCTTTAGTAGAACGAAGGAGGAGCATTTGGAGAATCTTGGGCAGGTTTTGAGAAAGCTGCATGAAGAGAAGTTGTTGATTAACTTACAAAAGTGTGAGTTTATGAAAGAAGAATTGCTCTACCTTAGATTTGTCACCTCACAATGCAATTTGAAAATGGATCCATCAAAGGTTGAGGCTATTCTTAATTGGCCAAAACCTAAGTCAGTGGGTGATGTAAGGAGCTTTCATGGCCTAGCAAGCTTCTACAGGAAGTTCATCAAGAGATTCAGCCATATTTGTGCCCCCATCATTGACACAGTCAAAGGAGAAAAGAAGAGTAAGTTTCAATGGACCAATAAAGAAAATGAAAGGTTTGAATACTTGAAAAGAAAGGTATCACAATAGCCTATCCTTTCTCTTCCTGATTTTAATGAATTTTTTACTATTGGGTGTGATGCAAGTGGTCAAGCAATAGGTGTCGTTTTGAGTCAAGAGGATAGACCAATTGCATTTTTTAGTGAAAAACTAAATGAAGCCAAAAGAAATTACTCTTCATATGATCTTGAATTGTATGCTATGGTCCAAGCTTTAAAGAAGTGGAGGCACTACTTGTTACCAAGGGATTTTATAGTATTCACTGACAACCTTGCTCTCAGTTTCTTGAATGGGCAGGAAAAATTGAACGAAAGACACATGAAGTGGGTTGAATACCTACAAGCATATACATTCTCCATAAAGCATAAGAAGGGGAAATCTAATGAGGTTGCATGTGCCCTTAGTAGAAGGGTCATGATGGTTCAAGAGGTGCAATTACAAAGTGTGGGCATAGAATCTCTCAAAGGTATGTATAAGGAGGATGAAGATTTCAAGGTTGCTTTTGAAGTTTGTTCTCAATTTTTTTATGCTTTTCATAGTAATTATGTTGATTATGTTTTGCAATATGGTCTATTGTTTAAAGGGGCTCAATTTTGCATTCCCAGGTGCTATATGATGGAGAATATAATAAAGGAAAATCATAGTGGGAGTCTTGGAGGGAGCTTTGGAGCAGCTTAGGAGATTCTATTTTTGGCCCAAAATGCAGATGGATGTGAGAAAGTTTGTGGAAACTTGCGCCATATGTCAAAGAGAAAAAGGGACCACTTCAAATGTTGGTCTTTATCACCCTCTACCAATCCCAAGTAGGCCTTGGGAGAGCATAAGTATGGATTTTGTCTTAGGACTGCCTAAGACACAAAGGGGGATTGATAGTGTGTTTGTAGTAGTTGATAGATTTAGCAAGATGGCACATTTTATTCCTTGTAGATGCACTAGTGATGCCTCTAATATTGCAGGTTTTCTTTTTAGGGAGATTGTGAGAATGCATGGAATTCCTATGAGCATTGTATCTAATAGGGGCTCCATGTTCATAGGTCACTTTTGGAGGACCTTATGAAGAAATTTGGAGACTAATTTGTAGTATAGTTTAGCCTACCATCCTTAATCGGATGGACAAATAGAGGTGGTTAACAGATCACTTGGTAATCTCTTGAGGTGTTTGACAAAAGAACATGGTGTGCAATGGGATCTAGTGTTGCCTCAAGAGAGTATGCTTATAATGATTCCCTCAACAGAAGCAAAGGTAAAAGTCCTTTTGAGGTTGTGTATGGGATGAAACCAAGGAGAATATTTGAGTTAAGAGATCTGAAAGGAATGGGCAAGAGGAGTGCAGAAGGAGAGGAGTTTACCATAGCAATGAAATCTATTCATGAACAAGTGAAGGAAAATCTCAAGAAGAGTGTGGAAAAATACAAAGATAGGGAAGATTTGAAAAGAAGAAATGTGAAATATAAGGTGGGAGATCTAGTTTTTTCTTTTTTGAAGGAGAGGTTTCCTAAATTAAAATACACAAAGCTTCACATGAATAAAATAGGCCCATGCAAAACAATTCATAAGTTTGGGAAAAATGCATATGAGATAGCACTCCCTCCTAGAGTGGCTATCTCTCCTATCTTTAATGTGGCTGACTTTACCCCTTTAAGAGATCTTTGGATGTAGGTACAGATGTAGAAGTTGTTGAAGATTGGGTACATGACCTTCCACCATCTGAACCCTTGAAACTTGAAGCCATTCTAGACACCAAAGAGGTAAAAAGGAAAAGGAAAAACTTTTATAATGAATATATGGTTAAATTGTAGGGTCTTCCACCTAAATATGCCACTTGGATGAGTGAAGAAGACATCAAATAGCATGGTACTACTTTGCAGAAACTAATCTCATATGGTACTTGAGATCTCTTCCAGGGTATGTGTAGGATCATGATGGGCCAAAAAGTGGCAATATGATGGGTATGTGGCTAAAAACTATTTTTTTACCCAAAATTGATGAAATGAAAAGGGTTTTTAAAGGAGATTCTCATATTTCCACCAATATAAATTATGCTTTACTTTGAATTTAATAAGTAATTATTAATCATTTCCTATTCAAATTATGACTAAAGTCCTGATTGATAGGTTGATTGAAAAACATCTATAGCTTTCAAACAGTATCACATTTTTTGAATCCAAAACATGCATCACATTCTATTCTTTGCATACTATACGATTAAAAAAAGAAAAATTGAATTTCATAAATTTTTGACCTAGTTAAGATGGTTAGACATACGAGTTTCTATATTTTTTTAAAAAGTTGTAATAAAAAATTCATAATTAATAATTTACTTGGAAAAAAATTACAAAAAAAAATACATCACATTGGGGCATGAGTCCTCTACTTATATCTAAAAACTTATTAAAAAATACTATCATTTTATTGTGGTTAGGGTGGTTAGACAGACACCTACTTACTTTTTTCCGAAATTTAAGTACCACTACATTGAAATTTAAATTTTCACCAAATAGATTTTTTTTTTTTAAACATACCTAGTAGTTTTGAAACTACATTCAAGTTTCTACAAATTCTATTCTTACATATTTTTGAAATAATATTGATAACTTATTCAAATTTTTACGTCAAGCTGCCTAACTCTGATTTTTTGAATTTTTTGCCACTTAAGGGCCTATTTTTTCCATGATGATCCTACACATACCCTCCACCCCAGTTGCATGGTGCAGGGGCACCTTGGGGTCTCCATGCCTCTTTGAGGTTTTTTTTGGTTTTTTGTTTGATTTCAAGTTGACTATGATGTAATAAGGTCCTAAGGGCCATCTTCAATGACTTGTAATAGGATTTTAGGCTTGGTGTTGAGATTCGATGTAATAACAAGGTCTCCATCCTCACCTTGTAAACTTGGTGCACCTTGGAAAATTAAAGAATCAAGATGCCATGATGCAACCAGGTATTTGAGGGGAGATTCCTTGATGTTTTGGAGTGGTTTTGATTCCTTTTTACAACTCTTAAATGCTCTTTGTATTTAGGCTTGCGGAGCTTGTGTAATTTTCCTTAACTAGGCAATTAGGTGTCTAAAGTGAATTTTGTTAGTTCCCAACATCCAACTAATTCAAATTTCAGTTGGAGGACATTGGGAAGGGTTTTTGGAGGTATAAATAAGCCTCTCTTGGTTGAGGCATGTTGGTTGATGAATAATTTTGAAGTTCTAATGCAAAAACCTGTTATTTTCTAGAAATTTTGTGTGTAAATTCCCTGCTCTTCTGCATGGTACGGCCTCTATACATAATTTATAGGTATAAGCCTATTATGGTTGGATAGAGGGAAGACGTGGCTTTTAGTTGGAGGTGATTTGGTGGATTTTCATCAACTATAATAGAAGATATTTCCATTTTAGCAGGGGCAAGTCTAAAAACCCTTAACTAGGGTTTTGATTAAAGAATGGCTCTTTCTTCCATCTCCATGTTGTAATAAAGCACATTCTTTTTGTGATGGAATTTTTTTGTGCATTTTTTCATATTTTCAAAGTTCTAGAGAATGGAATGATGTGTGGAGAAAGATGCGCATTGTTCTAGGCCTGGCATCTTCATGTGACATGCCTAGATTATGAAGCAAAAAGTTGAGTTTTGCTTGTTTAGGGTGTTTATGATAGAGAAGACACTTAGGAATGATGGAAAAGAATGTAATTAGCCTATAAGAATCTATTTAAAGTCCTTGGGGTGAAGGGGAGAGACTACATAGTCAAAATTCCTGTTGTAGCCAACCAATTAGGCCTCTTGGAGCAGCGTTGTTTTGGTCCATTGCACTTTTACTATTCACTGTCACAAAGGGAGGTTTTGAGGCCTTGTAGGGGAATATATTGCTTAACTAAATTTAGTGGTATGGGCCTGATATAGGCTTGTATGTGGATTTTATATTGACTTTCCTCCCAGGCAGGGCTATAAGGCTTATAAGGTTAAAGAGGTCTAATAGTTAGAGTGATGGGAAAATGGGGATTCCTAAGTGAAAGTTAGGATGTTGTGTTTTGGATTAGTCATATGAAACATGTTCTAAGTAGTTCTAAGCCTCTTAGTTTTCTAAGTACAAGAACCCTAGGTGAGTTGTGTCATTTCCTTAAAGGAGTAGTGGATTGGGAAGGTCCACTTAAAGAGTATTTGAGAGAGTTGTGATAAGTTGGTTGTTTGATCATCTAGAAGGAAGCTTCCCCTTCTCACTCTGCATCAAAGGGGATGCTTTTATATGTTGTAAAATATCAATTTGTATCTCCTTTCACATCCATATGCTTTGTCAAGTCCACCCATGTGTGTATACACCTTAAAGCAAAGAAAATTGGAAATAATTACACCCAATTTGCAATAGGTTTAACAAAAAGGGAATTTATACTTATAGAATCAAGATCTAAAGACTGGTAGTTCATGCCCTCAAATCCAGAATCCACAATGGGAACCATGGAAGATTTGAACAAATCAATATTTTGGGACTCTAGAGACCCATCCACTAAACCCGATTCCATAGACATAGTTCTGGGAACTTTTTTCAGAGAAAAAAATGTTACATTTGAGTTGAGTAATTGATAGATCTATTTCAAAATAAAAATAAATGATTAATGTATTGAAACATCCCAATGGAAATTGGTAGATAACTTAGAAATATCGATCTATAACCATTCTAATTTTAAAAATTAACAAACAACGCGGGATACATGAAAAAGAATAGAAATGCACTTTTAATACTACTAAAACACCAAGGGATACATCAACAAGAATACAAATGATAAATAATATCGATATATCCCTATATGTATCTGTTTATCTTTGATGTTGCTTATATATGTATCCATATAGTTTATTATTATTTTACTATATTTCTACATATAGCTATATGTAGATATTTGTATATGTTGGTAGTTGGTCCTTTCACCCTTTCTTAACAAAACAATAGGCTATACAACAATAAGACTAGAAATGATTAAGTACATATATGCATTGAATCTCCCCGTTCTCTCCACATGTAAAAAAACACACATATAGCCAAATATATATATCCATATGTACACATTTATACATGTATCTATATACACACTGCTATATCTAAATAGATGTGTATACCATACTTTTTCATCACTATGTAACTCATCCCCTTGAAATTTATGAAGAGAGTAAACATTGATATAGAATTTTCCATCAATTGTCTAATTAAGAAGGGTATGAATTCAAAACTTTTGTTTCCTATAGGATATTGTCCACTCCAAAGTAAGGCATTACTATACCGAAGAAAAGGTTTGAATTCATAGCCTTCTTAGCGGAGTCAATTGAGGGAAAATCCAGTCTAGATGTTTGCTTCCTTCATAAATTTCAAGGGGAGGAGTTATTAATCTACAATTTTGTTCCTATGTTAATGGTTACAATGCAAAATATGCATAGTATCAGCTCCATGCGGGATCTGTACAGTGTACAAAGTGAAGTGCAAGCAAAGGGAAAAAGCTATGCAAACCAACAACATGTTTTTAACTTCAGAGCTTATTAAAATATATACGCCATAGGGGGACTCCTGACCACCTTTGAACACTAAAGAGGAATGGGAAATGATTGCTTACACTGCTAGACAATGGCAATCAAGATGGCAGCAACAAGCAAATGCAAGCTACACTATTTTTTATTCTTTTTTAATGTATTTAGTTTCAATAGGCACATTCACTGTGAAGGCATAATCAATTTTATAGATTTGTTATGAACATCTTACACATACTGCACCATTACATGCTCTGTTATTAAAAAAATCTGAATGCTATATCATTTAATGCTATGGCTATATTGTAGGAATTTTCTCAAAAGCCAAATAATGCTTACATATGCTATTTTTAACTCTTTTCAAATCAAATTATACCTAAATACAAATAAAGATAGCATACACAACTATTTATATATACATGTGCAAATGTAAATTGTTGTTGCATTCTCAAATGAGATGAAGTGGTCTTCATCTGTATATATCGATATATATTTCTTCCTATATGTGTTTTTTAAAATATCAAACAGGGAATTCAATAAATATATATAGACATAAATTCAAGCTACATTGCCTACCAGTAAATATTATAAACAAATAGAGAAATTGTAATAGAGCTATGAGACAACAAATCCTATTCATGGTTGAGCTAATGAAAATCCCAATGGAAACTTAAAACAAATAGCCTATCAACTAAAAATATAAAGATGAACAGATACAAGAGCTATTAGACTAACACTTAAAAGCCACAAATCTATTTTTTTCTCCATTCTTATACAAATATCTTTTCAACTTGCCAAATCAATTATTTAAACCCAATTCTTTATCACCATACCTATTTTGCAAAAATCTTTGAAAGATGTGTATAATGATACATGCTTAATTGTAAATTTGAGCTACACTGCTTGCCATTAAATATTATAGAGAAATCATTTATGCAACATACCCATTTAAAATGACTTGTAGAAAATAATTATCATTCTAACACCTCTTATACAATTTCTCTATTTCTCTTCAATATTTATTAACAAAGAACATAGCTCGAATCTTGTATCAATATGTTTCATAATATTCTTTTTTTCCTAATTTTCCATAAGTTGTGTGAAACAAACTACCCAGGTCTATTTATGTAAAGGGTGCAGCTTGGTAATTACGTGGGTTGACAGTGTCTTATATCATTATGTTTCATTATATTCTTTGTTCCTCATCTATTTCAACTTCCCCACAACAAAATCTTCTTCATCATATTTTTTTTTCTAGTTCCCCATAATAAATTGTTCATTATTGTAGCTTTCTTGTTCTATTCTCCAAATTTTAAACTTCTATTTAATGTGGGTTGTAGACTGTCATTTTCCTGTGATTCTTAAGTGTTTTCCTAATAGCTCTTTTTCAATTTCACTTGTTCTCTTACACAAATATGTTTCATGATATTCCTTTGTTCTCAAATTAAAACTATACAATTGAATAGATAAAAGAGCTATTATAATAACACTTAAAATCCACCAAACTATTTTTCCCTCCACACTTATACACATATCTTTTCAGCCTAGCAAAACAATTATTTAAACCCAATTCTTTATCATGATACCTATTTTCTTTATACTATGACAACAATTATATGATGCAACAATATGTGCAACATGCATAGAGTGCCACAAGCTTAATTGTAAATTTGAGCTACATTGCTTGGCATTAAATATTGTACACAAATAATTTATGCAAAATACCCATGTAAAACAACTTGTAGCAAATGATTATTATTCTAACACCTATAAAATTTCTCTATTTTTCCTAAACATTTATTAACAAATAGCATAGCTTGAATCTTGTATCAATATGTTTCATGATATTCTTTTTTTCCTGATCTACTTGAAGCTCCTTGGAACAAACTACCCAGGCCTGTTTATGTAAGGAGTCAAGCTTGCTAACTACGTGGGATGGCAATGTCCAATATCAATATGTTTCATTGTATTCTTTCTTCCTCATGTTTTTCAACTTCCCTGCAACAAACTATTCTTCATGATATTCTTTTTTTCAGTTCCCCATAGTTGTTTTACAATTTCCCTATTTTGTCTATAATATTTAGTGGGGAATAATGTACTTCTATTTAATGTGGGTTTTCTAGTATTTGTCATTTTCTTGTGATTGTTAACTATTTTCCTAATAGGTCTTTTGAAATTTCCCTTCACCCAATAATTTTAGATACAAACATCTATGTATGTGAAATTACTTACAAAGAATATTCAACGTAAAGAACCCAGTTCAAGTCAAATGCATGTATAGTTTTGATTTTCCATCATATTTTTGCTTAGCATAAATTCTATCACTATCTAGACAAGGTGTAACAAGAAATTCTAGGTAACAGTTGGCTTCTCAATTCAAAATTCAAGCTACATAATTTCCCACTAAATATTATAAAGAAAATAGGAAAATTGTAAAATAACTATTAGAAAAACACTTAAGAATCATACATAGATCACAGATGATCGAAAACCCACACCAAACATATTCATGCAAGTGAATTGTAGATTAATATAGGAGCAATTGCTTTTTCACCCTTTGTTTATTGTTTCAGTTATCTCTGTGAAACTTTTGCTTATCATTTGTCATTATCTATGTGTATATTTGGCATTGCAGCCATTACCATAGGAGAAATTGTAGTTCAAAGAGTAGAAATAAACTCTACAAAAACCAATAATGCCACACACCCAATAAAAAATTGAGCTACATTTCCTAGCACTAAATATTCTAGACAAATAGAGAAATTGTAAAAGAGCTATTATAGGACAAATCATATTCATGACTTGGCTGATAGAAAATCCCTTCAGAAACTTCAAACAAATAAATTGAACAGATAAAAGAGATTACAAAGAATAACACGTAACAACCACTAAACCAATTTTATCTCCAACATGTTTCAGCTTCCATACTAACCCTCTGCATATATATACATATGCAATCACTCATATCTTAATTTTCAATTGGTCCTATCTTAATGGGTGTAATGGAAAAGATGAACAGATATAACTAAAACAATAAATGGAGGGTGATAAAATCACAAACCCTAACCATATTTTTTTTCCAAAGAAATAATATTTAACTACAATTACTCCTATGGTAATGGGTATAAGGCCATATATTTATGCAATCACTCCTATGTTAATCTACAATTGGTCCTATCTTAATGGTTGTAATGGAAAAGATGCACAGAGATAACCAAAAAAACAAACCCAGGGCGATAAAATTACTAACCGTAACCATATTTTTTGACCAAACAAAGGCCAAAGATGCACATAGATAACAACACCAATGTAAAAGGACTTATAGATTAGGGACAACAACAGTTTCAAAACCCTCCAATCTGCTATGAAACTAACCATGAAAATAGTTTGTTATGAAACCAACACCACAATGGTTGTTTCGACAATACAACTTAAACAAAGTATGTTTTCCCACACTGCAACACTCAATATTGCATTTACTTTGTCTACTCACATTTACTCCTTCTGCCTCCATCATAAAACAATGACAAAATGATTAAACATTCCTGTGAGCAAACACTTACAGTTCACCTTCCGCATATTGAGGACACTAGCTCCACCACCACCAACCCACATAAAAAAAAAAATCCATGTCACCACAAAAAAACCCGGTCTAGTCATCACAAGTCAAGACATCTCTGGTGCCGACAAATCCAATTCACAACTGGGCTAATGAAATTCCCAGTGGAAACTTCAAACAAAATATCCTATCAGCTAATAAACACCATCATGTAATATTAGTATTTTTGCTTCAATGAAGAACATATTTAATATTTAAGTAATCTATCTGAACAATAGAGCTTCAATTATTAATCTATGTCCTAACTATTGTCATTAGCTTTATGGTTATTTCTTAAGGTAAAAGAATCTTCCATTAAAGATAGTATTTTTGTATCATGGGTTTGTTTCCCCCAACTTTGTTACTACCATATTTTCTTCTATAAATCTAATTTAAGAGGTAGTATTGCAAAAATTAAAAAAATATCTTGTAAATTATACTTTGTTCAATTGTAATGATGAACATTTCATTATTTTCAATACACTCTTGTCATTTTCATAATAAAAAGTGATAGTAGTTTATCTTTGATAAATTTTAGCACTTAACTCTAGTCATTTCTAGTATTAAGTTAGGGGGGCTTTAGATTTCTAATGTGTTGTTTGTGGCCTCCAAACGAGTAGGACTCCAACTTTGAATTGGTTGGCTAATACTTGGGGTAGGTGAGGGTGAAAAATATTGGGGGTATTGAATTGACACAAACTCTGTAATATCCTATGACAATTAGGAAAGGGATTTAAGGGGTTGTTGAGATGCCTTTCCCTTGTTTCCTTTTTTCTATCTTTCTCCAATTACTTTTTTGGTAGCTTTCCTTTCAATCCTTTGTTTCTCCCTTTTTTTCTCCTTATCCTTCTTTTGCAATTCTATTTCAACCTTAGTTGCTACTCATTGTTGTTCTCTTTCTATTTTCAATTATTCATTTAGCTCCTTGGTTGCAGTTCTTTCAATTTTGCATTGTTCAATATATTCTCTCTTCTTATCTTTTAGTAGCTAAATTTCCTTCTTCCTCTCCTCTTGCTCATTTAAAAAATTCATGATGTCTTTAGTGGTGAGAAGCTGGGATTCTCTTGGAAGTTTAATCACATAGTCAGCTACCTGATTGGAATTGTCTCTTGCTACATGAACATGCAACTTCAAAAATTGGGAGAGGTTTGAAGTTTTTTGGCCTCCCAATGGCTCCATTGAATCTTCATCATTTATAACCTCCACCTGACTAGTTGTTTCCTCCACTTCATCACCTAACTGGTCAGCTTGACTTTGTCCCTAATCCACATGAAAATACACTAAGGTATTTGGACCCATGTTGTGCGATGGAGAAGGAAATGTCATACTTTGTTCTAAGTCCACATGCAAATCAATTCCAAGATTTACATCCCCCTCTAACAACCATGATTGCTCCTCTGGTGCACTCGGTAGAGAAATATAGATGTATGCAATCGTATTTTGGTCTCCCAAAACTAGTGTTGGTGGTGGACTATGCTAGTCACCCAAACTTGGACTATGTTGGTGTTGAAAGGGACTATGCTGGTCTACAAATTTTGTTGTTCCAATTGTACATTCATCCTTAGTTTGTGCCAAACCATTGGTGGATAAAATAAGAATGTTTTCTATAGTAGATGCTTCCTTGAGGGAAACAAATTGGAATGTCTCACTAGGCCTCATTCTTCATGGTGTATTCTGCACAGCAACAACTCAGACAGAATGCAATATTCTATCTCTCTTGAGAGGTAATTTTCAACAAAGAGTTACTAAAAATCACCCCAAGGTCTCTCGGGTGTCAGGTCATGACAATGCATAAACAACTCAGATAATATGTGAAAATGCTAGTAATCACAATCGGACCTTACTACAAGCAAACTGTATCTCTCCAATTTATCAGATTTTGCAATATTTTGATCTTAAATCCTAAATCTAACCAAGTAATGAAGAAACATCAAAAGATGAGGGTGTAAGAGATATAATGAAATCTAAACTATTTCTAAGATGAACAATGCATATGATAAATACCTAGAATGGACCAATCTCAAATAACCAATTCTAACTTAACCCACAATGCAATATCACAAGAAAGGTGCAATCTTCTAAGGCATACATATTTTCAAATCATAGACACTCATCTACAATCGAACTAAGCACAGATAGACGTATGGTCCAGGTTGACTTCACCAACCTACTACAATCAGATAGTTACTGGGAGTATAGACCAGAGATTGCTACAAACATTCCAAGCATAAAACCATGAACATCATTCACCAAACTAATCTAGTTCTAACATTAAATCTTATATCTTCAAGCAATTTCAAAAGATGGAACAACAGGAACCATGCAAGATAAAATAACACAAAGGAATTCACCAGAGAAACCACAATTCCTTCAATTGTATTAGATCACCAAAATGTAGCAACAATTCCACTATTCTGTGTTACAGCATTTGCTTCAAAGAACTAACTACTATCTCTACTACAGAATGCTCTAGCTCTTTCTTAATCTAGCTTTCCTCTATTATCTGTCTATGTAGTGCCCCTCTGAATCGGTCTTTCTGGAATGTTAGCGTAAGTGCTATTTGTGATTTTGTTGATAAACATGTCTTGTTCAATTAGCTAATTAAGTTAAATTGTAGTGTAAAGAGTAATCTAATCATTCATTGAAGTTTTGAGCTCGCAGAATTACTTGGGTGTTGATACACAAAATGGATTAGTGATCCATTTATGAATGCAATTAGTTATGAATTCCAAAAAAAATGGTTAAAGAAATAAAGAATAAATATATTTTTCCCTTTTATTAATAAACAAATAAATATTATACTAATTATAAATGATATTGTCTTTTATAAGATATTGCAAATTATTTTACTTTATTCAAAGATTTTATATATTATTAGAAAATAAACAAATAAATAAATAAAAATGTGAATAAAGTAATAAAGTTTTAAAAAGGAGGGTTTTAGGCTGAATAATAAATACATATATGTATTTATACAGAGCCGGAGGTATTAAAGAAAGAGAACGACGAAGTAAAGAAAGTTTCCTTTTCTTAATTCTTTTACATCTGTCAGTTTACATGTTGAACACATGTCTTCTTGCATGAAAATCTGCTTACACCCATCAATTACATTTGCTTGAAGTTTCTAAGGCCTTTTTACTTTTTTGGACATCTAGAAAAAAGGAGGTGACAGGGGAGAAAGAAAAGATATTCGAAGATGTTTAGAGAGGAAAAAAAGGAACCTAATCGGGGGGAGAACCCTGCATCAGATTTTACCCTGTTCTCTCTCTATCCAGTAAAAGAGAAAAAAAATACTGAGGTAAGTTAGTTACATGCTCCCTTATTTTCCTTTTTACTGTGGCCATTTGCATTGTGACATGTCCTTCTATTCTATCCTTATTAGTTCACGTGATGTGTCTTTACTTCCTTAAATTCCTTTCATCCACTTTGCATACACTTCCATAATGTGCTATTTCAATAAAATTCTTTTGTGTATGTTTGGTAAATATTCTCTACCCTAAAACCCATTTTGTGCCCATGTTGCTATTCTTGTGTTTCATTCCATAAGTTGTCATCTCTTTGAGGCAATCTGGGAACAGTTCGCACGCCTATGTTTGGGTGATTGAAATCAAATAATCTCCCTAAAACCATCGACAAACTACCTCTGTTGCAACATTTGGACTTTGGAGGGTGTATAAGTTTTGAATAATGTCCCTGCAACCATTTGCAACCTGTCACAACAGTAACACTTTTACATTGAAGACTATAGAGGTATAAATAGCCTTCCTGTTCCGTTGGGAACCTCACATCTGCATTAGAATGTTGTAAAGCTTTAAATAATCTCTCTGATTCCATTGTCAGTCTGTCTCAGCCGCCACACTTGAATATAATAGGAAGTTTAAAGGTTTAAATAACCCGCTTGATTCCACTGTCAAACTATCACAACTGTAGAATATGGACTTTGGGGGTGTATAAATTTTAAATAATGTCTATGTTACCTTTGGCAACCTGTCACAGCAGCAACAGTCGAGCATAAAAGACTGTAGAGGCATAAATAGCCTCCCTGATGTTGTTTGAACCCTTCACAGCTGCAGTACTTGAAAATAAAATGTTGTAGAGGTTTAGATAATCTTTTCGATTTCATTGTCAACCTACCCCGGCCACAACGCTTGAGCATAATAGGATTTTTTTTTTTTTTAAAAGATTAAATAACCTCCTTGACTCCACTGACAATCTACTATAGTTGCAGCACACGAGAATAAAGGGTGTAAAAATTTAATAACCGACTTAGATCTGTTAGCAGCAGCATTTGCTTGAAATATGGCTTTGATGATGATTTTAGGGTATGTTTGTTAAAATGAAAATTACAGCCAAGATTCTTAATGCGCACATTTAGGTTTTCACTTTAACGACATCCCTTGCTCTGAGTAAATAAATTATAAAGTGGAGTTTGGCTATACACCAGGAAATTTCATTTGCTCAAAAGTTTCTTAAGCCTTTTCAACAAATCCAACGTGCATATTTCCTGTAATCTTTTCCCTCCGTGAGATGATATCTCTTTGAGACATTCTTTCAAACAGTCATGTGCCCTGCCGTGCCTTCAGAGTTTGCATTTATTTCTGCCAGAGCTTTTCCAAATAGGGAGGACGCTGAATTTTTTTTTATGGAATTTTGGCTTACACTACCAATTGCATTTGCTTAAAAGTGTTTTAAGCCATTCAATAAATCCATTTTGTGTGTTTTCTTTCAGCCATTTTATTTCATGAGAATCCCATTTCTTTGAGGCATTATGCCAAACGGTCCTTGTGCTTTATCTATGATTCCACAATTTGCGTGCCTTGTCTATGCGCACATTTTTGCATAATCGTGACTTGAGGAGAATCATAACTGTAACTTTATAAGGCAATGGCAATAATTCATAAAATGTGGTAGTGAAGAAAAATAAAAGTTTGAGATCCTTAGTGGAGTAATAAAATCCTTTTTATGGGTGACACGTGAATTTTCAACAAATTTATGGTAGGTCAAAAGATCCCACCTAAGACCCCACATGTGAAGCCTCTTTAGTAATCATGGGAAAACTCTAAGTTAGAATGATCCTTCCATAAGGAATCTGAGGGGAATATATTCCCATCTTAAGAGATTCTATTGAATTAAATAACAATTCGACTTTTCGTAGAAATTATTTTCAATTCAAACTCCCCTTTACCTTATCCTAAAATGAAGGGTTAGTTTAATAAGGGAAAAACATTATGGTTTAAAAAGGAGATTGAGTATTTAGTATATTAATTAAGATTTGAGAGCAATTCCACATATCTCTCAGGGTAGAAAATAAGTAAATAAATAAATAAGACTTCTCCCCTTTTCTATTAATTTCTTTAATAAAGTTAGAAAATTATGTTAATGCTAATATTTAATAATTTAATAAAATTAGTAAATTAACACTTTGTTAATAAATTAAGTATGTTTTGAATTTTAAAGTTAATACATTTTTTTTTTTAAAAGTGATAAATTAACTTATTTATATTGATGCAAATTATTCGTGAAAATTTATTTTGTGAAAATTAAAGATTAAATAAGATGGTCTTAACATACACATTTTCATGAATATTTATGTATTTGGTAATGGTGTAAAGTGAAAGATTCATTATTATGGGTTTGCGTTAACGTTAAAATAATTAAGCAACTAGAATATAGATAAAGGGAAAATTAAGTGACATTAAGTGTATATTGCATGCTTGTATATGTAGGATATTAACACTTAGAGGATTGCTTCATATAATCTTTTGAATGTTTACTTCATTGTATTCTCCAAAATGGGAGTGTAAAACTTTGAATAATTGATATCATAGATGATAGGTAGTATTGTGATGTATAGTAAAATCTATTGACTTAAGGTTGAAGTTTTGGAAATACTGGAGTAATATGAATAGAATTAAGGTGATCAAAATAAATTAGGTTAGAAGAAAACATTAGCTTTATTTAATATAGTTATATTAGTGTGAGAAAATTGGCCTATTTATATTTCAATAATTGAAGGATGTGATTAAACAAAATAATTAAGTTATCTTCTTGTCATTTGTTGTATATTGGTTCTTTCAAAATTATTGGTTATTTGATATGATATTAGTTATTAATATAGTTAATAATGAATTATTAAAATAGGTTACTTGATTTATTGTCTTAAGATGAATAGTAGGTGAATTGGTGTTAGGATTGAGGAGGAATTTTGTTAAGAAGGGAGATAGAATGTTATTAATAGAGAATTGTAAATAGATGATATATGTTAGGGTAAGCATCTTTTGACTTTAGATTTTAAGGTTTGACTTGTTTTCATGCTGGGATTTTTGAGTGGTTGCAATTTTTAGATTTATGTGTATGAGTACATGAGTTGTGAAGGTTTTTCTTTCATAGTTATGGTGCATTGGTGGATAAATAAGGAATTTTAGTAAATATGAAAATAATGCCACTATTGGATGTATTGCTTGTTGATGCTTATTGGTTCTGTTTAAGTTGTTTATTAGCCATAATATCAGCTTGCTAGGGCATCGTGTGTGGAGAAAATTGAGGTCTCCCTTGGATATCCTATTGGCTAATTTACTTGTGGTTGATTTTGTAATGAATTGATTATGTAAGGGTTGTTTTAATTGAAAACCTTGTTGTTGGTCGGGAATTGTTTCAATGTTTGGAACTCTATATTTGATTTTTGTTATTATGGTGGTTCTTGATTTATATTTGATTCAGATTATTGCCTTGTATGGAAGGAGGCCGTTTGTGCCCAAAAAGGTTATTGTGAAGAATTTGATCTTTGTGATTAATTATGTTATGAGTTGATTTTGTTAGCTTTGAGTGAGTTTGAAGAACTCATCATGTTATTGCCACACTTACTCTACTCTCGTCGTTGTGTGATTATGGACTTCATATAGTCATTTTGTGGGCCCTAATGTGAGTCTTTCTCTTGTGCTAATTTTGGAAATAAGAAGACTTTATATGATGACTTTTGGTAGTCATATTTTGAGATGGTTGGGAACCCAAGAGTTTGAATTACCTTTTTTTGGGAGTTTGTGGATTCTTCAATATTTTAAGTCTTCCAGAGGCAATGAAGAAACTTGATTTATGTTGTTTTTTCCATGGTTGGACCCTTTGTGATTCATTGATCTTATTTCTGATTTTGAGCTTTGTGGGTGGTACCTCCTTTGTTCTTCTTTCAGTAATATGGAATGGGTTTGCGAGATGGTTCTTGCCTCGCATGTTGTGAGTTATGCACTTTGATTTTTATGTGAGCTGAGGTACACCCCTTGCTTGTAATTATTTTTGGGTCATAGGGAGAGTGGCTCTTCATGGGGGCCGGCGCACAAAGGAGTTGTTTGGGTAACCCATGGGAGAGTTTCTTAATCAAGTGATAATTTAATTAATGAACTAGTGGGTTTTGGGTAAATAAACATTAAACAAGATTAATTATGTTCCTCACCCATACCATTAGTGCTATCATAGGCTAAGGATGGGATGAGAAGACCTGGTTGGTAATATCACTGCCTTGTCCTCACGAAAGGTAAGTGGTTCCGCATGAGTCACCCTATGGAGCGGTGCCTTGAGATAGGCTACCTGGATAACCATTTATGGAGGTGGTACCTTGTGATAGGTTGCCTGGATAATCCATGTAAGGCCATGCGATGACACTCTCCTACAGTACCTGTTTATGTTCCCTTGTTTGGTTGCCTCTGGGAGTGTTGATTTAATTGTTGATGTTGTTGAGGCAATTGGTTCTTGGTGATTGTTGTTGAAGCCTCCAAGTTTTATCTTTTAGTGTTGCACACATGCCTCATGGAAACTTGATTGATGTTAATGAAAGGTGCCCTTGATATTTATTGTTGGTTGATATTGCAATTTAATTTGAAGGCTTGGATCCTATTGTTGTTGGCACCTCTTATGGTTATTTATTGTTGAGCTATAATCTTGACATTTGGTTATGTTGGAATTTTCATTATTTTGCTTTGGCTAAGTGATGGCAATGTTGTGGTTCGTTATCTTATGTTGATGATATCCTTGTTGTGGAGTCTAGTTTGCTATTGGTTCGTTTGATTGTTTTGGATTGCGGTTTGGGGATCTTTCTTGTCAACTCCTAGCACGGGGGGTGGACTTTCGAGTCCACGTGGTCGGGTGGAACGTGCTATGCACCCCATTGGGTCCCTAGCCGAGGATCGAGCTGTGCAGATATGTTCCTCTTGTGGTGACTCTAGGATTGTGCCCAAGTCTGAGCTAGACTTATTACTTTGTATTCACCTTTCCAGTTGTATCATTCTATCTTATTGTATTGTTCCCATTGTTGTTGGGGAACACTTCTGTATCACTATCACTCCTGTACGATGTAACTTTTATTATCATTTAATGAATGTAAGCTTTGACCTTAATTTATGGTCTTTGTTGGATGCTTATCATGCTTGAAGTGTATATTGATGCTTGGTACTATTATGAGACTTTGTTTCACATTGTGTAATTCTAAATGGTGTTGTATCTGTGGAAATATACTCCATAATTGGCATATTGAACTATTAGTAAAATGCTATATGTATCTTTTTCATCTCTTTTGATCATGGATGGTTGGATGTTATCTTTATGTAATATTGATTTTTTCATTATCATTATGGTATTAGTTTTAGGACTTCGTAATGCCATCTCATGTACCCCAGAGGACGTAATGGTCATTGTGATTGTATAATTGCTTTATATACAATAGATGTTCATGTTTATCTTATGAATTATTCTCCTTTCAAAAAAAATTATGTGGTAATTTGTTGTTTCTGTTGTCCTTTGGGGTTTGCATGGCGGGGAATTATAGTCTAACTCTTTACAAATAAGGCAGGAATGCCATATAGAGAATCCTCAAACATGTCAGCCCAACCAAACATTTACAAAATAAAATAGCCAAAACAAGTCGGCCTCAGGAATTTCAAAATAAGGCACACATTAAATGTTGATACACCATCAAGGTCGGCCAAAACACATTCCTCAATGCAGCCCGGATCAACACATGCCCTATAATAATAGGGCAGCACAAATCTCCAAGTTGACATTAATTACCTCCTCCCTTATCTTTATTCTGATCCAGTGATTCATGAACTTTCAAAAACACTTTATCCAACTCAGCAACAGATGGCAAGGGCAGGATTCTGATCCGACATTCAATTGATTCAGTTTCTTCCTTTGACCACACTGTTGCATCCCAATCACCCTTATATGCTAAGTACTTATCAACCACAACTAGATAAGTAGTCGCATCATCCAATTGGTGCTCTGTCACAACATTTTCAATATCAGGGGCATAGAAATCATGCCACCATTCCCTCAATTGTTCCAAACTCAAGTATTTAGGGGCAATCTTCCTCCTATCAGTCATTATTTCAAAGAAGGCAATGCATCCATCATAAACATTAGTTAAATTACCATCCATTTGTTTCCTTTGTCTGTAGATCTTCTTGATGGTTTTCTATCAGATTTGCAAGGCCTCAAACCACTCCCAAGGCTCATTAACCCTAGATGAAGAAAGGATTCCATCAGCAACCAGCTGATCCTTACCATACTCCATGATTGCTTTGGTTTTCTGCAATAAGAGATCAGTGTCCTCCTTATCTTGAGATAAAACATGCTCTAATAAATCCTTAGTCCTTATTGCATCTTTTCCAGTTGAAAGGATTTCTTTTATTGCATTATCTCCCTTAGTCTTTACCTCCTTCAACCAATCTATTGTAGCCGTAGTAGAAGCCTTCATCTTTTCTATTTTAGAGATGGTCTCCTTCGACAAGAAACCAACAGTAGCAGAAGAGGATGGGTGAAAAGGCTGTAAATTCTTCATTAAATCTTCTAAAAATTTCCTAAGCCTTCCATTCTCCTTCTTTAGCTCATGCTTTGACTGGGTTTCCTTCCTCAATCTTCCAATGATCACTGCACTAGACCCTTCATATTCTTCAATGTCCTGCTCCATAGAAGTAGGCCCAAGATTGATAGTCTGTACATCATAATCTTTCCCGGTGACCTCATCTCTACTTTTATCAGCAGCAAGGGTAGCAACATGGATAACCTAGTTACTAGCTTCATCTCTGTCAATCTTGGAAATCACCCTGGCTACCTTCTTCTTCTTTCCCTTTCCAATCTTAGCCAACATCTCATCCCAGTTGAGAGGAGTGTCTTCAACAATGACCTGTTTCCTCCTGATTTCTTTATCTAGCCAATCTAGAACAACAGGATCTACCCAGATTTCATCCTTCTTGACCTCTTCAGGCAATTGACCTACTGTTTCATCCTTTTCCTTTTCAGGAGATTGGCCACCTTGGTTTCCCAATTCGGGTTCTTCTTCTTGCAGGGGTGATGGAGTCTTGACAAGGACATCCTCCTTCTCAGGGGATCTATCATCTTTGCTATTTGTAGGAGAATCCTCATATTGCACCAGTGGAGAAGGATGCGTTTCTACATTTCCTACCTCAAGCTTTACAGTTACACCATTAAGTTCTCCATCTTTAAACGGTTATGCTTCCTCACTGGTCTCATGCTCTTCATGAGTTGTCTGCTTAGGTATACCTAAAGAAGGAGAGGTATCTTTCTGTTGTTCTATAGTGGAGGCCATTGGAGGAAGACCTGCCTTTTGCATTGTTTCTTTGGGAGATGGAGTTCTTGACCTCCTTGAATAAACCCAATTTTTCTCCCCTAAGCTCTCCACATCAATCACATGAGAGTCCATCTTATCCCTAGAAGTTTCTTGCTCTTTCTTCTTTGAAGCCCCAGTTATCCTTGTTCTCTTTGGCTTAGGAGGAGTATCTTCTTTCTCTACTTTCTCAAGTTCTTCCTCTTCAGCAGACTTACCTATTTTCATAGTACGACTCCTCTTCTTTCCTCTAGGTTTCCTCTTCTTTTCAGGCTCACTCTCCTTGGGGCCTCTGATTTTAATCTTGAAAGGTGAGCTTACCTTAGTTTTACCTACAGAATCATCCTCCCCTAAATCCTCCAAGGTAGAATGAGCATTCAAATTTCCCATCAAATTGAAAGTACAGGGTACCTTCTCACTCTCCAACTTTATGCTTCAGCCATGACTTGGTAGATTTCAGAATGGGAGCCATCAATTCCTCCAACTTAGTTATTTCATTTTCTGACTAGTTTATAGCTCCAATGGGCCTGTCTTTAACTGATTCATATGCATGATCTTGAACTAAATTTCCATCATCTTCCAACTGATCAGGGATCAACTGGAAGCCAGGAATACCTTTTCTTTCTCACCTCAAAGTCATCCTTGTTGTTGGCCCAGTAGTCCTCTAGATCATCTCTATGGTGATATTCTTTAGTGGCCCTCTTCTGTGCCTCACCAGTGATGTCAAAGCTAGCCCTCTTAGAGTGGAAAGAGAAACCAAAAGTACTCAATTCCTCCCTTGATGCATGAGCTGATTGGATTGAAGGGAAAACTTCAGCTATACCAATCTTCAAGGGAAAATCCCCACCGAACCCTGTTTTGTGCTTCTCTCTTTTAACAACGGCTTCAAAATCACATATCTGTTGGGTAACCTCCAAAAGTATGACATGGTCAGTAGGATATCTTGGCAGTCTATATGGATCAGTTGGACATCCATCAACTCTGATATAGGAGAAGGTAGGGAATTGTATAAACCAAGCTCCATACTTTTTTATCAGCTCCTTGGCTCCATCAGAAATTCTCACATGCTCTGCATTTTGAAGCAACCTAGTAATATGCATGGTGAATGCATCATTTTCTCTTCTATAATTTGGATTCCCTAGGTGAAACTTAGGGTACACTTCATAGATGACATCTTGTCCAAATGTTCCTTTTGGATTCAATCCCCTATATGGATAAAATCTGGCAAGTACATACACTACATAAGATGACATGGTGAATTTCTTTGCTTCCAGCACATCTCTCATCTGCTTGTCAATTATTGCACTGATAATCCCTACCTAATGATAATTTATGCCTTGCTCAATATTATTAATAATGTGCACCATCCAATTCTCCAACACCCCAGCACTTTTCAAGCCAGCTACCCTGCTCAATAGTGTGATTGCATCATATATATCATGCCTGAACTTGATTCTATGCAACTATTTGGGCAACTTAGAGAAATGAGATTTTGGATTTTCAAGCCAGGAATTGATCATCTGCTGGGCTTTGGTAGGTTCATCTTCATAGTAATTTCTATCCAAATCCATGTCCAGGGCACACACACATGGCAAGTCTAGCATATCAAATGCTTGGGCAAGGGAAACTGGGTTAAAGTTTGCTAACACTCTCCCATCGGTGCTAACAATCCTCTGTGTATCAAAATCATAATGTCGGGCACACTCCAATATTAGTTCATAGCATTGAATTGCAGGAGGAAACCCTGCCACATGAGCCAATCCGGACTTCACCATCCCCTTGGTCAAGACTGATAAATCCTTTTGAGTTGTCCTTTCTTTGAACTCCTCGTATCTCCAAGCTCCCACATTGGTATCTGAGACTTTTTACCAAACTAAAGCTATCTTACTATCAAGCAACTGACTTTTCACATCTAGCCTGATCTTTTCAGTATTTGAAACCAATGATCCCACTGTATCTCCCTTGGCCTTTCCTGCTGCTGCCTTGCTTGATTTAGCCTGCATTCATAAAAGAGCCTTATGAGAATCCAGTTATCATCCATTTTTCAATCAAAGGTTAGCTTTGAAATCATAGGAAATCATTAAGATCAATCATTAATCATCCATCTTGAAAATCTGGGAAAATGAAATAATCTAGGAAAATGAAGTAAACCAGGAAAATCCAGTCAGGGTGGAATTCAGAGAAATCCAACCCAGACGGACTCCTATTGCCAAGACACCATTCATCAAATAAATCATCAACATAGGCAAAAGAGATGCATGATTATCATGGAATTCATCTATTTAGCAACAAGAAATCATCATCCAACATTTAATTCATTAATTCAACTTTGAAAATCAAAATCGAGTGAAAACCAAGCAGAAAACCAGAAAAAATCCATATGGTTCAGATTTCTACAGAAAACTTGAAATTATGGGAACTAGTCATACTCCGGGGAAGTGGACGAATCCAGGAAAATTCGAGTGCATAGAAATTCCACGGACACCTCAGAAACCTGTCGATCATTTGACACACTGACCATTAATTGAGAGATCATACAAATTTCCCTATCTAAATCCAACGAGCATAAAATCAACCCTAATAAGCCAAATCTCTATTGCACCTAAATTTGAACTCCTAAAACTCTCAAATGGGAGATCCCTACAATGAAATAATGATGCCCTAAATTTGACTGTCAAACCTCTACCATGAGAGCTAGGGAAAACTCGAAATCAGACACAATTCTTCAAAGTGATGAAACTAGGGCACGCCGGGGTCTCAAATGATCCGAATAAGGTTGAGCTAAACATGAGATATGATGACATGACAACTCCACTAAACTTAACAACCTTGGGCCGACACATTGAAACCCTACCTCCACAAATTCTACCAGATTACGCGCCAACAAGCCAAGGCCCAAGCAGGAACACCTAGTTACAAGGGAATACGCAACATTCAATTGATAAACAAAGGGATGCACAGTGCAGGTGCTAAAACCCATGGAAAGGTGCGTTCAAACCCTAATTCAATAAATATGCAATCATGAAAATAAACAAGGGCTGACACAAATAACCACCATTCAATAACCTGAAAGATTCAATCAAAGCGCAAACAAAAGGAGAAGTCAAAGACGACTTACCATGAGTTAAATCTGAATGAACTTTGAGCCCAATGAAATCACTACAAACTAGGGTGCCCCAAATGGTGACAATATCAAACACGAACGCACAAGGAATCCACACGCAAGTAGAGAAAATCCAATGACCAAAGCTCGAAATGAACACACTCAAGTGCTAGAGCAAATAGAAAGTAAATAATGTAATCAGGGAGAGCGCCAATGGACCTTAAATCCACTCACAATCATGCCAAAGAAGACGTACCTCAAGCATTAATGGTCGATAAGACGTATTGAAAAAATATAGAAACCCGAGGTTGAAACGGATTTCAGAAAAATTCGAGCTAGACAGACTATCCAGGAGAACACGAATTCCATGAACAATGCACCCTTCCGGAACTCCGACGCAATCCAGGAAAATCCGAGTGACTCGAAAAATCTTGGATTGAACCAGAAACCCGAACTCCAGAGAAATATGATAGTGACAGACGATGGACTAGGACCTAGAAAAATCCAGGTGAGCCGAAAAATCCTGGACCCAGGGCAAAACCCAGACTTCCATTAAAACAAAGTTTGATCAATTCAACCTTCAGGGCAAGACCAAGGCAAGCAAGACCAACATCCCAAGACCTTGAAAGGACAAATCCAATAAAAACCAAAGGTCCAAGAGACATCTAAAATCAGAAAAAGAGGGTCCCCACTCCAATTGGGGCGTGTGTGCAAAATTAAACAACACTCATGTCATTCACTAATGCATATGGATTTAGAGCCCAAATACCTATTCTTTTGAACCCAGATTTTATGTTCTCAACTGTTTCCGATTCTATCCAGGTTCTAATCTCTAAGTTAGGATATTTTGTAGTCCATGTCATTCTTTTCCTTTTAAAATGTAATTTGAAAGAGGAAAACACACTCGCATCAAGTGGCTACAACTTGTGTGATGTGTGGGCTAGTAGGGTGAGCAAGTCAATGCCTAGTTCCCTTTCTTTGGTAATGGTAGAAAAAACTATGTGGACACCATGACCATAAAAAATGAGGTGTCTATGATTGGGCGAGACACCCCCAAGTACTTGTAGAGAATTTTTTTTCATCCATCTCAAAAATAGGTCTTTCGTCATCCATGCACGAGGTTGAACGACCATACATGTTGTGGGCTCACAATTGATTATGTAGTTCTAGAGGTATTTTTTAATTTTAAATAATTAAAAGCCAATAATTTTTTGTTTTGTAGCATTTGCACAACACAAAATTATGATCCACTACCTACTCTTGGAGATAATATAGGAAACACTTTTGCTACCCTTTTTGACAAGCAATCTCATTGCATTGTTCCACCCAGCTTGCAACCCACTCTCATCGTAGTTCCAAATCCTTAGTGGACTATAATTCCTAGCTATGTATGCCTTCTCCAGTGTTTCATAGAATGCAACTACAACTGCAGGCTTGAGATTGATAACACAATCTCTATCTTTCTCTTGGGATGTCCTCAAACATAGATCAAGATTCCTTTATTTGAACCCCATCCACCAAGAATTATGAGGAAGTCCAACTTTGAATGGATTAGGTCTCATTTGGAATATTTAGGCCACTTCATATTTTTGATTCACAATCTCCAAACCATGGCAAATAGTAGCCATCTCCTTACACTATTCCATGACCTTTGCCTATTTTTCATTCTTCAATATTGTTGGGGGGCCTTTCATTTTGGTAGTGGTAACACCACTTAGCCAAATAGAGAATGTGGTGTTGGAAGACCCCACTTTTTTGGCCCCTATTGTTGACATTACATTGTCTTCAACATCTTCCATGGCATGTTCCATTTCTTTCATGGTCCATTCTCGATGCATTGCAACCTTTATAGTTGTAACAGTTTGATTGACTTGAACTACAGGTTCAATCTATTGTGGAATGGGAATTACTTCATCTTCGTCACTATGTGGCAAGCTGACAGGTTTGATGAACTACTCAATAAGAATGACTTGATCATCATCACTATGTGGTAGCCTCACACCTCTCCTCTATGCAGGAAAAAATGTTTGTCATTGCTTGTTACAACTTGCATGGTTCTTTTTGGCACTTTTTTCTTCATCAACATTGAGCCAAGTGTAATATTAGTAAACAACATACACAACTCTATCTAATCATATCCCCAATTCTAACTCTTATAACCCCTAGGTGATCCTGTTAACAAATTACTATAAGAATAAATCAATTAAGGTGTTATATATAACTTGAAATAGCAGTATGATATAAATATGTACTTAAACTCTTCCTAAAAAGACATAATGATACAAATATATATAACTTGAAACAACACTATGATACAAATACATAATGGTGTATTTGAAAGGGTTTGAAATATTTGTATCATAATACTGTTTCAAGTTATATTAAAATTCCATAATGTTATTTCGAAAATGGTTACCATACATGTTAGACTCCTTGTAATTGAAGAACAAACAAACCATACATCTAATTAAGTTGAATGGTAAATGAAGAAGGCTATAGGAAACATATATATATACACATATATACATATAAACACATATATATACATATATATATCTACAATATATATGTATGTATATATATATATATATTACACACACACACACACACACACATATATATATATATATATATATATTGTAACATCTAGAAAATGTAGAAGAAAAGAGGTAAAAGCATACACTCAATGCGATCTAAGCTAAGCAACAAAGAACAAAGGAAAGCCAAAACATAAATAAACTAAACAACCTCACCCAATATGTACGTATTTCCATGTATAATCTCGATTTCCCTTCTCCATTTTTCTGTTGTAGTATAATTGCCCTCAGATTTCTTCTTATGCAAGTATAACCTATGATAGTGATTCAGCAAAACATCGAAGCTTCAAGATGGTTTCTCCAAAAAGTCATAGGATTTTGAGAGAGATTGGAATGATGAATGATAGATAAATTTATAGAAAATTGATCATTTGAATGACGGGCCAGGATTGAAAGATCAACGGATGGTTGAGATCAAATCATTAGACATGCATTATGATAACTATTAGTAGTGACATGAGTGATACAAATTAGAAATAGAAATAAAGATTAAATAAATGATTTAATCTTCAAGTTTGGTATTCAAAAATAGAAGAATAGTCTTTGCATGACAAAGATAAACATGGATTAAAGATACTCTCAGTTTAAATGCACACACAAGAATTAATTAATTAAATAGAACTATTTAATTAATATGCATGTACAAGCAATTTAGTTAGAACTAGATGACTGAATGATATGATGAAGAGATTATTCATGCAAGCAACTCAATTATTAAATCCAAAGTTAACTGAACAATTTAAATAGATGTTGAGTCGAGTCAAAGTGAATACCTAGATAACTCACACAATTATCTAAATATAGAGGAATGTGTTAAAATAGGATTTATGAATTAAATAATTCATTTAATTCAAGATTTGATATTTGAAGAATAATTAAATAAATAAGATTTATTTAATTAAGTGGTGAAGGGGTTTAAATGAATAATTAATAATAAAAGAATTTATTTAATTATAGTTGAAATATGATAAAGATAAATTAAATAAGATTTTATTTAATCGAAGAAGAAGGATAAGGTTAATTAGTAACATAATTAAATAAAAAGTGTTTATTTAATTAATCAGATGGAATAAAAAAAAGTGTGAATTAATTAAATAATTGAGATTATTTAATTAATAGAAGAAATGAAGACCTTAGCGAATAATTAAATAATTGACATTATTTAATCGTGACCATGAAAGAAATATGAATTATTAAGAATATTGAAGTCGCATGCTTAAACCAGATTTTGGTATCTACATTTTCCCCTCTTTGATACAATGTCATTTCGGCATTGTGTCAAAGAAAATCGATAAAAATATGCCCCAATCATGCCCCAGTGTAAATAGGTGAAGGTATGCCCCCTTGGGAAAATTGACAAATTTTTGAAAATTTTAAAAAACATTGGAAATAATCCTGATTAGTCCATTGGATAGCCAAAAATGTAGTGGAGTTGACAGAATTGAAGTTGGAAATGTGAAGCACAGGTACAGGTGGATTGAAATTGGAAGTTGATGTAGCCAGTAGAAAGGAATGCCACCAAAACCCTAGGTATAAATAGAAAATGGGGTAAAAACCTATGCATTTTTACACACATAGCTTTGAGATTTGAGATTTTGCTCTGCACCCTCAGCAAAGATGTCGCCCGTTCCACACACACACCATCGAGCATATAGGATCCAAACCTTCAGGTGGCTAGCTGACGCGGACCCCTCGGTATGTACCTTAATCTTGAATTTTCAATTTTCAATTTGTGTGAGTTTCAATGCGTTTATTTGCATTTTGAGTTATGTGTCACTTTGCTGAAAAGTAACATGTGAGTGCATAATTGACACATTTGCATGCAGATCAATGCATTTGTAAAATCATGTATATAGTTAGCGTAGGGTTTATGCGTTTCAACGCATTTGTATTTTAGTTCAACACATTTGATAAATAGCAACACATTTGCATTTAAAATAACCACAATTGTTTATTTTTCAATGCATTTGAAACTATTTTGATGTAGTTGTTATTTGATTTACATAGTTGCATATGATATTTGATTTACACAGACGCATTTGTTGTTTTGAATACATTTGCATTTTAAAGTGACACAATTGAGAAATAATGATGCATATGTGAAATTGAACTACGCATTTGGTATTCTGCAACGCATTTGCAAAAGAATGACGCATGTGCAAAAGAATGACGCATTTGCAAAATAATGATGCATTTGAATAGCATTTTATTTTATCCCTTTGCATTAGGATAGATATTTGATGCTGACATGAGGCATGTATAATTCCATTGCAGGTTGTTTTAGACACTGTATATATGCAAGAGTCGAGACCTATGACTTTTTTCTTATGAGATAGCTTGCAGAGTGCAAAGAGACAATTCTTATGGCACCTAGGTCTTCTTCATGTGATAGAAATGCACGCTATTCAGGCAAACTAGGGTCTACTAATAGCATTGTGCAACCGGCAGCACTCAGAGACTTCTTATTTTCACCTGCCTACTAGAGAGGCGACAGTTACTTTGGAGGATGTCTCTAGGATTTTGAGACTTCCTATCAGAGGTACGAGGGTGAGGTATGTTACCTAGAGGGGTGTCATGAAGATGTGCAGATATTACCCGCATGTGGATATCAGATAGCTAGGTTTTGATCATTATGAGATTAGATAGCATGTATTGGCACAAAGGTATAGGCGGCTGGACTATCTATTGTGTACATTGATAGGTGGTATAGTGCTTCCTGACCGTCAAGGTCATGGTTTTCCTGTGGGTTGGGGGGAGATGCTAGTAGGTATGTTAGAGTGATGGGAGGTATATGCATGGGGTCCATGTCTCCTTGGCATGTTATATTTTCACTTGCATGATATAGCCTATCGAGAGACTCAATCCATGAGTTGTGGTACCATGCTCTTGATGGTATGGGCATGGGAATACAATGCCATTTTTCGGCCACCAGTTATAGTCAATGTACAGCATGAAGCTCCTTATGCCTTCTGCTATGCGAGGGCTAACACTCATCACCACATGGGAGATACCAAGTATTTTAGACATGTCATTGATACTATGGTACATTTTACATGCAGACTGTATTTGGGATGTGCAGAGTGGTCAGATGAGGATGAGCATTTTCCTTTTTTCCACCAGACACAGTACTTGATTGGGTAGACTGCTTCCCATATCCACATTATAGAGCGACATTTTCTAGATCATGTATTGTGGTAGTTCAGAGAGGTACAGGATGTGCCTAGAGGATGGGCCGAGTTCATGAGATCCTCGCGAGAAATCCCTCTGTGGGGTCTAGAGATTCTAGTGGCCACTATGGAGGTAGATATTAATGGATTGCATGTAGTTCTATGGAGATGGAGGGATGGTGCAGCAGACCTAGGTACCACAAAGGCTTACAATCAGTGGTGGGAACTACATAGGCTGATACCCCTTACAAATCCAGATCAGCTTGCATCGATAGAGCGGAGAGGGACATAACCATGTGGCTGGCATGGTAGAGGCAGAGGTCAAAGAGGTGGAAGGGGTCGTGATGATGATGGAGATGGTGGTAGAGGTGGTCAGTGAGGTGGTAGGAGAGGGAGGCGTGGATGGAGAGGATGAGGGCCACCATTATCACCCATCCATGAGGAGGGATGGGGAGAGGAGGATGTACACATTCCAGATATTGGCAGAGGTGGGGGCGAGGTGCATGTTGAGATTAGTGGAGAGGAGGAGCATCCTACAGAGGAGGGCGTTCTAGAGGTTCATGCAGAGGAGGAGGAAGACAGAGAGGAGGCAGAGATTGATGCCCTTGGTGTACTTGGTGCCTATCAAGATGATGATGAGGAGGATGATGATCATGAGCGGGAGATTCAAGACAGGATTCTGGAGGAGTTGGAGGATGAGGATGATGGTGTACAGAGGGTGAGACAGGTTGACATAGGGGCAGTTGATCTTGATACTGCTACACTTCATGCCCAAATTGCATCCTTGGAGGAGCAGATGAGGGTCATGATGTCTGAGAGAGATTTGTTATAGATGGAGAGGGACAAAGTTGTCATGGATAGAGATCAGGCCATATCTCGGAGGTAGGAGACTGAGTAGAGATTCATAGATATCATAGCTCTATGTACTGGGCCAGCAGCTGCATTTGCTAGAGAGTTAGTCAGAGCTGGGGAGAGGGCCACTTATTACAAATATTTATATAAGGCAGCAGTCCCTCTAGAGAGATGGGCCCCGAGCTATTCAGATGCATGCAGTGAGAGGTCCCAGACTAGGACCCACTCCAAGATAGTTAGCATAGAGGGTGTTGAGCAGCCATGCAGAGCTGGTCCATATGACAGGCCCTCTTTAGGTCACAAGTCATCAAGTTCTCGACATCATTCATCCGCACACTCCAGCCATGATAGTAGTGGCAGTTCAGGATAGGGACATGTCTTGATATGTACTAAGGCATTGTATTATGATCATATAGCTTGCAGGCTTCCATATTTATGATACATTATGACATTGTGATGTGACATTGTTGAGCGATATATATATATATATATGATTTTGGCGGCGATTCTCATGATATGCAATTTTATTTATTGTTTATGCAATCGTTTAGTTGTACATGTTATTTTTATATGAGATGCCTATGTGATGGATGATCATGTCTACTTTATGATGTGTTTATGCAGCCTATGATATGACATTGATTCTATGTGATGATGTATCTATCAATATGTATGATGTCAATGGATGTTATGTATGCAATTAATAATTATGAGATGCAATGTGATGTTATATGTGCAATTATTTCTACATGTGATGCCATACAGATGTAATTTGATGCATGTATTTACATTTGTTATGTACATGGAATGCTTATGATATGTATTGTATGATGATGAATTTCTATTATGCCATGATGCCCTAGATATGATAAATGCCTATATGTTTGTATTTTTCTAACATGTATATGTATATACAGGATGATTTATATTTTTTTGTGTCACAGGACTCCATAATAATGCAAGAAGGAAGAACTATTAGTATGGAAAGAAAGATTGAGAAATAATAAAAGAAATGAGATGGATGTTATTATTAGCAATCTTCGATGTTTCATTGTATCACAAAAGTTGTTGCACTTTATCATCATTGGGTGGGTCTAATACAAATGGAGACAAACACCATGATATGACATAAATCAAGGTGTGCAAGGTCATCCACTTGCTAACAATAGACAATCGTAGACAAGGATTGTCATTAACTCATACTAAGGGCACAAGTTGCCAAAGTCTTTTTGTCAATACAAACCACATACAACAAACAAAATAAAAGATGGGTCATGAGACATCATCACTCCTCTAAATCTTTCATGGGATATCCTTGAGGAAACAAGAAACATGACACAAAATCAAATTTAAAAGCAAGTTGATAGACAACAGTCAAAGAAAAAAAAATTGAAACATCATTGCTTCTCTAAATCCTTCATGGGACATTCTTCAGAAAGCTAGTAACATAATTCCTAGTCATAAAGTCAAATAAAATGATAAGATGAATAAGCCATAAAGTCAAAAAGCTAGTAAAATGTTTTCCAAAACTTGATTTGTTTGTTTGATTGCTTCGATTGATAAAAGGATTGATTGATAAAGCCTAATTATAGGAGATACACATACCAGATAAGACTATGAATCTACTTTTGATGTTATGACTATCTGTATAAGGCATGACAAGGCCTAGTTTCAGAAAGAAATGTATTGTATAAGACATTGAGTCAGATGTCGTTGATGTGATAACCTGTGTAAGGCTATGTTTTATTGTTTGACAATGTTGATATGCAAGGACTCATCCTATATAAGAAAGATTTTTTTCTGGTATCAGTATTCAAGAAGGACTCATCCTGAATAAGACATAGGTTGATTTTTTTGATTAAATCAGTTTCCAGGAAGGACATATCCTAAAGCAGACATAAGTTGATTTGTTTTGATTGTTTCCTTGGTAATTTGTTTGATATGACTTAGAGACATTGCTAACTTCTTCACCAGATTGATGCATGACTTGATATGATGTGTGGAAAATTGACTATGTGTGACGACGAAACCTAAAGGACTAACCTACTGCGGCCTCGGGGGCTCATCGATTGATGGCCTTGCCTATGTTATACACGCAGAGACCTCGTAGTTCAACTTGACCTTGAATGACAAGACTGACTACAAATAGAAGATGTGTTTGATAGTGAATGTGATGAACCCTAATGGAATGACCTAGTGTAGCCTCGGGGGCTCATTGATTGATGGTCTTTCCTACGTTATACATGCAGAGACCTCGTAGTTCAACATGACCAATGACCTTGTCATATAGACATATGGATTGAATCATGATTTTATACAAACAAACCTAAACAGACTGACCTAATGCCTCAGGGGCACATCGGTAGATGGCCTTGCCTACGTCTAGTCACAGAGGCAATGTAGTTCGACAAACAACAAAGACTGACAAGTGCGACTGACACTGACTCTATTTTTGGATTTTCAACATGTTTTGATTTTTTTGTCTTTTTGAATTTTTTTGATGTTTTTTTTTTTTCAGGACATTTAAGATACCATGGATTTTTCTATGGTTTTACGTCTTCAACAAAGCCAACATAAGAACCAATATGATGCATGTCAAGTGTTTTCCCCCAATCGAGTATAAGACCAATTCATTATGAATAGGGCAAAATGGGGGATATGAAATGCACTCGATGTCAATCATTCCAAGTTATGGGAAAGACTACCACTTATTACAAATGGTATGTACAAGTGATGGATAGGATAGATAAGTGATATGTACATGGATAGGTAGTATGTACAAGGATAGGGTGTATGTACAGGGATGTGGACTATGTACATGGATTAGATTAGAATGATAGTAGACAAAGGAGTAGTGTCAACTACACATGGTGCCTCTTTGCCAAGTTTTCACCATGGTACTTATCCAAAGCGCCGCCGAAGTGGTTTTCACTATTGGATGAATTATTTCTCTTTACTATTTTCTTGATTATCTATTTTTTTTTGTGTTACCAAGATGCCTGTTTGCCAGGTTTTCACCTTGGTAACGATTTTTTGTTGATTTTTTTGAATTTTTTTTTGTATTTTCACTAATTAAGACAAGGCTCTCAAAAGTTATGCGTAAAACTTCTTCAGATGAACACTATTGATTGGCGAGGACAATGGTTCCCCTTTAGGAGTAAAGAGTTGGTACTCTCCTGATCCAAAGGCTTTTGTAACAATATAAGGTCCTAACCAGTTTGGTTCAAACTTTCCTGGTTTTTCTCTTTTTGCTTGATTCTTCGGGTTCTCCATTAAAACTAGGTCACCAATGTCAAAGTTTTTTTTCAAGACCTTCCTATTATAGCTACGATGAAGGCGGTTCTGATATGCTTGGAGATGGTCTAGGGCCTTCTATCTTCGCTCATCTAGGAATTCTAGCTCATGGAATCTCGATACATGGTACTCTTCATCATCAATGTGGCCTTTCAAATATACCCTCAGGGAAGGAATCTCAACCTCAATAGGAAGAATAGCTTTAGAACCAAATACTAGTGAATAGGGAGTGGCACCAATGGGAGTACGGATACTTGTACGATAGGCCCATTGTAAGGAAAGCTAGATGCGGAAACAACTCTCCTAAATGTCAATACCTTAGGGAAGAATGTAGATACACTTTTAATTTTTCAATTACAGCCAAATTAAGATGCACTTGAATTAAATATCAGAAACAGAGAATTAGACAATCACACATGAACACCAAATATACGTGGGAAAACCCTAACAGGAGAAAAACACACCACAACAAGAGAAATCACTTTGTATTACAGTAATGGAGATTGCATACAAATGTCAGACTTATCTTTCTGGTATCATTATATAGTAGCATTCACCATGAAAAAACTTGTACAGGAACCTTCGAGTTATAGTCTTTATAGAATAGAATTCATTTACTGATCATACACCCACATAGCAATCCATCGATCCAACATTTTAACCAACCAACCGATCACAATCTACAATCATAGAGTATAACCATGGCATTCCCTATCTGTCGAACTTCCTCACAGAACCGTCACAACCGATTGTCTTCCAACTGTTCAGATTCATCTTCTCCTATTGGTCCATGAGACTACACATAGGACAGTCAAATGGTCAATAGAATTCACACTGTATTCGCATCTCGATGAGACACTAACAATGTCTCGCCAATGCCACATAACCTTCATATCGATGTCACCAAGAGTTACTAATATCGCTAAGACATTCTATTGAGCTTCATGTGTTATGCTGAAGCACCAAGCAGTTGATGAGACCTATCATTTTTGTGAAGAGATCATAGCGAGTCACCAAAGCTTATACCGAAGTCACATATTATATCGAGCTCCAAAGAATAGTTGGCAAGACTTAACACCTTCGCCGAGAGTTCTTACCAAGTCATAAAGGTTACCCCAATAACCACTGTTCGCCAAGACCAATGTCGAAGAACCCTCATCATCGGCAAGACTTACATCATTCACCGGGACTTCTTCCTGAACCATTTGGGTTACCCTAATAGCCATCGACTATCGGCAAGACATCCATCAGTCACTAAGAGATCTCCCCAAGATCCTTTGTGTTACACTAAACACCGAACGGTCGGCGAGACTTAACACTCTCGCCAAGACCTTTCCCCAATCACTTTGAGTTACTTTGATGAATGTTTGGATGTGTCCCCATCGGCATGACCTTCACTATTTGCTAAGACCTCACACTATGATCTTTATGTTACCGTGAAGACATCAATACATACGCTATCAGTGAGACATTGGCTATTCAATGAGACTTCTCACCGAACCGACATAGGTTATCCCGAACCCCATGGTCATCATGAGTCTCCCTAATACATGATTGAATGGCATGTCAATCAAATATTTCCATGTGGTAAGAGGTCATACTAAAAGCTTCTTGTCATAGTGATAGCTCCAAAGAGTAAACTTTCAGTGAGATAAAAGCTAGGTCACAATGACCTATACAAAGCATTATGTTCCAACCTACTAGTCAGCCAGACATGATAGATGTCATACCAACTTGACTCCAATGGAGGTTTCAGCCTGTGATGATTGAGACATACTTTTCCAACAATCTCCCACTTGATGAAGATCACACAGGCACCTCTAGAGCACAGAAAAATTTACTAACAATCATGGGCACTAAGGCCCATTGAATTGGCACACCACCTGAACTTGTCTGTGCTCACTGGCTTCATCAATGCATTTGCAACATTTTCCATAGTATCAACCTTTTCCAAACTGACCTTTCCATCCTCCACCATATCTTGTACAAAGTGGTACTTTATGTCTATATGTTTCATCCTGGCATGGAAAGTAGGATTCTTTTCCAGACAGATTGCAGTCTAATTGTCACAGAAAATTGTTATTTTCCCTACATCAAAACCAATGTTACAACACAAACATTTCAACCAAACTACTTCTTTACAAGCATGAGTAGCTGCCATGTATTCAGCCTTCGTAGTGGACAAAGCGACTATAGTCTACTACTTACTCATCCAACTCACTGCACCACCATTCAACATGAAAATGTATCCACTAGTGGACCTCCTGCTGTCAATGTCCCCTGCCCAATCAAAATCCACATAGCCTCGAATACTGAGAGTCCTCTATGATTCAACCAAGTTGCCATGGTAACACAAAGTAAAATCTAAAGTTTCCTTCCAATATTTGAAAACTCTTTTCACAGCATCCAATGTGTTCTTCCTAGATTAGCCATAAATCGACTAAGAACTCCCACTGCTTAGGCAATGTCTGGCCTTGTACAGACCATTGCATACATGATACTGCCTACTACACTAGAATAGGGTACACTAGTCATGTCCTCCATCTCAGTAGGAGTTTTGGACAATCCTCAACAGATAGCTTCATTCCCTGCAAGACTGGAACCACTAGCTGTTTGTAATCATTCATACAAAATCTCTCAAGAACAGTCCTGATATACTTACTCTGACTGAGCCATAGTTTTCTATTCTTCCTGTCCCACATTATCTCCATCCCCAAAATATACCTTGCTGCACCAAGATCTTTCATTTCGAACTTAGCAGACAACTGAGACTTAAGATCAGAAATCATTAGCTTACTATTGCCTATGAACAACATATCATCAACATAGAGAGCAATAACAAGTACTTGATCACTTTCAACTTTATAATAAACACAGTGATCAGATTTTGATCTCACAAATCCCAAAGACAATACAAAAGTATCAAATTTTTGGTACCACATTATAGGTGACTACGTTAACCCATACAAAGACTTCTTTAATTTTCATACCAATTTTTCTTTACCTTTTTCAACAAAGTGCTTAGGCTGGGACATATAGATTTCATCTTCAAGATCACCATGAATAAATGATGTCTTCACATCCATCTGTTCAACCTCTAAGTCATATGCTGCTACAAATGACAAAAGAAATCTGATAGATGTCAGCTTTGCTACAGGAGAAAATATTTCCCCATAATCAATTCCCTCTACCTGGGAATAACCCTTTGCAACCAGTCTCGCCTTGTACTTTTCTACACTGACATCCAGACCAATTTTCTTCTTAAGTACCCATTTGCAGCCAATAGCCTTCCTACCTTTAGGCAAGGGCACCAGACTCTAGGTTTCATTCTTTTATAATGATGCCATCTCTTTGTTCATGGCTTCCAACCAAGAGTCTGAATCAGACATTTTAAATGCCTCCTTTACAGTCCTAGGCTCATCAGTGCTAGAAATTAAAGCATAGGCATAAGTATAATCAATCAAAGAGAACCCATACCGATCTGGTTGTTTTCTTTCACAGGTTGACCTCCTCACTTGCTGAGGCCGAGGTTCTTCTTCTTCAGAACTTTCAGAACTACTTGAGCTCTCCTCAGTTTTAGGTACATTTTTAATTTTCAATTCCTCTTTCTCTAGTGTAGGAGGAATTAATGCTACATCCTTATTGTTTTCTGACTTTGTCTCTGACTGCAAATCCAAAGTGGAAGGTTTCAGCTCACGAAACATTACACTTCTGCTATATACAACCTTCTTTGTATCAGGATTCCAAAGCTTGTATCCTTTTATGACAGCACTATAGCCAATAAAAATACATTTGACAGCCTTGCTCTCCAGTTTAGATCTTTTCACATCCGGCACATGAGCATATGCCTCACAGCCAAAAACATGAACATGTCTAAGAGAGGGCTTCTTACCAAACCACGCTTCCAAAGGTGTTTTCTCAACAAGAGTAGAATTTGGAGAATGATTTATTAGGTAACATGCAGTAGATACAACCCCAGCCCAAAACATCTCCTTCAAGCCAGCACTACTAAGCATACTTCGTGCTCTCTCTATCACTATCCTATTGAACCTTTCTGCAACTCCATTTTGTTGTGGAGTATAAGGTGTAGTCTTATGTCTTTTAATCCCATGGTCTTTGCAATACCTCTCGAATTCATCATAACATAATTCAACACCATTATAAGTCCTTAAACATTTTATTTTTCTACCAATCTGATTTTCAACAAGATTCTTAAATTCTTTAAACCAACTGAATACTTCTGATTTACTTTTCAAAAAATATACAAAATCTCTTCTTGAGTAATCATCAATAAATGACACATAGTATCTTGATTTAGACAAAGAAGGAACATTCACTGAACCAAACACATCCAAATGAATATAATCTAGCAAACCAGAAGATTTATGAGGACTTGAGTAAAATGAAACACGATGCTATTTTCCATATATACAATGCTCATAGAATTCAAATTCAAGATTACAATCTTCAAGCCCCTCAACTAGGTTTTTTTTCTTCAAGGTTTTTAAACCTTTTTCTCCTATGTGGCCTAGCCTATGATGCCAGAGCATAGTCTTCTCTACAGGAAGTTTTACTTCCATAGAGTTTACATAATTAGGGATATTTCCCTCTTTACCTCCATGAGTAGCTTTCAGTGACTTTCCAGAGACACTATTACATTGAACAACATGTGCATCTAGCTTGTACAGGGTACTAATTTGAGAACCTCTAGCTAGCACCATAGAGCCTCTAGTCATCTTGTAGCCATTACTAGAGAACGAGACTTGTACTCCAATATCATTTAGTATACTGACAGACAACAAATTTTGAGCTAGATCTGGTATGTGCATAACATCATTGATCCCCTTCACTCTACCATCAAGGAATTCTATTCTGACTCTTCCACGGCCAACAATCTCCAAAGTTGAATCACTCACCAAGTACACCTTTCCACCATCGTATTCTTCATACTTTGTGAACCACTCTCTATGAGATGTCATGTGGAAAGATGCTCCAAAATCAATCAGCTAGACATCATCTGATGCCTATGTAGCCAAGGTAGCGATGAAAGAGTCACCATCACTATGAGAAGAACCATTATCGAAAGAGCCCTTCTTCTTCTTTTTCTCCTCTTTACAATCCTTTTGGACATGACCAAGTTTCCCACAGTTCCAACACTTCACCTTGGACTTCTTGCCAGGAGATTTTGATCTCCCTTCTGATTTTGATTTGGACTTCTTGTCCTTCTTCTTGCCTTTCTCCTTTGACCTTCCTCTAACAGCAAGGGCCTCCTTTGCCATCTCAGAAGATTTCTTTCTCATTTCTTCTAATATAAAAGAACCAACAATATCTTCCATCTTGAAACTGGATGTTGTACTCCCAATAACCATCACTAGATGATCCCATTAGTCTGGCAAAGAACACAATAGTAGCATAAAATGATCCTCTTCATCAATTTTACACCAACATATGTTAATTGAGCAATTAGCATATTAAATGCATTCAAATGTTCAGCTACAGACCCTCCTTCCTGCATTCTCAAAGAATACAAATTCTTCCTCAGGAACAGTTTATTCACCAAGGACTTCCCCTAATAAATAGACGCCAGTCTCTTCCACAAAGAAGATGTGATCTTCTCCTCATACACATTTAGAAGAAATGAATCTACCAAATAGAGCCTTATCAATCCCTTAGACTTTCTATCTGCAAGGTCCCAATCTTCTTGCTTCATTCCTATAGGTTTAGTTCCAGACACTGCAAGCCACATATCACAATCAATTAGAAGATCCTCCATCTTGAGTTTCCACAACTCAAAGTTACTGCCATTGAATTTCTCTATTTCAAACTTTCCAAACGTGCTAGCCATCTCAACTTGTAATAAGAAATAACAAACTCTACAAAACTACCACTGAATAGAATTGACTCAAAAAACCCAACGTACCCATAAGGATAACACAACTGGCCAGGCTCTGATACCACTTGTAAGAAAAGCTAGATGTGGAAACAACTCTCCTAAACATCAATACCTCAGGGAAGAATGCAGAGACACTTTTAATTTTTCAATTATAGCCAAATTAAGATGCACTTGAATTAAATATCAAAAACAAAGAATTAGACAATCACACATGAACACCAAATATACGTGGGTAAACCCTTACAGGAGAAAAACCCACCACACCAAGAGAAATCACTTTGTATTACAGTAATGGAGATTACTTACAAATGTCAGATTTATCTTTCTAGTATCATTATACAACAACATTCACTATGAACAAACTTGTACAGGAACCTTTGAGTTACAGTCTTTATAGAATAGAATTCATTTACTGATCATACACCCACACAACAATCTATCAATCCAACCTTCAAACCAACCAATCGATCATAATCTACAATAACAGAGTATAACCATGGTGTTCCCTATCTTTTGAACTTCCTCACAGAACCATCACAACTGATTGTCTTCCAACTATTCAGATTCGACTTCTCCTATTGGTCCATGAGACTCCACATAGGACAGTCAAACGGTCAACAGAATTTGCACTATATTGGCATCTCAGTGAGATACTAACAGTGTCTCACCAATGCCACATAACCTTCATATCAATGTCACCAAGAGTTATGGATACTGCCAAGACATTCTATCGAGCTTCATGTGTTACGCTGAAGCACCAAGTAGTCAGCGAGACCTATCATTTTTTCCAAGAGATCATAGCAAGTCACCAAAGGTTATACCGAAGTCACATATTATATCGAGCTCCAAAGAATAGTCAGCAAGACTTAACACCTTCGCTGAGAGTTCTTACTGAGTCAAAAAGGTTACCCCGATAACCACCATTCGCCAAGACCTATGCCAAAGAACCCTCATCATTGGCGAGACTTACATCGTTCACTGAGACTTCTTCCCGAACCATTTGGGTTACCCCGATAGCCATCGACTATCAGCAAGACATCCATCAATTGCTAAGAGATCTCCCTGAGATCCTTTATGTTACACTGAACACCGAACGGTCAGCGAGACTTAACACTCTCACCAAGACCTTTCCCCGATCACTTTGAGTTACTCCAATGAATGTTTGGATGTGTCCCCGTCGGTGTGACCTTCACTATTTGCTAAGACCTCACACTGGAATCTTTATGTTACCATGAAGACATCAATATATATTCTATCGGTGAGACATTGGATATTTAATGAGACTTCTCACTGAACTGACATAGGTTATCCCGAATCCTGTGGTCGTCATGAGTCTCCCCAATACATGATTGAATGGCTTGTCGGCCAAAGATTTCCATGTGGTAAGAGGTCATACCGAAAGCTTCTTGTCACAGTGATAGCTCCAAAGAGTAACCTTTCGGTGAGAGAAAAGCTAGGTCACAACGACCTGTACAAAACATGATGTTCCAAACTGTTAGTTGGCCAGACATGATAGATGTCATACCGACTTGACTCCAATGGAGGTTTCAGCCTGTGATGATTGAGGCATACTTCTCCAACACCCATAAGGGAGGATTAAGCTGTAAATTCCAATCATAGCCAGCATCGTTGACAATATTTTTGAGGATTCTAATGATGGTTTTGTTAGATGCCTTTGCTTGGCCATTACCTTGTGAGTAGTACAGAGTGGAAAAGTGATGTTGAATATGAAATTCATCACAAATATGGTGAACTTCATGATTCTTAAATGGGCGGCCATTATCAGTGATTATGGACTGAGGGACACCATACTGACATATGATATAGTTCAGGATAAACTTAGAGATTTGCGTGTTGGTAATGTATGTCATAGAAATAGCTTGAATCCACTTCGTAAAGTACTAAGTGGTAGTGATGATGAATTTGTGGCCATTAGATGATGTGGGGTGGATCTTACCTATGAGTTCAAGCCCCCATTGGGTGAAGGGCCATGGTGATGTTATAGGACATAGCTCTTGTGCTGGTGCATTTATCAAGTCTCCATGAACTTGGCATTGACGACATTTCTTTACAAAGACATATGAGTCCTTTTCCATAGTAGGCCAATAATAACCCTGTCTCATAATCTTTTTGGCTAAGGTAGGACCACTAGAATGGGAACCACATATACCCTCATGCACCCCTCGCAAGGTTGCTTGTGCTTCATTAGAATCAAGACATCTCAGTAGGGTATTATCTAAGGCATGTCTATATAGGGTGTCTCCGATGATGGTATATTTGGCTAACTTTCAAAGGAATGTCCTACGTTGGTTATTTGATAGGCTAGTGGGTATGATTTTTGCATGAAGGTAGTCATAGATTTCTTTGTACCATGGGGAATCAGGACCAACAATGTCACACACCATTTCAAAATCTAAGATATCATAAGCTGGGACCAAAAGCTGTTCTACCAAAAACTCAAACTTAGGAATGTCTAGAAGTGATGCAATTATAGCCATAGCATTTGCTGCCTTGTTTAAAACATGAGGTATCTGATGAAATTCAACCTTTTCAAAGTACTCCTTAAAGATATCAGTGCAAATTTGGATGCCCCCGGTTGTTTTAGTGACTGGTACAATATTGGAAATCCAATTTTCATAGTCGATCATTGTTCTAATGAAACCAATGTCTAATAGTTTCTTGAGTTTTGCCTTGACTAGTAAAGCAATTTGTGGATGCATTTTCCTCAATTTTTGTTTCACTGGTTTGGCACCTGGTTGTAAGGGCAAGTGATGTAGAACAAGTTCAGGATCCAACCCAGGCATGTCTGCATATGAAGGGGAAAATTTTATCTGTCTATGTGCAAAGAATTTGTGGAATTCTAGCTGCTCTTCTGTTGTCAATGACCCTGCAAAATAAACGAGTCAAGGATTCTCTTTTGTACCTATGTTGACTTCTACTAATTCTTCAATGAGCATGGGTGACTTTTCCTATGCAATGGGGAGAATGTTCAAACCTCCATCCTTAGGTGCCTCAGAGAGGTTTTTTCCTTCAGATGCGTCCTTTCTTTTTAATTTTTCATTGTCTAGAGGTTCCTTTTTGTTTTCACCTAGAGACTCATCCTTTTTATCGTTTTTATTCCTTTTCTCATTTTTGCGACTGGAGGGTTGAACAGATTCCCCAAAATATGCTCTGTTGTCCAATTCAATGGTAAAACCAGCCTTGTGATCACTACGAGGTATGCCTTCTTGTAATTTCAGGAACTCAGCAATTGCTTCGTCATTCTCAAAAATATCTAAGACGGGTGTGTCTTGTTGATCCCAATCAATAATAGTTGGGGATAAACTAAAGGCATGTCATCATCAGAGTTATCAAATTTTAATGGAGTAAAGGTAAGGACTGAGTTGTTCATATAGTCACAAAAATATTGTACTAAGTCCTCTTTGCTCTTTGGTTTAGGTCTAGGTGGATTGAGAGGTGGGCCTAATGCCAAGGTTTGGTTATTTGAAATAGATGTATCAGGCTTCTAAGAGGTAGGATCAAGTGACTCCCAATAGTAATGTTTAAACCATTCCTCTTTGGTCATATTCTTTGATGGACAAGAATTCAATGGATTTGGTGAGGATCTCAAAATTAAGTCAAGTTCTCCAAATAGCTTGTCAAGGTCCATGGAATAGGTAGACGATAGGGAATCCCACTCATAGTCGTTGGAGTCAAGGGAGTCACAATGATATTGGTCAGATGGTTCATGAGATGTCTCAATGTCTTCTGAAGAACTTACTTCCTCGATTAAGGGTGATGTGGTACTAGGAATGCCAATCTGAATCAATTGAAACCCAAGCCCTAAGCCTTCTAGCCATTCAGAAACAAAGATTGGTTCAATCCTTCCATCTTGATTTAAGCCTAAACCACTTTGTCCATTATATCCCTTGCTCTGCATAATTGTGAAACCTTTTCCATATAGATCTTTAGGAATGTGAGCAAGTAAGAGAAGTTCTTCATTATCTTCCTTGTACAACTAGGAAGTGACATCTTCTGTATCTATGGCCTCTTTGCTTAATTCACCCCATTTAGTGAAAGTTGTTGTGGGAGGAATGTGTATAGTGACAATAGATTATCTCCTATCTGATGTAGGTAAATTGTATGACTTAGGAGGAATCAAATGGCTAACACAATAAGATGTCTTCATTTAATATTCTCCACAACCCTTGTCTTGTATCTCAACCCTAGGAGTGGTAGGACCTGAATATGAAATAGAGGTTTGAGTGAGGGTAGATGGATCAACATAGTGAGATGAATTGGACGATGAAGCCTCTTGGTTGACTGGGACTTGGTGTTGGGGTATCTCTTTTAGATTGGTGCAATATCCGAATGGGTCTAGCTCACTATCTATAGTTATTTCAGTGCCATTGTAAGGAAATTTGAGACACTGATGATACATGGAAGGGACTAATTTCATGGCATGAATCCATGGTTTTCCTAGCAGAAGGTTGTATGGAAGTGTGAGATCCAAGACCTAGAATTTCATCTCCATTATTGCAGGACCAATTCTGATAGGAAGTGCTACCACCCCCTTTGATTTTCATTCCTCATCATCATAAGCTTTAATGAAAATACGTTTGGTTGTGTCCATGCATGCTTCTAAGAAACCTAATGCTTTAATTAGTTTTAAAGTGCATAGATTTAACCCTGCTCCTCTGTCTACCAAAAATTTTCTAACTTTGGTGTCATCAACAAGGACTTCAAGATGCAAAGGATCATTATGATTCATATTTTTAGTTGTGTAGTCTTGTTTAGAAAATGTGGCATGATGGTTATTGGTCAAATAGCCCACCATTTCCTAGAAATGATTGACATCAAGATCATTGGGGACCGTGGTGTTTTGTAAAGCCTTATCTAGAATGGATCGATGCTCAGGAGAGATACACAATAGTTCTAAGATTGAGATTTGGGTTGGGGTCTTCCCCAACTAGTCAAGTAGGTTATATTGTGACTTGGAAGGCTATGGTATTTGTTGCGATGGAGGACCTTGAATAGTGATCTTCGTACGATGAGTGTTGACCGCACACTCAGGATTTGTATTGATAGTAATAGTATTGATATTCTCATTGACGGTGTGAAGGTGATTAATGGTTTTGCCACTATTATAATCATGCTTGATACTCACATAGTTGGCTAACATATTGGTCTTGGTACTCAAAATAGGGACGTTTTCTTTCCCATGTTCATGTAGTGGATCAGAAAAGACTTGATGATCAATGTTTTGATGACTTTTGTTTTTGTCCACTAACTTCAATTATTCTCGTTTTGACAAGATCCTATATAATAATTTTCAGTTGGTGACAATTTTGTAGGTTATGTCCCTTAGTTCTATGACAATCACAAAAGGAATTTTCATCCCACCAAAATGGTTTAAATTGTCTTGGATCGTATTCTCTTGGCTCTTGAGGTTGTATGAGATTATGTTGTAACAGTTGTTTGAATACAAATTCAATGGGTTCCCCTAAGGGAGTGAACTCACATTTTTGAAATCTTCTTTGTTGTAGACGTTGATTATTTTGGACTATGTTGGATGGTTGATTGGAAGAGTTAGGTCCTCTTAATGTTATAATTGGTCCCACTTGTATAGTTTTGGCATCAACTACCCCATCATTGGTGATGTTTTTGTTCCGAGACCAAAATTTGTTTCTATCGTTAGGGGCATTTGACACTATCAGATTTCTATTGGATGTTGATGTCTTAAGTTCTCCTTTTTCAATGAGATCCTTTTCTATTATAACCCCTTTCTCGACTAGTTCCGAAAAGGATGTACAACAATGTACCCTTAAGTTACTCCTTAGTTTTGTATGAAGATTTTCTTTGAACATGGTAACTTTTTGTTTTTCAGGTATCTTAATAGGACACCGGCTGGCTATAGTCCTCCATCTCTAGAAGAAAGCGATGAAAGTTTCACCTTCATCTTGTGTTGTGTGACACAAGGTTGCTATATTTATCTTGTGGTCTATGTTGAAGAAGAATTGCTCAACAAATTTCTTAACCAGTTCACCCCAAGAACTGATGCCATAGTCTAGACCTGAAAACCACTCTAGTGCAATTCCTACAAGACTTCTTGGAAATAGTCTCATAAGATACGTGGGGTCATAAGCGACATCTATGCACATGGTAGAAAATTCCCTTATATGTTCTATTGGATTCTATTTTCCATTGTACTTAGGGAGATTTGGTATGACATACCCATGAGGGAAAGGTGTAATATACAATGATCTATCAAAGGGAAATGGTCATATGTCCTTTGTTGAAAAGGATTTCTTAGTTGACACCACCATGTTATCCATTTTTTTTGTAGTGCATGCATTGGTGTTTGTAAGACATCAACCTAGGTCAAGGATGTGTTGGTTAGATTATGCGGATCTGTGTATGTATTTTGAAACCCAAGGTCTCATGATGGGTTTCAATTGAACATTGGTAATTGAGGTGAGTTTGGATTCAGGATGTTGGTAAACATGTTCTAGTTTGGAATCTACATAAATTGATTTTGACTTGGGATTTGTGTGAATGGATTCTGAGTACCACTCTAGGAAAAGGGATTATGATTCAGAATCTGTGTAAATTAGTTTTGACTTGGAATCTAGGAGAATGGATTCTGATTCAGAATCTGTGTGAATTGGTTTTGACTTGGAATTTGGGAGAATGGATTCTGATTCAGAATCTATGTGAACAGATTCTGACTTCCAATCTAGGAAAATGGATTCTGATTGACATATCGAAATGAGGGAATGCCTCATGTTTGTGTAATCTACGATATAGTACTAGTGACTTGAACACTAAGTATGGCCATCGACTGTGGTATGGTACTCGTGACACGAGCATTAGGTATGGCTATTGATTGTGGTACATGGTACTTGTGACACTAACATATGGTGTAGAAGCTAACGCTTTAGATCTTTTACTCCCAACAGGAGGGCCGAAGGGAGTGGAAGATGATGCCCCTATAGTGAAATTAAATCTTGATGTCATGCCAGACATACCAAATGGAGACGTATGGATTGTTGTACTATGTGTAGGTGTGCCAGATGGTATGGTTGTATTTACCTGAGGTATAGTAGTACTAGCAGTCGTTGTGTTTGTCCCTTGTGTAGGTTGAGCTTGTAAGGTACTAATATTGAATCTTGTAGGTAATGTAGCACCTTCAGCTAGCAATTTGGCCAAGTATCGTTGACGATCATTTGCTAGGTACTCATCTACACAAGAGAAAAACTTAGGGTCTTATGCAAAAGCCTCTATATCTTCTATTGTAATGTGCCCTTGAGTGTTTCTAGTGGTGAATTTATCTAATAAATTCTTGTGAGGTCTTGAGGAGAATGGATTGATGAATTCATTTGGGTTCGACATCTTTTCTCTTTCTCTTCTCTTAGACCTAGTTTCAACCATGTAAGATAAGCTCAATATGCAAGAAATGCAAAACTACGTCTATGGACAGCATGACTCTAGTCTGTCTTTGGGATTTTTTGAATGCAACAATAAGGAATTTTCTAAGATGATGCTAGTCTAAAACGACAAAGTCCAACTAAGCTTCTAAGGTAATCAATTTCGTAAACTTGAGATGAGGGTACCAACTACCTAAAGTCTAACCAAGGTGTCAATTTAGTTATGTCAAGGAACCATTGTAGGACAATGATTAAAGATAAGTTGAGTCTCCTAACTAGACTAATGAGCTGGGATGAATCTCTATAGGACAAAGGATATGATGAAAGCATGAGGTTTGATGACAGATTTCGTTGATGCTATGATTTTTCTAAAGTGTAGATGGTGGACCTATCCTAAAGTTTGTAAAAGTGACCCTCCTAGAAGTTTAATCCAGGGTAATATGTACTTACAGATGAAACTAAAACTTGGAACCAAGATGACTATAGTTATGACTAAATGATACCTAAAGGATGCAAAATTGAGCAAATCATTTCAGGTTTCTATTCAAGGACTGCTTGTGGAAAGACAACTGAAAGACTGGTATAACCATCTTGACTAGACAGTGACTGTGAATTCTAGTTTTCTAATAATCAGGAAAATGCATCATAGAATATATCAAATACGGTTATGTTTGACAGTTGTAGTTTTCTAATGATCAATTGTGTGTTTCTGGTAAAGTTCAGTGTCTAACTCTGGTAGATGTGATTAAGTTTCTCACAGATGCAACTCGTAATGGCAATTCTAACTCAGAATATAACATATGCAATTTCCTAAACTCTACAAACTGGTAAAAGTTCTGCAACAGTGACAAATGCATTTTTCCATACTACACTTGGGGCTCACCTTATTAGATGCATCACAGAATATGACAATTGTGGTTTCTGAAGACAAATGTGGTTTTTGACAAAACAAATGTGAGCTAATCTGGCAGATGAGACTCTAGGGTAAATAGATGCGACTGATACTGACATATGCAACTATAAAGATCAATTGTGAATTTATGGTGAACAGTTGTGACTCTCTATTTGATAGTGAATTGAGATATAAAACTGATGTTGTTTTCTATGATCAAGTTCTAGAAAAAAAAGACAATCATAAGACAAAGTTTTTTTTGTTTGATTTTGAACTCAAAGAACATTTAATTTGACAATACGTAAGCACATCCTAGGCTATGAAGGACAATATTTATTGTGTTCTCACTTCAGTTTCCCCAACTACACTTATTCAAGGCAGATGATTAGTAGCTTGGCCCCTCTGGCTCCCCTTGATGGCTCATTAATATCATTCGAGGCAGCCAAGCTATAGTATCCATGAACATCCCATGGCATACCTTCATCTCTACACATGAAATGTAAGAATATGAGATGGCTTCATAGGTTTGACCTGCTACACTAGTAAATAGAAGGATTTTGGACACTACAAACAAAGGTGTTTAATTAGGGCATTCTATTCGTAGGGCATGATCCATACGGTGAGAGTCCCCTTTCAAATCTATCTTGTCGGAACCATACGCATGATTCTTGGGCTTTCCCCAAGAATCCACTTTTATATACTGGCTGGAAGTCCCTTAGGTTCAGGGTGCTACTGGTCTAATTTGTCCTAGGGTGAGTACTTTTTCCCACCATAATAGGCCCAAGTTCTAGAGTTAGTAATTGTTTCTCTTACACCTAGGATTGCATGGATGCGCAAGGGAGAGGATACTTCGATGTACCAAATCATGAGGGTTTACACAATTGTGCTTTCGCACCAAACACAGTAGACACTTGTTAATTTTAATCCAAATGAAAGATTTGCTACACTACTAAACAATTTGTTTCAAAAATTTAACTAGGGTCTTCAACATGTGTTTTGCAGAAAGATTCATTAGTAATTTGATATTGGTCTTTGACTATCGATCTACAAAAACTTCGTTAACCCCTCAAGATACACGCTAAAAACAAAAGATTAGTGAAAATAAAAACATGAAAGGAAACTATAAATTGAAAATATAATTCTAAACTTTTACCAGTCGGATGCATCATTTTCTATGTCAAATGTGTCGCGGTATTTCACCAGTCAGTTGCGGCTTAGAAAATGACAAATACGTCAGAATTTTTCAGATGCATTGTTTCTGATATCAGATGCGGTTCAATGTTTCAATTGTAGTGTTTTTTCAAGCTAATGTGTCTTTGAATGTCAATTGCGGTGTTTCATCAAGTTGATGCATCGTTTCATACAAAAACCTACAAAATCAAAATAAAAGTCTACAGATACGCAAAGATGGTGTCTTCACGTCAAGTTCACCAAATGTAATGTCTAGAAAATGTAGAAGAAAAGAGGTAAATCACACACTCAATTCGATCTAAGCTAATGCAATCTAAGCTAAGCAACAAAGAACAAAGGAAAGACAAAACATAAATAAACTAAACAATCTCACCCAATATGTATGTATTTCCATGTATAATCTTGATTTCCCTTCTCCATTTTTTCATTGTAGTATAATTGCCCTCAGATTTCTTCTTATCCAAGTATAACCTATGATAGTGATTCAACAAAACATCAAAGATTCAAGATAGTTGCTCCAAAAAGTCATAAGATTTTGAGAGAGATTTGAATGATGAATGACAGATCAATTTATAAAAAATTGATCATTTAAATGATAGGCTAGGATTGAAAGATCAATGAACGGTTGAGATCAAATCATTAGACATGCATTCTGATAACTGTTAGTAGTGACATGAGTGATACAAATTAGAAATAGAAATAAAGATTAAAAAAATGATTTAATCTTCAAGTTTGGTATTCAAAAATAGAAGAATAGTCTTTGCATGACAAAGATAAAGATGGATTAAAGCAACTCTCAGTTCGAATGCACGCACAAGAATTAATTAATTAATTAGAACTATTTAATTAATATGCATGTACATGCACTTGAGTTAGAACTAGATGACTAAATGATATGTTGAAGAGATTATTCGTGCAAGCAACTCAGATATTAAATCCAGAGTTAACTAAATGATTTAAATAGATGTGAAGTCGAGTCAAAGTGAATACCTAGATAACTCACACAATTATCTAACTATAGAGGAATGTTTTACAATAGGATTTATGAATTAAATAATTCATTTAATTCAAGATTTGTTATTTTAAGAATAATTAAATAAATAAGATTTATTTAATTAAGTGATGAATGGGTTTAAATGAATAATTAAATAAATAAAAGAATTTATTTAATTATGGTTGAAATATGATAAAGATAAATTAAATAAGATTTTATTTAATAGAAGAAGAAGGATAAGGTTAGTTAGTAACATAATTAAATAAAAAGTGTTTATTTAATTAATCAGATGGAATAAAGAAAAGTGTGAATTAATTAAATAATTAAGATTATTTAATTAATAGAAGAAATGAAGACATTAGTGAGTAATTAAATAATTGACATTATTTAATCATGACCATGGAAGAAATATGAATTATTAAGAATATTGAAGTCACATTCTTAAACCAAATTTCGATGTCTACATATATATATATATATAAGAGCTCTATCAGACATGGTTACAAATATTTGTATCATACATATGGGCATTGATTGTTATATTACAAACACTTTTGTTATGATTTTTTTGATGGTTTCTAACTTGAAACAATAATATTATATAAATAGAAACAACATATTTGTACATGTTAGAGTCACTATAATTGAAGAACAAACAAACTATACATCTAATTAAGTTGAATGTGAATGAACAAGGCTATAGAAAACTTATGTATCTATATATATCATAATGTTGTATCAGATAGGGTTAGAAATATTTGTACCATACTGTTATTTCAAGTTATATATAAATTTCATAATGTTGTTGTCATTGAAGCATGCACCCTTTGTTGAGTTGATAAAATCACTCAGCCACCTTGTGAAACATAGGATAATCTCCCCAAGTGTGGGCTAAGATGGTGGAGATCAATCTCTAGAGAGGGTTGGTTTCCTTTGAACTTCACCTAATCTAACTGCACCAAACGGTTTTTGAGAGCCTATCCGCTATTTGGGCTCAAAATGATCAATAATCTACAAGATTTTTTATGCACAAATCAGTTTTTACATGCTTATACATCAGTATTTCACAAGAAATATGATTTTTTTATCAATCCTAAAAGGAAAAAAAAAAGTATTTTCACAATTATAAATTCTTCAAACTTATGCCATAGCCTATTACCTACACAAGGTATGTGAATCTTTGCATAAAGGTGTTGAAGGAATGAGACATACATTGAGGATTTGCATAAAATAACAAAAAATACATCAATCATTCATATTTGCACATAAAATACAAATTAGAGAAGGAAAAACACTTGCATTTAACTGATACATAGAGTGTTACATAGTTTCTTACAAGTCTGAAAGTGGAGTTACAATGTTGCTCCAACTTGAAAGAACTTCTCAAAAAGTTACAATGCCAAGACTAGAGAGAAAATAACTAACTTAAATATACTCCTAAAGCTTTCTTTCATGTTGTCCAATAGTTGCTAAATGATAGGAACAAGTACTTTCTCGGTCAAACCTCCTTTGTGAATCCAAAACAATAACCCCTACTTTGTAGCCCCTTAAAAAGATCCAAAAAGGTGTTTGACTGAAGAAAAGTTCATGACATGACCTTGTCCACCATTAAAGCACCTTAAATAGATTTGAAATTCTTTCAAAAAGGCTCTAACCAAGTCAAAATTTCCTCTTATATCCTTTCAAAAAATTTCACAAGTCATTCAAAATACCCCTAGATACTCAGAAGAAAGCATAACCGATCTTCATCTCTGCAACCACTCATAATTGCTTTTAGACTAATTCATGGCTATATATTCTTTCTGCCATCTGAAACATCATGACCTTGCTGCTTCTGGAGAGCTTGTTTATTGTTTTCCATATATTTATGATAAGAGACACTACTTCTCTCAATAGATTCACTTATATTAAGATATCAAATGCTCCTATTCTTGTACATATTTGATAACAATCTTCAAGTTTTGCTAAGAACTTGGGAAAAAACATCAACATTTCTCAAATTGAAGTGACATATCATAATACCTTGATAGGGTTTTTCTACTTTTGTATGACTATTAACTATGATAGTGACTACAATTTCTTTTTATTATTCATTTCAATAGTCATATGACTATTATGTACCTAGCTTTAATGATATTCCCTATCCTTTTATGTCCACTATCATGCTTATTTTGACTGCCCACAACACTCAAAATGTTGTGGGCTGACTCTTGTCATGGAATGGTTGTGCTTTATCTGTAGAACTATCCTTTCACTTAGGAAAATATTCTCATCAAATATTTTTCATCACTGTATCTTCCCTAGCATTAATTGATTTTATGCACCATTGATTCCTCAGGGTTTCAAATCGGCAATGACAAGGCAACTATCACTATAGAGATTTTTGCACTCTTTCCTTCATCATTAATTTGGCATGATCAAATTTGGCTCCTCATGAATTCACGACCTTTATAGGAAACTATTATACACTCTGTGATATTTCTTTTATCTATCCTTATGACCCCTTCATGCATTGTATATGTCTTCTTACAAAGATATTCAATGTGAACATTTGATACTGAGATAATCAAGGTTTTTCAATCTTTATACCCTCTTTCAAGACATTTAATTCTTTTAGTGGCCTGCTCTTGTGTCTTCTGGTCATTTGTATAAACTTGTCTTTTTCTCATATGGTTGTTGTAATTATAAGTTTGCATCAAAAAAATCTAAATAACATGTCTTTTTGAAAATACATATGGTTCACTATTTAGGATCTTGAGTTGATTGGTGGTATGCATCAACTGATGATAGCTTTTTGCACCTTCGATTGATTATTACAGCTCCTTTGATGATTTTCATCTACCTTATTAATTTCCCATTCTTATGACCATCATGAAACTATTGCATAAAAACCAACCATTGGATCCATTCCTTTTATAGATCAAGCCTCTCATGAGCAACATATTTAGCCACTTCCACACTGCTCATAACATAAAGTATGTATTCTATCAACTGCACATAAAGTTGATTTGCAATTGGTCCTTCACTTGCTAGGAGTTGAACACCTTCTCCAGTTCATCATTACTCCTCTAAGTTGACCTATGTTAAGGTTTGTAATATCATAGAATTGCAAATAGGGGCAATTCCATATTTTGAGATTTTTACCTAGCATTTATGATGCCTTGAAACATTAATGACAAAATCCCATAGGTTGGAATTTCATGATTTTGACTCTATGTGGACTTGTGGCTAAGCAATAGAAGCCTGGTGACACATTTCCTGAGAATCAAGGCTCTAGATGCATGCGCGATGCGTGGATGTATTTGCGACGTGCTAGCGTCCTGGTGGATTCCCGAGTTCAAAACATGGAATTTGGAATACTAACACTGGAGACACGTGTCCTAATGGTTACATTTTGAAAGTAATGACTCTTTTCCACCCTTGCAAGCATTAAAACCTCTTTTTGGCTTTCATTTTGGGGTTGGAAGATATCAAACAATATTTCTCATCACTTGCTCAAACATTGAGATCTCCTCATATTTGATAGCAGTGCACTCACATGTGAAGCCATGTCGGACTAAGGTCCTCCCAAAAGCAACAACTCTCAAGCAAAAACTAAATGGTGTGTTTGTGTGCTCTAAAGAGGGTCCAGGCCCAAGGGTAACTCTCTATCTCTCTCTTTCACCTTCCTTGCATAGTTTTTTATTTACTATCTTGTGGTGTGGGTTCTACTCTTGAGCGGATTTTGCTTTCACCACACGCTTCTTGTTTTGCGGGTTTTTCGTTCACCACACACTTTGTTTACTTCTTTAGCACTCCTTTCCACCTTGGCTATTTGTGGAGGTGGGAACACCAAAATAGGGTATGACTGAGGCAGGCTCATACACATCCACCCAAAAAATTTCCTCTCATTCTTTTGTGTGTAGGTCACAGAAAGGAGCTTCAAGTGAAGATTCAACCATCTAGAGAAAGGTAAGCTTTCTCCAAGCATCCTTATGTTTATTTTAGTTTTTGGTCTTTTGATTAGTTATATAGTTCGGTATGCCTTAGACCTAAGCTTGGGAGTAAATTTTATCTCTATCTATTTGAGTTCTTGAGTTCTCTATTGCTCAAGATGCCAGCATGTCCTTTAGATGAGAGTGTGTTGCGCTGGCATCTTGGAAGTGAACTGAAATATTTTGGTCGATAGCTCCCTCTTTTGAGACATAAATCTCCTGGTTTTACTCTCTTAGGGTCTCTAGTGGTTTTTCCCAAAGAAAAATTGTATCCTAGTTCTTTATTGTTTCACTAATATATTATTCTAAGGTGTATAAGGGCAGTTCATTCCCTAGTGATCTCTTGAGAAAGGAGAGACCCATTTGTAGCGAATCCCTCTTATATCACATTTTGATGAACCCAACATGAACATCAGATCTTTCTTCATGATGTTGCATGTTCACAATAATTAATTTTTTGAGGAACATTTTGATATGTTAGAAGATGCTCTAGATAACTTCTTACAAGGGCTCTCCCCTATTTTTAAATATCTTGAACAAGTCTCCTCTTGATAGGCTAAGGGATTCATAAATTTGGTGGTGATCTTGATGGCTCCTCCAAGCCTTAAGAAACCTGTCATTTACGTGACCCTGGATAACTCCTCTTTTTATGGGATTTCATGTCATAGTGGTTCATTAGACTTATACTCAAGGTTTGTGAAAGCTATAGATTCTACATCTTATAATGTTTTCAAACACATATAACCTACAAGGAGTAATAAACAAAACCTAAATCAACAACCTACTATTCCTACATCACAACCATCTATCCCTACTTCTTTACCACCTTCTCAACCAAGCCTTCCTTCAACACCTAAACCTGTGATCAAATCATCAGGTGATTATGATCTTATCAAGTAGCTTCGCGTTACTCCAGCTAAGATCTCGCTTTGGGACTTGCTTCAGACTGCTTCAATTTATCATGAGATGCTCTAGGAGGCTTTACAAAAAATTCTCTTGCTTTCCTCTGCTAGGCCCACAGATGTTAATGCACTGTTGGCTCATATTCATGCAGATTCACTGAATATCATGTTCCAACCATAAGAACTCTCGCCTCTAGATGTGCAGAAGCAAGCAGAGCCTTTAATGATTATAGTCAATGTTAAAAATATTGGTATTAGGTGCACCCTCGTTGACACTGGTTCATCTCTCAATGTTTGTGGTGTAGACCTATTACCTAAAATTAATATTGATTCATCTTCTTTAGTGGCTTCCTCCTTGTACATTCATGGATTCGATAACGCTGATCGCCAAGCTCTAGGTACGATAATACTACCTTTGTAGTTGGTCCCTATTACCTTACCCATGTTGGTTTATGTGATTCTCGACCCTTTACTGTATAACCTCCTTTTAGGGAGACCTTGGATCCATGCTATGGGTGTAGTGACTTCTACTTTACACCATTCTTTGAAGTTCATTGCAAATAATAAAGTAGTTTTAGTTAAATCAAATCTAGAAGTCATTCACCTTTTTGAGCTACCAACTACCAGTCGCGCTTCTGTTGTATCCACTCTCAATAATTGTATTCCATATTTGACCACTAATTCTATGGCATATTCTTCATTGATACCCTCTATGGAAGTTGTTCCCAAAGCGAGTATCAGAAATAAAGAATCACCTAAAGCAGAAGACCCAGAGTCTCCCTCGCCTGCTACTCAAATGAACACTTTCCTCGGTGATGATTGGGTCTCCTTGAACTTCTTTGAATTCTTTGTTGTAGAATACAAGGAAAACCCCTCTCGCATAGACTTCCAAGTTCCCTTGACACAAGGGCAGATGATACTCTTGTAGAGGAGAAGTGTGATCCTATTTAGGAGATCACTCCTTCCTATGCTGAGGAGAATAATCTCACTCTCGTAAAGGAGATTAATGTTTGTGAGCCTAGTAAAGAATGTGGGAGTACCCCTGTAGAGATGTTTGACATACATTGGTGGAATGAAATTCTCTACATGGAGCCGTTGCCTCCTGAGGTTTTACAAACTTTCTATAGTTTGAATATGATCTCGCTTCTTGATATGGCTACTGGAAAAAAGGCCTTGGGCATATTGAGCATGGAATTCATGTCCCTATCCAATTCAAGTTGTGACAACACTATCTAGGTTTGGGATGCTCTATAGAACAATCCAATCAAAATCCTTGGTGGAGTGTTAATATGATTTCAGTTGAGCCATTGAGCGTAGTTCATCCTAAGTTAATAGAGGAAAGAGGGTACGCTAAGAAGCTCCCTTCAGATGTCTACTCTTTAGATGAAGTGCTAGAGGAATTTCTAGGTGCTTATTCCTCGTTGCCTCCTTATCATCACAAGAAATGGTTCCCATACCACTTGCATAGTCAAGCATACTTTGGAGAATCTATTTTGAGTGTTGATGAGGAGGATCCTCTATCTAACGTTAGTGATAATTTCACAATATCTCATCCCGAAGATTGCAATTTCCTTCTTAAAGGAGATAATGTTGAATTTCCTATGGATCCTAAATCCTCAAAAAAAGTGATCAATATTGGGAAGTGTCTCTCTTCGGAGGAAGCAAATGAACACTTTGATTTATTGCATTCTCATCCTGATATCTTTGCTTGGACATATGAGGATATGTTGGGTATTGGTGACTTCATAGTGGTTCACAATATCATCGTATGTCTCGATGCCAAGCGATTCAAGCAGAAAATCTGAAAGATCAACGTTGATGGTCAAGACCGAGATAGAGAAACTGTTGAAAGCAGGCTTTATCCGTCCTATCGACTATTTCCCTATATTTTGAATATAGTTGCCTTTAGTAAGCCTGATGGTTGTATTCATATATGTATCATCTTTCATGATCTTAATAAGGCTTCTCTTAAAGATGATTTTCCCTTGCCTAATATAGATATGATTGTCGAATCGATTATAGGCCATGCATTACTATCTTTCATGGATGGCTTCTCGGGTTACAATTAGATTCGTATTAACTAGATGATCAATACAAGATATCCTTCACTACCCCGTGGGGTAAATTATGTTATGCGGTCATGCCCTTTGGATTAAAGAACGTGGGAGCTACTTACCAATGGGTGATGACCCTTATATTTCATGATTTTATCCATAAGATCTTGGAAGATTATGTTGATGATATATTGGTGAAATTGACAACCCATCAAGACCACACAAAGAAACTTTGTCTTATTTTTTAGATACTTTGAATCTATAAAATGAGATTAAATCCCCATAAGTGCATCTTCGGTGTTGACGCCGACAAGATTTTGGGGTTTATAGTTTATCACCATGGGATTGAGGTTGATACTAATAATATTGATGCCATTGTTAACATGCCTCCACCAAGGAATATCACTGAGTTGCAAAGTTTACAAGGGAAGATTTAGGAAATTTGTAGATTTGTATCTCAGTTGGTTGATTGTACCCTTCCTTTCACTCATTTATTGAAAAAGGATATTCGCTTCATAAGGGATGAAGAATGTCAAAAATCCTTTGAATCAATCAAAGCCTATTTTTCCAATCCTCCCATATTGATGTCAGCTATGCAAGATAGACCCTTTCTACTTTACCTTGTTGCATCACCATGTGCTTTGGCAGCTCTTTTAGCTCAATATGATGACATCAGGAAGGAGAGAGCAGTCTACTACATTAGCCGCATTCTGGTTGACTATGATACCCATTATTCCTCCATGGAGAAGTAATTCCTTTCTCTTGTCTTTGCTACATAGCAGTTGAGACACTATCTCCTCCATGCTAAAATGCACGTCATAGTAAAAACAAATCTCTTAAAGCATCTATTCTCTAGCGCCGACCTGGCTAGGAGATTAGTGAAATGGGTTATGTTGCTTTATGAGTTAGACATAAAGTTCATTACTTAGAAATCAATAAAGGGTCAAGTGGTTGTAGATCAATTGGCAGACACTCCCTTATCTCGCTCCTTTCTAGGGTTGGATTTGTTTCCTGATGAAAATATATTTATAATTAATCAAGACCTTGAGTGGAAAATGTATTTCGACAGATCAAGGTGTTAAACTGGTTCCAAAGCTGGCATGGTTCTAATATTTTCAAAAGGTAATCTGGTTCCTCTATCCTTTCAACTAAATTTTTCTTGTACCAATAACATCACTGAGTCCAAAACCCTTATTGTTTGCTTATGTGTCGTGATTGCACTAAGAATCAAATGTCTTCGTATTTTAGGTGACTCTAAACTTATCATGAACTAGGTAAAGGGAACCTATCAAGCCAAGCAAAGTAAGTTGACCTAATATTGGGACCTTGCCCTATCCTTGCTTAAACAGTTCTCTTCTTTCATGATAGATAGAGTCCCTAGGAGAGAAAATAGACATGTTAATGCCATGGCAAGCACTGCTTCCTTGGTACCTTCATAAGAAGATATGAAAGAATACCACTTCGTGGTCTAGGTCCTACAGACACCTACGGTTCTCGACCAACCCAAAGTCGAGTCCCTTATATGTTCCTATGTGGACTCTGGAGAATGGTTTTTTGATATCTTTAACTACCTAAAGACTAGAAACTTTCCCGATGAGGTGATAAAGAATGATCGCACTTGTATAAGAAAGCTTTTAGTTCATTATGTTATCTTGTTTGATTTCCTTTATAGAAAATCCTATAATGGCTTGCTCCTTGGGTATCTTACTAAAGTGGAAATGCCCCTTTCCCTTAAGGAAGCCCATGCGGGCTTTGGGGGTGGACACTTTGGTGGTAAATCCTTGGCAAGAAGACTGATTCACATGGGGTACTATTGGAAAATGATGGAACAAGATTCCTTCAATTTTTTTAAGAAGTGTCCTCAATGTCAACAACACAATCTTCTCATTCATGCACCCACCCAAGAATTACAAAATCAAATTTTCCCTTGGCCATTCGCTAAATGGGGGTTAGATATCATTGGAAAAATATCACCTCCTTCTTCCAAGGGACATACCTTTATCATTACCACTACGGATTACTTCACGAAATGGGTCGAAGCTATCGCACTCTAATCCACGAACACTGAAGCTATCTATATTTTTCTCATGAACAAAATCATTTCTCAATTTGGATTGCCCGATATGCTTGTTTTTGACAATGGTACACCTTTCAAGAATAAAGAAGTGAAGTAGTTCCTCGAGAAATTCCATATTTAGTATATGTTTTCCACACTGTACTATCCATAATCTAATTGTCAAGCGGAAGAGTCTAACAAAACTCTTGACCTTATTCTCCATAAAACAGTTAATAAGCATGGTAAAGATTGGAATATTCAACTAACGTATGCTTTGTGGGCCTTTCGAATGAGTGTTCATACAGCTATGGGAACAACGCCTTACAATCTCATGTATTTTTTTGAAGCTATTATGCCCTTGGAGTTGGAAATTCCATTTTTATGGGTTTCCCTTAAAGGGTTAATTGATGATTAAACCTACTATGTTAATTATTTCCATCAGCTGGAAATGATCAATGAGCACCGTTTAAGGGCCCTCAAACATCTTAAATCTTATCAATGGTGATTATCTAGGAAATATAATCAGAGTGTGCTTCTTAGGACCTTTAAACTAGGAGATATGGTTCTATGTGAAAACTAGAGAAATGTGAATGCGTTGCTTGATTAGAGAGGAAAATTCAGTCCTAACTGGTTAGGCCCTTACATTGTGATCTTTGTATATGGTTCAGGTGCCTATGGATTATTGTTTATGGATGGAATGGCTAAGTTAAAAGATCTTGTTAATGTGATGCATCTTCATTGATGCTATGTGTAGTATTCTATGTGTCATATATGTGGTGTTATGTCTACAAAAGGGTAGTAGCACTACATATGTTGACATTATTCACTAACGCATTATGAATGACCACATGCGTGCATGTGTGTGTGACTATGCATCACATTACATATATTAAAACCATTAGATCATCATTGTATTTAATTAACAAACAACCATATGTGTTTACTAAATCATGTTAGCATCTAATGTAAATATACATCCATATGAGAATATAACATCCATAGCATGAACATACATGAAAAATAAAAAATATACATATCCAAATTAACAATGCCATGAGATCATAATCGATGTATCCATAATATATATATATATGTATTTATATGTATATATATATATATAGGCATGTATGTATCAAATGTCATGTACATGTATTAGGCCACTACTATCAAAAATGAGTGGCTGCTAAATATGTGTCTATACAAAAGATCTACAAGTATATATGTATGTATATGTCTCTCACTACAAAAATGATCTAAAAAACTGATGATGAGCCTCTAATCACTGCGATGCATGGCTCCCGGAGCCTTTTGGCTCTAGCGGATGCTCTGGAACCTATGGGAGGGGTTGAACAGTGGTCATGGAGCATGAACAATGGGGACACAATATAGACAAAGCTACTCGCATTTCCATGATCTCCCCCTGTAGGGAGGATATCATCAAATCTGTTTGCCTCAACTAGTTGTGCAGTCACTGAACATCTTCCAGGATCACAACCACCAACTACCCATTGAGGTCATTGAGATGGCTCAAGAGGGCATCACATTCCTGCTCGGTGACATCAGCTCTCCTCACTACTATGTCTCGCTCAAAGAGCACCATCCACAACTCCCCTGACAATTGATCGCGTTGTCCTTGAGTGGTCATAAACTCTGTAGTGAGCTACACAATCTCCATGCCCTACTCCTCATAAGTGGTCCTCATGAGTGCAACTGGCTCAAAACTAGGGGCATGTCATCTAGCAGATGCCAACTGGTAAGCCTCAAGGATTGATCCCTGAATCGACATGACAAGGGAAACCTCTAAAATACATTGAGCTATAAGCCCAGTCCATCCATGTGCATTCTTTGCAACCACAGAGAAAGAAATAGGTATCAATATTGCATGACATATATACATATATCATAAATAGAAAAATAAAAGTACAAAAACATAAACAATATATTTTGTATACCTGGGTCCCTTCATTGCCATGTCGGGTAAGGGTGAGGGTCAGTTTTGGGACCTATGCTACTAGCATCAATGGCCTCTCCAAGTGATGCTAGTGTAGCCACAACTGCAGTAGAAGTCGGTGGTGTTGAAGAGATAGGGGTAGCTGGTGGGGGGTCTCACCTCCTCTGCCACTTTGGTCTCGGTGGTGTTGCCCCCTCCTTCGTGGTGCCTCCTCCTCCTCGCCGACCTGCTATTAGCCTCTCCTCCTTTCCTGAAGTGGCTAGGGTGGTAATTCCTCCTATAGACCAGGATCCCTTCTTACAGAATCCTCATCAAACATAGGAGTAGGACAATGCCTCTCCCACCATCGTGCAAAATCAGTAGCTACCCCTGACATTATCCGCCACCACTATAGGGGACTGATCATGGTTGGGTTCATAATCATTTTATGGGACAATATTAGTATTAATGGGGCAAGTGTAGTTCCCAACACTCACTACACTCCTATGGGCCCTAGTATAGGTGGGCATGTCTGTTGGAATAGTTTGAGGTCAGTCATGTCACTGCATGACCTGAATCCAATAGTAGGGTACTATAATATAATCTCTTCGAATGACCAAAAAATGATCCCGCTGTAGGTTCCTCAGGTACATGTCATCATCCACCCATCTAAAAAATTGGTAGGGTCTCCACCGGACCCCATCCATAGTGAGAGTGTCAAAGTGTAAATGCTAAAACTGTAAATCCCTGAATCTCCACTGTCATGTCATGTCATACTAGTTGTCTATGGGAATCCAATATAGTCATCACTGGGGAAAACTGATTGGCCAGGTGCACATGATGTGGGAAAAATCCAACACCTGCAAAAGTGTGCATATTATAAGTCTATGGTACTCATGATGCATGTATCGACCTAGCTCCTAGTAGAGGTGTGCTAGCATGTTGCACGCCCAGGAAAAAATAGTCCTATGCTCTACCATCTCCCTGATTGTGTGGATGAGGGCCCTGTGTACGTGCGAGCCTCACCCATCAATCGTAATTTGGAAGGAAACAGTAACAACCATGACTCAGTGAAGCAATGGTGCAGTGGTCCTCGTATGGTCATACCAATATGTATAGATATGACCCATGTCATAGTTGTCATTAGTCCTCCCTGTGTAGTAGAGGATGTCTTCCACCCACTCCTGCATTGATCACATATCATCGAGAGCCACCCACCATCCACAAATGGGTAGCCCAAGGATCTGATAGATTTCCTCGAGTGTGATGGCCATCTCTCCATAGGACAGTTGGAAAGATGACGTGGTGGCATCCCACTGCTCCATAAGGGCTATCAACATCCTCTTGTGGTACCTCATCTCTAGCATGGTAAACATGTGCTAGAGACTGACCCACTCTAGAAGTGTGACCTCATCATTCGATAGATGGTCTCTCTGCTCATGAGCAAGTCAGAATACTCACCCTCCCAGATTCTCCCAAGTCTCAAAGTACTCCTATAAAATGTAGCAAAAAATCTAAGTCAAAACATCAAAATTTTGCATGAAAACAAAAAATTAAGTAAGACTTATGCGTGCTGCATAGACGCCTATGCATCGCGCATGCGTCCTTCACCGCCATGGTCACCTCGAAGATGACAACCCATCTTCAAGACTACAACATAGAGTCAGGATGATAGCATAGAGTTGGGACCTCAACGCTCATGAAAGATGATATCACATATGTCAGATGAATGTGCAGAAATAAGATGCCTATGCACCTCGCCGATGGATAATTTCTTTAAAAAGAGCTAAAAATCATGAAGAAATAAAGATTTGTGACCTACTTGGTCCACCTCATGACCCTTGGTGATGTACTAATGTAGCTACTCCAACCTCGGCTCCTCATACTCTCTTGTGCTCAACATTTTTGCTAAATTTTCTCTCACAAAATTAAACAATTTGCTCATAGTGAATAGTGAATAGTGAAAATGACCCTTCTAGGGGCCCACCTAGGTATATATAGGCCCCGTGGGGCCCATTTTTCCTAGAGCTTGTAGCTCCCTGATTTCTCCTAAATTTTCCCCACCAGGTTGGGGGAAAACTCAAGATGGGGCATAAGGTCACCTCTTGATCATATTTTTCTTCCTAATCGATGACTTTTTCTTTATCATTCCTCTCTCCATAGTAGCTTTCTTCTGATTTTTCAAAGTTGACCTAAAATTTGAGTTTTTTAGGTTAAAGCCTTGAACAAGTTATTCACGACCATTCTAATGCTATTTTTTGAGCTCAGATGTTGGGCATACCTTCAGTACTAGTTAGCTCGACTTCGGTGGTAGCTATGGTCTCTTTTTTATGGCACACAAATCTATAAAATTCAAAATTTGAATGAATTTTTTTCTTTTCTACTTTAGTGAGGCTGATTTTTTTAAAATCAAGCCCACTAAAGTAGGGGAAAAATGTAATATCACAGAATTGCACCTAGGGGCAATTCCACATTTTGACATTTTTTCCTAGCATTTATGATGCCTTGAAACATTAATGACAAAATCCCATAGGTCAGAATTTTGCAATCCTAACTCCGTGTGGACTTGTGGCTGAGTGACAGAAGTTTGGCAACATATTTCCCAAGAATCTAGGCTCTCAATGCATGTGTGGTGTGTGGACATATGTGTAGTGTTCTAGCATCCTGACAGATTCCCGAGTTCAAAATGTGGAATCTAGAATACTAACCCTCGAGACACGTGTCCTAGCGGTTACATTCCAAAAGTAATAACTCTTTGCCACCCTTGCAAGCATTAAAACATATTTTTGTCTTTCATTTGGGGGTTGGAAGACATCACACAAGCTTTCTCATCACTTGCTCCAACTTTAAGATCTCCTCATCTTTGATAGTAGTGCATTCACAAGCGAAACCATGCCAAACTGAGGTCCTCCTAGTAGCAACAACAACAGCTCCAAGCAAGCACTCAACGGTGTGTTTGTGTGCTCTAGAGAGGGTCTAGGCCCATGGGTAATTCTCTCTCTCTCTTTCACCTTCCTTGCATACTTTTTCATTTACTATCTTATGGTGTGGATTCTACACTTGAGCAGGATTTTCTTTCACCACACACTTCTTGTGGTGCGGGTTCTACTCCTGAGTGGGTTTTTCTTTCACCACATGCTTTTTTTACTTCTTTAGCACTCCTTTCCAACTTGGTTTTTTCTGGAGGTGGGAACACCAAAATGGGGTCTGACTAAGGTAGGCCCCTACACAACCACCCAACAACTTTCCTCTTGTTTTTTTTGTGTGTAGGTCACAAAAAGGAGCTTGGAGTGAATATTTATCCATCCAAAGAAAGGTAAGATTTCTCCAAGCATCCTTGTGTTCATTTTAGTTTCTGGTCTCTTGATTAGTTATATAGTTCAATACGCCTTAGACTTGAGCTTAGGAGTAAAGTTTATCTCTATCCATTTGAGTTCCTAAGTTCTCTATTGCTTAGGATGCCAACACATCCTTTAGATGACAGTGTTCCACATTGGCGTCCTAGAACTATGCTGATGTCTTTTGGCCAAGAGCTCCCTCTTCTGAGACAAAAATTTCCTAGTTTTTCTCTCTCAAGGTCTTTGGTAGTTTTAATTGAAGCAAAATTGAATCCTAGTTCTTTATTGTTCCACTAATCTATTATTTTGAGGTCTATAAGGGCATTTCATTCCCTAGTGATCTCTCGAGAAAGGAGAGACTTGTGTGCTACAAATCCCTCTTATATCACAAGGTTATCCTCTAGGAACTTGAAAAACCTATCTCTTAGATTGAACACTCGTAGATTATCTTTGGGTTGTAAGCATTATCAAACTTTGCACTAACATGCAACAATCAAACCACAAATAGGATTTTTAAGATCTATTGTCATGGTTCCATAAATGTCCTTCTACCTCACTGTCACACCACCAAACATAGTCCCTTGTCTATTTAACAATTTATTTCTATGAATACAATTTTCATCATGCATATAATGCAAAAAAGGTATATGAAGCTTGGGATCCAAGCTATTTCAAGAACTTGAAGAATAATAAACCTACAAACAATTTACAACCCAATGTACACACTTGTAGACAACCAAATATTTTACACAGTTTCTACTATTGAAGTTCTCAGGAAGTAGTAGTGTTGGAACTAGGCTAGCTCCAAGAGAAAACATAGACACAAACAACAATGTTCCTCCAATGGAAAGAAAGATCTTTCTAAATGACGATCTTGTCTGCAAGCTTGTTGAAATTGCTTGAACTGTCATTGCTACACCAATGCCAAAAATCTCCATAGTAACAGTATCTTCCTTCCCTCAAATACATTCCACTAACAACAATGGAATTCCTATGTCAACCACCATAATATATACTATGTAAATTTGGCCATTGTTTGCTCACTTTCCTCTATTCCCAAGGGGCCAAGAGTCATTATATAAGATGAGGAAAGTTGAATACCTTTGGAAACCTCATCATGCACGGTTTATCATTAGCCTTGTTAATGAACTATTGACTATCCACTACACCTGCTCTCTTGTGGTATGTTATGTGTCATCTCAATGCTATCCTAATAAACTTTCCTCAGTTTTCTTCAAGCCATTATTATTTATTCTCTCAATGATGCTACTGTCACCTGGAGCTTCTCACTATGTATTGTTAATTGTACTTCATCTTCTACCTTTCATCATTATGACATCTTTTTCTTTCATGAATGTGAGGTTTCATGACTAGGAGGTTGTTACTATGACAATGATAATCCTTTCTAGTAGAGAAAATTTGCTCACTCTTCACACTTCACTTCTACCTTTGAATGATTAGAACTTTATTTGCACATAGGACTAGAAAAATTCACACACATCTCCTAATCCATGCCTTCAAATGATAAAAAAATCACTCTTATATATCTGCAACAAGAAATAACATCATTTACATGTCGACTCCAAATAAGATATAAAATGAATACAAACTGTCCGCCCAAAACATAAATAAATTATAATGTGAAACAACCAAAGTCAGCCACAACATAGTGATGACCCAAAAAAAATCCCTCAAATTCAAAACCCCTTCAATAATTATTCCTTAAAGATCCACAACATGCTACAATCACTAAGTCGGCCAAGAACATGAAAAACATGAACACACAAGAGAAAATCACTAATCGTGAGCACAATGATCAATGTGGATCAACAACAAAGATAGAGCATGAACTAGAAACATCCACAAGAATCATGAAACACCATAGAAGCATCCACAACAACTCAAATTACTAGAATCATATCCTCTTCATTCAGGAACACCAACTGAAGCAACAAAAAAACTATCAGAACACCGAAACTCATAACTTGATCAAATCTTCATGCACATCTCTGAAACTCAACATGGATAAACTAGATATACTCTACAAGAAACCATTTAAACCACAACCTCTGATCATCAACATACTGAGCTGGCCAACATAATGAACTTCACTTCACCATCGACAACCTGCAACTCACTTTATTACAATTTTCTCAATATCCTCGATATATACAACCTTAAGTGACATCAATGCTAATAGTGTTAACATCAATGAAAACCACATATCAGAAACATCCAACAATCTCCCCCTTTGGTGTTGATGGAAACACATGATGTGAAAAATACCATCAACCCAACTTTCTCTTAGTACTTTCTCCCCCTTAGGTTTTGACTCTTCTCCTCAACTCTTCTCCCCACAAAGATTTTTCACATGATTATTCTCCCCCTTTGACATCAATGACAAAGATAATCATTACAAGATCTAAAACACATATCTGAACATCTGACTACTCCCCCTTAGTAGCAGCCACCAAAACATCAATCAAGATGAAGAAATGACTATGAAATGCGTGAAATGGTGCAATTCAATGCACCTTAGTTTTGAGTAGGAGGGGTAATCACCCCTAGCTTCCCTCTAAGATACTAAAAAGTATCCTTAGGAAAAGGCTTAGTAAAGATATCTACAATCTGCTCCTTAGTAGGCACACACTCCAATCTAACTTCCTTTTCGCTCACCTTCTTTCTCAAAAAGTGAAACTTGATAGATATATGCTTGGTCTTTGAATGCAACACTGGATTCTTAGAAATATTAATTGTACTTGTGTTATCATAGAATATGCAAATAGGCTTATCATACATAACTTTCATATCCTTCAACTTCTACTTCATCCACAATACTAGAGTACAATTTTTAGCAGTAGCAATGTATTCTACCTCTGCAGTAGATAAAGAAATGGCATTTTGCTTCTTACTTAACCATGAAATCAGCTTCTTTCCCAAGAAAAATGCACCACCACTAGTACTCTTTCTATCATGTACATCTCCTTCCAAATCAACATCAATAAATGCACTCAAAGTAAATTCATCTTCTTTAGGATACCATAGGCCAAAATCAACTATTCCCTTCAAGTATTTGAAAATCCTCTTCACAGTAATCACATGATATTCCTTAGGATTAGCTTGAAATCTTGCAACAATGCATACAACATGTTAGTGCCATTTTTGGTTTTCTCATTGCCTAATTGTGTACTTTGGTTTTTCATGACAAAAATTTAGCTATGGGGTGTCTTTCATTTTAGCACGTGGGTTAAATGGGCTCCCACAAGGGTTGAGCCGAGTGTGCTAGCATTCATCTTTCCAGTGGGGTGGCCTGTGTTAGGGTTTTTCCTGGTTTTTCATTTCCCCATTTTTGGGATTTTAATTCGGTCCCCCTTTCTTTTTTGCTTGCCTTGGTTTTTCTTTCAGAATTGGGGGTGGAACGGATGCTTGAATGGAACTAGAATTTCTCCAATTCTGAGGTTCTAATTCATGTTCACGCATCCATCCCGGTCCTGATTCCATGTGTTTGGTGTTCCTTTTTCATTCTGCCCTGTGACGGTCACTGGTTGTTTTCCCCTCTGTCTCTTCACTTGTCTTTTGTTTTGTTTCCTTTGGAGGGTGCAGGATCAGATTGGGAATCATTTTTGGAACCTTTTTCATGTTTCCTATCTCAGGTTTTGTCCCACTACGGCCCCGCAGCTTCTCTGTCTCATATCAGTTTTGGCTCTGCCTCTGCGGTCTTTTGTGAAGGCAGGAGTAGGATGGTTTTTGGTCCCGGTCCCTTTTGTTCCTTTTGTTCCCCGTCTCTTTCTTGGTTCCAGCTCCGGCCTTGTTTGCTTCCCATTCCGTTTGCCTTTTTGATTCATTGACCTGTCTGCTTGGTTCATTTTAACTTAAGTGTTTCCCCCGAGCCCCATTTTCCATTCATTACCGACCCCTAGCTACCGTTTTACCGGCCCTGCACTATTTTCGCTAAGACCTTTGGCACTCGGGATAACCTCTCGGTGATCCCTGTGTTGTCTCCTTGAGGTCTCTTTTCCATCGACCTATGTTGGTTGAGGTCGGGGAGATGTTTCCTCGATTTCTTTGTGTCTCGCCAATGGACTTTTCCCTTCGGTATGTTGGCATCTACTTGGGGTGAGGTCTTAGTGAGTTCTATCTTGTTTCCCCAACTTGTGCACTCTAGGATCCCATCAGTGTAAGTTTTGATCTGCAGTGGGAGGTCTTGGCAAATATGATTTGTTACACTGACCGAAAACATAAAGGATAATCTCTTCGGTAGGAGTCTGGGCTCTCCATGTAACATCTCGGCGATGTCATCTTGTTACGCCGACCGGTGGTGAAGGATTTATTATTTCGGTGAGACTCTTATTTCAGTATGTGGTCATGGTGATGGCGTCGAGTCTTGCCGACAATGGTTCCGTATGTGGCTTTCGGTGAAAGTCCTTTTTTCTCATGGCGAACAGGTGTGTAAAGGTTTTCCATGATGCAATTTGATATCTACAAAGAGTCTCCCCTAGACAAATAAGCTATAGCAACTGTGAACAAGTGAAAGGATTGCTTCAGTGAGAGATGTGCCCTTGTCTTGGTGAATGGATAGTACATAAGAGAGATACATTTCGATGAGGCATTTTGTCTATGTATGGTGTCTCCCCGACCTCTTTTTTTCTTGCTGACTGTGGAGGCCTTTCTTAACGGTCTGACAAAGATTATAAAAGACAACCATCCGATCTCAGTTGATCAACAACAGAGATTGAAACATGCGCATTTCAAGGTTTCTGTTATGCTCGTGCACGAATACTTGGAGCATTCATGGTGGCAGATGAGAGGGTTGCTGGATCCACTAAACCAGCATTCATGGCGATAGCTTTGGGACAAGGATGACATGGCTCAGGTATGGGCACCCAGATTTTGCGGTGGATTTGACATCAATTGCCTGGCTTCATTCATGTGTGAATGTCTTTCCTGCACCAAATCGACCTATTACATTTATGTGACCAACGGGGCAGTTGGAATTTTTGACTTGGCCTCCGAGCTGTTCTAGGGTTTGTCCTAGTCAGCTGATGATGTGTAATCTCATCTGGTCGGTTGCTTGTTGCTTCTCCTGTTCCTATAAAGGAGAATTTCATGGCCAAATGTAAGGGTTCTGAACTTGGGTGTTTTGTTCCATATTTTTCTGAGTTTTTGTATCAGTCTTGGGGTGGGCTAGCATTTAGTCTTGATTCAATGTGGAATCAATAAGTTGTAATTTTGAATTTGTCTGTAAATACAATCAGTTTGAGTAATGAAAACATGAAGATGCTTGTCTCTCATGCATGTTATCAGACTGTCTCCTTATTTGTGTGCTTTTAATCATTTGAATGAATGCATAAGGTGTCTTTGTTCATCTTCTCATACTTCATGAGACTGTGTTGTTTGTTGATAGGTCTACTTCAAGGAGGCAGTTAAATCCTTTGAACGGATAGCAATGATTATTTGTTTACAGGTAGGATTTGGTAAGAAGAGTTTGGTTGCTATAGGAACTGGATTTTCAGTGTAAGGCACTGATAGTTGATGTAAGGCATCAACAAAACAAGATCCACTGATTGAAGTCTATTTGCAAGTAATTTTCCCCTTTTGTGTTTGACTCCATGGCCCAAAACTAGGTACTGATCTATCCTGTATTTTGTTCATCTAAGGAAACCTTTCAAAATTATTGAATATCTTTTGTTTAATATCTTTCCCTACCTCTTGGTTGCTTCAAGGTTGAGCTACTAAGAATCTAGCCCCATTTGAGGTCCTCAACACTTGACATCAGGAGTTATCTGCTATAAAAAGCAATGTCTGGTCTTCTTTGAGGCATTGTGTGGGTATACCCGCCCTGGTTCTACAGAGCCTAAAGTGCACAATATCTTTTGATCTTGTCAGTTGGTCCAGGTCCTCTGAGCTACCCTTGATTGGAGTTGGCTACTCCATAGGTAGAATAGGAGACCAACCTGGTTTGCAAGAAGACCCACCAACAAGTTGGCGACTCCGCTGGGGAATTTACTTAGAAATCCGATTATAAAGTGCCATATCAAAAGAGTCATATTTTTTGTTGTGTTGGTTATGTTCAAAGTTTGAAGAATCTCAGGCTTGGAGAAGGCTTTATTGTAGTCAGCCAAAAATATTTATGGTGCTCTGCTGGTGGAACGAGCTCAAAGAAGGACTTATATGTAAGTGAGATTCATACCATTTGAAGTTTTGTCCTCTACAAAGAGGTGGCGACTCTGTTAAGGTGAACTTGTTGAAGATTCAAAGAATAGTTCCATGGCTGCAATGTTCTCAGGTATTCTTCCTGCTTTTGAACATCTAAAAAAAACTTTATTCCCCTTTATTTGGTGAGATCAAGCACTAGCATCAAGGGAGGTTTGAATGTGCAATTGGATAGTTGTAGAGGGATAGGTTTCATTTACAAAATGCATTGTTGTCCTGTTTTTCCCTCTACAAGCTATGATACCATGCTAAAGGCACAATCTTGTCTTCATAAGAGGGCATATGATAGTGAAAGATACAGCCCTTTGGATTTTGATAAAATCCAGGGTTACCCACATGCTACCCCTAAGGGAATCAATAAATATTTACCCAAGTTTAAAGGTGGTGTTGAGGAATCAACATCAAGACATATGCAATTTTTTTTATTGATTTCATTGGAGACTGTCAGGTTGAAAAAGAGAATGTGGTCATGAAGCTATTTGTCAGATCTTTTGAAGGTATGGCCGATGATTGGTTTACTTGCTTACTAGTGCACTATGTTGGTTCATGGTATCAGATCGGGACCTTGTTCCTTGATACCTTTGATGATGCTTCATCAGATGATGAAGAAGTTATGTTTGAACAACTTGCAGAAGTGGTGCCCCAAGCTAAAGATCAGAGTTTGGGTCTCCCAAGCCAAGAACCTGAAGAGGAACATCAGTTGGACTAGTTTTTTCAAGAAGGGAGGTATAATCAACAATGTGATGAGACAGTTAAGCAGTTCAAGTGCACAAATGGGTGCAGTCTTGACACAAGTCTTCATGAGAAGACAAATGAAGTTGCTAATGCAGGGAGTACTCTAGAGGATATCAGATTTGACTATGAGGATGTGGAGTTTCACTCTCATGAAGGTAATCTTTTTGAAGATACCTTAGGATATCCGGATTTGCTGCTTGGTATTGCATCCAGTCTGGGTGGTGGTAAAGAAGAGGAAGAAGTGGTTGAGAGGGTAGGACAGAACACTGACCTACTAAGTTGTGAACAAATATCAGATTTGTTAGCCACCAAATATCAAAGGTTTGCACACAACAACTCCAGGTTGTTGTGGGCAACTCATGTCGGTCTTGATGATGAGGACCTGCAAGATGCAGGGTATGATGCAAGTGAGTCTAATGCCCCTTCTAATGGTGATCTTATAGATCATGATGACATTGATTTCAGTTTGAAATTAGATTATGCTTCTGAACCAGAGTTGCTCAATGATGAGCAAGATTGGGATGATGATGACAGTTGGACAACCCATGAGGATGAGTTAGAGTCCATTGTTCACTCTCATTGCCAGCATGATGAATAACAGAGCCAAGTGAAAAGAGGAAGTGGGAGTAGTAGTTTAAACCATCATTGCACTAACGATGTGCCTCCTCCTACTAAAAATGATACAAAGCAGTTGCAAGATGTGTTGAATGGCAAGTGTATCTCTTTGTATACACTTGATGAAGTTTTCATAGAGTGTGACAATATGCAGAGCACTGGAGCTAGTTGTTTTCAGCTTCAAGGTAATGTAAATAGTGAATATGATGGCTTGTTGTCACATAACAGTCAGTGTTTTGAGGATATTCCTAATTCTCAAATGCATAGTGATTTTGAAAATGTTTATAATGTTGAATGTGCTAACCTCTTAAGAAGTACTAACATGTTTTATCAGCCAAATGGTTGTGATTAGATTGTGTTTTCATGTGTTCTTAACCATCATTCACAGGTCTTTCCATCAAATACAAAATCAGAGAGTCAAGAGGTTGGAAATGATGAAGTTTATTGGATCTGGTTGCCAGTTGAAGTTAAGACTAAACAGAGAGCAATTTTTCACTTGCACAGAGGCAATCATATACTTGTGTTTGTAGAGATGAATTCATTTATACTATTGTAGATTGGCAGAGGCAAGCACAAGTTAGGGAATGTCAGCTCATTTAGCAGAATTGTGTTTGATAGAGGTAAAAGTTGGCTCTCATTTTTCATTTGGTGGCCTAGTGTCATCAAATGAAATAAAGAATCACCAATGTGACTCTTGAATTTCCTGTTCATGGACAATTCTTGAAGTGGTGCTTCATCTGAAGCATTTCTTTTTCCATGAACATTAGGTTAGGTTTTTTCTTTTCTGGTCAGTTTTGTTTTGCTATGTCTGCTAACCCTGTCCCGTTAGCTCCTGGTATATTTTTGGCTTTTTGTTCTGGTCTACTCTCCCAGTGATCTAAATTCTTGCTATGCCCACCAGGGGCATACATCCCCAACTGGAGCCTATGTTAGTGCCATTTATGGTTTTCTCATTGCCTAATTGTGTACTCTAGTTTTTCATGACAAAAATTTAGCTATGGGGTGTCTTTCATTTTAGCACGTGGGTTAAATGGGCTCCCACAAGGGTTGAGCCCAGCATGCTAGCGTTCATCTCTCTGGTGGGGTGGCTTGTGTTAGGGTTTTTCCTAGTTTTTCGTTTCCCCATTTTTGGTCTTTTAATTCAGTCCCCCTTTCTTTTTTGCTTTCCTTGGTTTTTCTTTCAGAATCGGGGGTGGAATAGATGCTTGAATAGAACTAGAACTTCTCCAATTCTGAGGTTCTAATTCCTATTCATGCATCCATCCAGGTCCCGATTCCGTGTGTTTGGTGTTCCTTTTTCGTTCTGCCCTGTGATGGTCGCTAGTTGTTTTCCTCTCCATCTCTTCACTTGTCTTTTGTTTTGTTTCCTTTGGCGAGCATGGGATCAGAATAGGAATCATTTTTGGAACCTTTTCCATGTTTCCTGTCTCAAGTTTTGTCCCACTCCGGGCCCGCGGCTTCTCTATCTCATGTCAGTTCTGGCTCCACCTCCGCAGTCTTTTGCAGAGGCGAGAGCGGGATGGTTTTGATCCCGGTCCCTTTTGTTCCTTTTGTTCCCCATCTCTTTCCTGGTTCCGGCTTCGGCCTTGTTTGGTTCCTATTCCCTTTACCTTTTTGATTCATTGACCTGTCCGCCCGGTTCATTTTAACTTAAGTGGTTCCCCTAAGCCCCATTTTCCATTCATTACTGGCCCCTAGCTACTATTTTACTGGCCCCACACTATTTTCGCTGAGACCTTTGGTGCTCGAGACAACCTCTCAGCGATCCCCATGTTGTCTCCCCGAGGTCTCTTTTCCGCTGACCTGTGTTGGTTGAGGTCGGGGAGATGTTTCCTCGATTTCTTTGTGTCTCGCCAATGGACTTTTCCCTTCGGTATGTTGGCATCCACTCGGGGTGAGGTCTTTGTGAGTTCTATCTTGTTTCCCTGACTTGTGCGCTCTAGGATCCCATCGGTGTAAGTTTTGATCTGCGGTGGGAGGTCTTGGTGAATACGATTTGTTACACTGATCGAAAACATAAAGGATAATCTCTTCGGCAGGAGTCTGGGCTCTCGGTGTAACATCTTGGCGATGTCATCTTGTTACGTCGACCGGTGGAGAAGGATTTATTATTTTGGTGAGACTCTTATTTTGGTATGTGGTCATGGCGATGGGGTCAAGTCTTGCTAATAATGGTTCTGTATATGGCTTTCAGTGAAAGTCCTTTTATCTCTTGGCGAATAGGTGTGTAAAGGCTTTTAGCGATGCAATGTGATATCTACAAAGGGTCTCCCCAAGACAAATAAGCTATAGTGACTATGAACAAGTGAAAGGATTGCTTCGGTGAGAGATGTGCCCTTGTCTTGGTGAATGGATAGTACATAAGAGAGATACATTTTGATGAGGCATTTTGTCTATGTATGGTGTCTCCCCGACCTCTTTTTGTCTTGCCAACTGTGGAGGCCTTTCTCAATGGTCCGATGAAGATTTTAAAAGACAACCATCTGATCTCAGTTGATCGATGGCAAAGATTCAAACATGCGTGTTTCATGGTTTCTGTTACGTTCGTGCTCGAAGAATTGGAGCATTCATGGTGGCAGATGAGAGGGTCACTAGATCCACTAAACTAGCATTCATGGCAACGACTTTGGGACAAGAATAGCATGGCTCGGGTATGGGTGCCCAGATTCTGCGGTGGATTTGACATCAATTGTCTAGCTTCATTCGTGTGGGAATGTCTTTCTTGCAGCAAACTGACCTGTTACATTTATGTGACCAGTGGGGCAGTTGGAATTTTTGACTTGGCCTGCAAGCTATTCTAGGGTTTGTCCTAGTCAGTTGATGATGTGTAATCTATCTGGCCGATTGCTTATTGCTTCTCCTATTCCTATAAAGGATAATTTCATGGCTAGATGTAAGGGTTTCGATCTTGGGTGTTCTATTCCATATTTTTCTAAGTTTTTGTATCAGTCTTGGGGTGGGCTAGCATTTAGTCTTGAGTCAATGTGGAATCTGTAAGCTGTAATTTTGAATTTGTCTGTAAATACAATCAATTTGAGCAATGAAAACATGAAGACGCTTGTCTCTCATGCATGTTATCAGACTGTCTCCTTATTTGTGTGCTTTTAATCATTTGAATGAATGCATAAGGTTTATTTTTTCATCTTCTCATACTTCATGAGACTATGTTGTTTGTTGATAGGTCTGCTTCAAGGAGGTAGTTAAATCCTTTGAACAGATAGCAGTGATTATTTGTTTATAGGTAGGATTTAGTATGAAGAATTGGGTTACTATAGTAACTAGATTGTCAGTGTAAGGCACTGATAGTTGATGTAAGGCATCAACAAAACAAGATCCACTGATTGAGGTCTATTTTCAGGTAATTTTCCCCTTTTGTGTTTGACTCTGTGGCCCAAAACTAGGCACTAATTTGTCCTGCTGTCTATTCCTCTCAGGAAACCTTTCAAAATTATTGAATATCTTTTGTTTAATATCTTACCCTGCCTCCTGGTTGCTTCAAGGTTGAGCTAATGAGAATCTAGCCCCATTTGAGATCCTCAACGCTTGACATCAGGAGTTATCTGCTATAAAAAGCAATGTCTAGTCTTCTTTGAGGCATTGTGTGGGTATACCCGCCCTGGTTCTACAGAGCCTAAAGTGCAGAAGATCTTTTGATCTTGTCAGTTGGTCTAGGTCCTTTGATCTACCCTTGATTGGAGTTGGCTACTCCATAGGTAGAATAGGAGACCAACTTGGTTCGCAAGAAAACCAACCAACACAACATTCATGATATCAGGTCTAGTTTGATTCAAACAAATCAATCCACCAATCATGGATCTATATCTAGTCTGATTTTCTTTAGTAGAATCATCATTTTGAGTCAACTTACATCCAGTCACCATAGGTGTACCAACTGTCTTTGAATCTTCCATACCAAACTTCTTTAGCAATTATTTCACATACTTGGACTAAGAAATGAAGATCCCTTTGTCTAACTAAACAATTTGCAATCCCAAAAATAATTTCATCTCTCCAATCATAGACATCTCAAACTCACTTTTCATCTCATCAGCAAACTTCATGCACAAACTATCATCTCCTCTAAAAATGATATCATCAACAAAAAATTCAACAATCAAATTGCTATCATGATCAATCTTCAAATAAAAATTACTATCAATAGTACCTTTGTTAAATCAAATATTTAACAAATATTTATCCAATCTGGCGTACCATGTTCTTGGGGCTTTCTTAAGTCCATACAATGCTTTCTTCAGCCAACAAACCATATCTTCCTGATCAATCAATTGAAATACATTAGGTTGTTCAATATACACTTTTTTTTCTAGTTCACCATTTAGAAATGTTCACTTGACATCCATCTGATAAACCTTGAAGTTTCAGTAAGCATCATAAAAAGGAAATAATCTTACAGTTTCAATCCTAGCAACAGGGGGAAAATTTTCTTCAAATTCAATTCCTTCCATCTGTGAATATCCTTTACATACCAGTCTTGGTTTGTTTCTAACAACTTCACCTCGCTCATTCAGTTTATTTCAAAAGACCCATTTAGTTCCAAATACATTTTTGTCCTTAGGTCTAGGAACAAGAATCCATGTATCATTCTTCTCAAATTTTTTTAGCTCTTCTCTCATTTCTTCCATCCAATGTTCATATTTGCATGCTTCATTAACATTGTTAGGCCCAGTCTTAGAAATCAAACAGTATTCCTTTGCAATTCTTCTCCTAGTTTGAACACCTTTGTTCTTATCACCTATAATCTGATCTTCTAAATGATTCAGTCTTACATACCTTGGAGTCTTACGATGTTCTTGAACTTCGGGCTCTTGTATTCTCACTTTTTTACTTTCACTAGTTCCTTCCTCTTGACTTTGTTGATTCACCAGAATGATTTGTACTTGAGTCTAAGTTTGAATTGAACTAAATTCTCATCATCTGAATCATATCCACAAGTTCTGGATGGTCTAACTATGTCTTCATCAACCTTGACATTAACACTTTCAACCACTTTCCTCAATCTCTTATTAAAGCACCAGTAGGATTTTATTTTAGTAGAATAACCAAGAAAGATACCTTCATCACTTCTAGCATCAAAATTTCCTATATCTTCATCTCTTTTGATATAACACTTACTCCCAAAGATTTTAAAGTATCTAATAGTAGGTTTATGACCAAACCATAGCTCATAAGGGGTGTTACTGGTATCACCTTTGATATGCACCTAATTGAGAGTGTACATAGCAGTACTCACAACTTCTCTCCATTAGATATGAGGGACATTTCCTTCCAACATCATAGTCATAGTAGCATCTAGAACTTCCATGTTCTTACTTTCCACAACTCCATTTTACTAAGGGGTCTATGGTGTAGATAACTATCTCTTTATCCCATGTTCTTCACAAAAATAATTAAACTCACTAGAAATGAATTCACTACCTTTATCTGATCTAAGACATTTAATCTTCAAACCTATCTCTTTCTCAACCTTAGCTTTAAAGATCTTGAATTTCTTAAGAGCTTCAAATTTTTCCCTTAAGAAAGCAACCCACATCAATCTAGAATAATCATCAATAAGTAACATGAAATACATGTCTCCTTGTAGACTTCTGACTCTAGAAGGACCACATAGATCAATATGGACAAGCTCCAACACTTCATTTGAACAATGTTGTTTTCTCTAATATGAAACTCTATTTTTCTTCCCTAACTGTCATTCCTTGCATATGGTATTAGTAGGCTTTACCAACCTAGGAATATCTCTCACAACATGAGTAGAACTTATCTTGATAATATTGTCAAATTTTACATGACACAATATCCTATGCAACAACCAACTTTCATCAACTTGAGCAATCAGACAACTTTTACTAGCAACATTTAGATGAAAGATATTACCTTTTATTTTTGTACCTGATGCAATCATATTTCTAGAATTTCCCAATATTCTACACTTTCCATCCTTGAATTGAATATTGTATCCCTTTTCAACCATCTATACAACACTTAACAGATTATGCTTCAAACCTTCAACATATAGGACATCATCAGTATTATTCTTACCATCAAGAGAAATGGATCCTCTGCCATGGATAACACAAGTTTTGTCATCACCAAATCTTACAACACCACCATCATAATTTTCCAAGCTCACAATTTTACTTTTATCACCTGTCATGTGATGCGAGCATCCACTGTCAATCACCCATTCATTCTTTTCTTCAATTTTAGCTACAAGATCTTTCTCCACTTTCATACAACGAGCAGACTTAGTAGGTACCAAATCATTTTCCTTGATAGAAATAAATACCCATTCATCTTCACTTTCATTCCCTTTATCAGATTCATCATCTGTCACACCTTCATCAGCAGCATAATAACATTTTTTTTGGAATCCAAGCTTGTTAGGTCTTGGCTTAGGAACTCTTTCAAGACACCTTGAGGAAAAATGACCTATCTTATTGCATGAAAAGCATTTAAGAGGAAATTTTCCTTTATACTTACCTTCTCCTCTTGGTGTCTACTCTCTTGATAAGAAGTGCTTCAAGCTCACCTAGCTTTCTCTCTTCTTCAATCTCTCTCATTTCTTCCTTATACTTGAACACTTTTCTAGAAGAACTTTCTCCCATATCATATCTCTGCTTATCCCTTCCAGAGATAGTAGCTTTGAATGCATATTCTATCTTAGGAAGAGCATCACAAAACTCACTTAACTCAAAAGAAGTAAGCTTACCAATCAACATGTCTCTTGTTACATTTGTCACAGTCCAGATCTCCTCAATTGTAGAAACTTTTTGTTTGTATGCAGTAGACAAGGATATGAGCACTTTACCAACAATCTTTAATTCATCCAATGTTCCACTAGCACATCTGATTTTACACACAGTTTCATTCACTCTCTACATAAAGGAAATGATATTCTTATCTTCACCCTTTTTCAATTTTTCATATTTCCCTTTCAGAATTTGTAGCTTAGCAATCTTCACATGTGCATCACCTTCATACAAAGTTTCCAACTTTTTCCAAATCTCATAAGAAGTCTTCAAATTCATTACATTTTTCATCTTGGAATCAGTCAGAGCACTCAACAATGCTTCCTTAGCCCTGATATTGTACTCAACATCTTTTATCTCATTTGCAATAGAAATACCATTCTATGGGATGATATATATGTTCTTTGTAATGTTCTAGAAAGGCTTACCAATGCATCTCAGATGACACTCCATACAATTCTTCCAGAATGAATAATTTTCTCCATCAAATCTCAAACTATCCTTCTTGTATGTTGCCATCCTGGATCACCTCAAGCTTTTAAACTTCTTCCATGGAACCTAGTGTAGACACCTAAAAATGGTCTGGAGAATCTAATTAATTGAATACGACTTATTTGATTAATTAATATTAAATTCTTCTACTTAGTAAATAAATAGAAATATTTATTTATATTAAGTTCATTTATTAATTCTTCTATTCCTAATTAAATAAACAAAATTAAAAACTTTGTTTTATTTAATCATTTTCATTATATCATTTCTCTCTTAATTAAATAAACAAAATTAAAAACTTTGTTTTATTTAATTATTATCATTATTGCCTCCTTTATAATTCTATCATAAATTAAATACACAAAATTAAATAATTTGTGTTATTTAATTATCTCATCACATTTCTTCTTAATTAAATAAAGATATTTTTAAATCTTTTGTTTAATTATCATTGTCCCTTTGTTTTAATTTAATAAACAAACCCTATAGTTTGATTTATTAAATTATTCAAAATCCTCTTTTTGCTAAATTTAAATAAATTAAAATATTTAAATTTATGCATAAATTTTACCACTATTCACTCACCAATAAAATTAAATTTTCAAAATTTAATTAATGGCACTGCCATTCACAAGAAAAGCTTCAGGGACAAACCTGCAGGAAGTTCTCTCAACAACCTTCCACCCACCTTCCCTCTTATCTTTCCTGGTGTTTTCATGGGGAGAAACCATTCTCCATGATCAGCTCCATCTTCTCATCCCATGCCTTTGGATTCTCCAGATGGAATCACAGCCCCTCATCACGTATTCCTGTGCAATTGTGCTACCGTGAAAGCTATAAATACAGCTCTTGGGCTACAAGAAATGGATCCCAACTTATGTAATCTTACTCTGTAGGTTTCCAAAGCATTCATCCAGCATTCATCAAGCAGCAATCAAGCATCCAGCATTTGCAGTCATGGCTACCATTACAATAGAATTTGCATATTTAATCATATAGGAATAGAATTAGTTCATTTCTCGTTCTCTAAGTGTCATTTCAATATTTTAATTAGCTTACAAATCTGAGAGCTAAGTAGATTAGAGAAATCTTTAGAGTTAGAGAGCAATAAGATAGCTTCAGAGGTTCCTGTGTTTAAATTATTTTAAATTTTTCTTGAATCTTTGCTATTATGTCTTATTTAGAAGCGTAGATGCATTGTTTAGTTTGTTTTCCCCATTCTACCGCTTACAAATTGGCACCCACCGTGGGGCCTAACCCCATATTTACTAAAATTTTGAAAATTGTGTCCTACAGGTATTGGCGTGAAAGTTTTTGTGGGATCATGAGTTTTTGTAGTGTGCCGATGGTCTGTTTCAGCGCACTGGGTTCCTATTATAGCGCGCCGAGTTACTGTTCCAGTGTGCCACGTCACTGTTCCAGCGCGTCGGGTTTACATTTCAGCGCGCCGAGTCACTGTTTCAGTGTGCCACTATCTTATCTTCAAAATCATTTCTTTTATCTGGATCCAACGCATCCGCGGCCAGATTCTATTTTCTGTCTCCTTTCTTGGTTAAAATTTACCAATCCTAGGATAGAAATTGATAAAATTCACCAATCCTAGGATAGAAATGGTTAAAATTTACCAATCCTAAGATAGAAATCGATAAAAATTGACCAATCCTAGGATAGAAACTTCATATTTATTTTGTGGGATTAAAAATTGAACATCATGTTTTTATGGAGCAATATCTCCATATAGATTAGTTAACTTGTCTTTTGGGGTTTAAAAAGAACAATTTCTCTGCTGTGATTGGGTGATAGGTTTATGCTCTCCCCTTAACTGGGTGTATCAGAATACCAAACTCACCATTACTTTACGCACTTTCCAAGCTTTTTAAAACCTTTAGACAGGCCTGCCGTAGTGGGAAAAAGTACTCACCCTACGGGAACGACCTGAGTGGGGACAGCCAAAAGCCATGGTATTCCAACCCACTTAAAAATTTATGTGAATTTGGGGAAACCCTCTTTCAACGGAAGTGTGCAGGATAACCATCCCCAAAATCTTTGTTCTAAAGATTGGGAGGTCTCTCGAGGGAGTTTATCCATTTGCCACTCCAAACGGAAACCCTATCTAAGAACCTAGAACTAGAAGCATGCTTGTCAGTTTCTAAACATTGTAATACTTGGCGGTGCAGGGGCGGGGAAGAATCTAACCTCAAGCACTCACCATATAATTTCCAAGGACTGTTTGCTCAGGGGATCCGGTATCCACTTCCGTCACTCTGAGTACGCACCTGGAAAAGACAAAAACACAGGCGCCCTCTAGGGGGTGACATGGCTGTGTGAGTCGACGCAATTCCAAGCTGTGGGCCGTTCGAGTATATAACAATGACCTTTTGCCTCTAGGAGTGAGTCTATCTGAAGTGTCTTATTTGTTATAAACCAGTGAAAATAAAAAAGAATCATGCTTGATTCTTAAGAACATACACTATCTGTTTAGATTCTAGGATTTTTAAAGACAACCATTCTATTCTTGCTTGCTGTGTTTTCTATCATTAAACTCAGATAAGATCATCACAAGAGAATCCTCAAAATCAAAACACTTGTAGAGTTCTCATGATTTGAGATTGGGTATCCACCAAGTTTGTCAAGAAATCTCTTGCCAAACAAATCCGAAAACCAAAGAAAACACTTGCATACAAACAACTTCTAAGAAAACAACGATTTCTGTATCAAAGCAGGAAAGTTCTACTCCAACATAGTACTTTTATTCATAGGTATCACGATTTCTCTATAGGTTATACAGACGACTATGCTGTAGCTCCCTTAGATTCACAAGCATTTTATCAAAGAAGAGCTCTTAGGCAACACCACAATCACAGTCAAAGAATTCGTCCAGAATACATCCCACAACCAGCAATACAATACGATACCAGACCAAGTGAGTTTCATAGAATAAGATAGTTTTTGTCTTGGCACCTCTGGTCTCTGTTTCAGTGCACAGAGTCTCTATTTTAGCACTTTTGGTCTTTGTTCCAGCATGTAGCTCCTCTATTTTAGCGCGTAGAGTCTCTGTTCTAGCGCTTTTGGTCTCTGTTCCAGTGCGTAGATCCTCTATTTTAGCGCTTAGAGTCTCTGTTCCAGCGCTTTTGGCCTCTGTTCCAGCGCGTCAATCCTCTGTTCTAGCGAGTTAAATCTCTATTTTAGCGCGTAGGGTTTCTATTTTAGTGCTCCAGAAAGTCAGAAAAATAGAGAGTTGGTAAGATAATTTGTCAGATTGCCCATATCGATAACAAGGTTTTCACCAATCCATAACTTTTTTTCTACAGTCCAGAACATTTTGGGTCATACAAAAGGAAAACTTTACCCTTACACCTAGATCTTGGAACATCTTGCAAAGTGTCATTATCACAAAATCTGAGATTTTCTGTCAAAATTTCCCTATCAAGGATTTTATCATCCTTCCATCACGAAAATAGACACGACTAAATCAGATTTTAAATCAAAAACCTCGACACTTCAATCAAAAATTCAAGATCAAAGTCTAGAGTAAATCTCTAACGTTTGTATGCCTATTTTCACACGATCAGCATATCAAAAACAACAACAAGAGGAAAATGAAAGAATAGCAGCCATGGCTGAAGAAAACCCTTGGGGACGATATAGCAACATTGATCCTCTCACTAACTCACATGAGAAAGAAATAACTACAGAGGAAATCAAGAAAGTTCAACAAGACCCTCATTTCCATAAATTTATGGAAAAGATGCTAGAGCAAGATATGGAAAAGTATCTTCTATTATTAGCTGACAAAGGTGGTAAGCTTCCTAAAGACTTTGATGTTAATCAACTCAAAGAAACAGCCACACCCAAGACAACTAGTGCGAAAAACCCAAATCAAATAGATGCTTTGACAAAACAAATCCAACAGTTGCAATTACAATTCCAAAATATCCAACAAGGGCCAACAAAGAGATATTCATTGCAAGACATTTTCCCTTATCCATTCGATTCAAGCATTAACATGATACCATTTCCACGGTATTGTGAATACCCAACATACAACAAATACAATGGGAGAACCGATCCATTTGATCACGTACGAGAATTTCGAGCCATGAGCATAGAGTTCGCCCACGAGGACTCTTACCTACTATGATTATTTCCAAGGAGCTTAGGAAACACTTGCATGGAGTGGTTTTCTAAATTGGAACTTGGGATTCAATCCTTTGAAGAACTAATCAATAGGTTCATAACACACTTCTCATTCAACATCCAACATGGGGTAACCTTAAAATAACTCTACAACACCAAACAAGCAAAGGGTGAAAAATTTCTTTCCTTTCTCCAACGATGGAGAAGGCTATTTGCTAAATACCCTAGATCTATTCCCGAAGAGGAGAAGATAGAGATGTTCATTGATAACTTAGTGGATGACATGAATTACAGATTGGACTTACAATGTCCATCTACATTTGAACAAGTTATCGAAAAGGGGCTCAAAATCGAAGAAGCCCTAATCAAAAGAGGAATGTTCAAACACTTCATTGAAGGTTCAAACAATAACAATTCCTCTAACAACAACCACGAAAAGCCAAGATTTAGGAAAAAGAACAAAAATACTGACACCATGATCGATACACACACATCTAAGCTAATATTCACCTTGACATCAACCACTACAAACAAACAAAACAATGGTCTTAATATCAAGCAAAGTAGTGATCAAGGAAATAATCAAAACAGTGGAGAAACAAAAACCCAATCATTCCAATGACCATCCAATAAACGGAAATTCACGCCATTATGACAATCATTGGAATCAGTCCTCAAAGAACTTTTAGACGAAAAAACTCATTCAAGTGCAAGAGGCTAGAAATTGGGACCCTCAAGTCAAACCATCATGGTGGAATGACTTACATTACTGTCACTATCATCAAAATAAAGGCCACATGACTGAAAATTGTTGGCAATTAAAACATGCGGTACAAGACCTCATAGATGAAAAGAAATTATTTGTAGAGGGCCCTCAAACAAACAAAGATCATACAACATTCAAAAATCCTCTACCCAATTATTAGAAGGGAGAATCTTCTTCCGCAAATACCAAAGGTAAGAATGTTGGTTATGTTTATGACACAACGATCCTTTGTTTGTCCGTTACCAAGGAGGATGAAGAGTTATGCAACCAAATCAATCAGAACAATGACATTACATCTACCAATTTGGTACAACATATGGACAAATCTAGAAACCAAATCAACGTAATCACACTCAAAGGGAAACAAGAATACCAACTGGTTAATGCCACAACAAGGGCACAATCCAAAGTTATATTGAAAGGAGCATCAATATCATCCCCATCTGTGGATCCTCCCTCCAATCAATATAATCTCATCGATCAATTGTAGAAAATACCGGCACAAATATCAATCTTGGAACTCTTGAAGATTTCCCCATCACACAAAGAGGTTCTTGAACAAGCTCTTGTATCAACCACGGTACCTAACAATTTGGATGTGTGTCAGTTCCAAGCTATGGTGGGACATCTATCCGCACCTCATTGCCTTTCATTCTCTGAACATGATGATGTATCACTCACCCATCCACATAATTCCGCTCTTCACATTGAAGTCCTCATCCATAAACACTGTGTAAAGCGTGTCCTGATAGATGGAGGGGCTGGTTTAAATATTTGTACCTTAAAGTTGATTCGTGCACTAGGATACTCAGATGAAGCCATTGATACAAGAAGAAAAATCACAATCAAAGCATATGATGAAGAAGAAAGATCCTCTAAAGGGTTGATCATATTACCCATTCAAGTTGGGCCTATTGTCCAAAAGGTGGTTTGCCAAGTCTTAGATAGGGAACTGACATACAACATACTGTTGGGATGCCCTTGGATTCATGATATGCAAGCAGTACCTTCCACCTATCATCAATGCCTGAAATTTCCCGTCAATGGACAGGAGGTAACAATCACAGCAGACTATAATGACACCCAAGCTTGTCATACATTGAAGACATCTCAGGATACATTCATACCTCACAACAGAGAAGTTAGCACATCAGATGGTGATCAACAGCAGAACTTCATATCAAAGTGGCTTCCAAAACAACAAAAATCACAAGAGATAAGGATGGCACAATATAACCCTTCAAATGTCGAAGAACAATTGGCTCCACTCTCACATCAATTCACCAAGGAAGTACAGATAAGTGACGAAGGAATAAGTGAATATGGTGTTGGACACTCATTTCATCTATCACAAATGTTACCTTCCTTACAAACATATGGACAACCGTCTACAAACACCCACAATTCAGAACAATCTACAACGACATTAGATGGCAAATTTGTAAAAGCTGGGAGCTTAGATGAAGAATTAGAAGACAAGGCCATACTAAATTGGCTTTATAAGGATGAGGAAGCTTCCACTTCCACAAGTAACCTCATAGAGACAAATCAATATGGAAAGGGAAAAACTATTCTGGAAAAGATGGGATATTCAGGACAGGGACCTCTTGGGTTAAGGAAACAAAGCATAACAGAACCAATCCAGCCTCTTACACTACAACATAAGGATAACACGGGACTAGGATATGCAGCAGAACAAGGATCTCTTGACCAAAGGAAACAAAGTATGACAAAACCAATCCAAGTCCTCACAATTCAACAGAATGGTAGAATTGGACTAGGATACACCAAAGGAGCAAGAGCATAAATAACCAATAAAACTGTGGAGTGTATTCTTAAAATAAGAGATAACTCTGAAACGGATTTAAATGAATATGAGTGGGACAACTTATCAGATGTTTCCTATGAAGATATTCAGATCGACATTATCAAAAAGTATACCCCCAAATGTGAAGAGGGTCAAAGCTCGAGTTTTAATCCTATTGTCTTTGAAACACAAAATTTTGATGACTCAAGTGAAGATGAATGGACATCGATTGGGATAAATGATGTGGAATAAAATACCTTTGTAGGCCTTGACATAACCACTAACAACCTAGACGACATTTCCGTACGAGCTTTCACAATAGCTGACCTCAACCCATCTAATGATTCGTTACCTTTACTGCATCCCGAACTTATAGAGTGGGAACCTCAACACCCTATCAAACTCCCTACTTTTGAAAATGACTCCACTATTATTAATTACCTTTGCTGTGAGTAATCTAATACTTTTTCTAACGATACTTCTTTTAATGAGGCTTTTAGGTAGGAGGATGTCAAGCCTTCTAGTTGCAAAAATATGAAATTAAAAAATGGATCTAATGGTGAAAACCATTCTATGGCAGTATTTAATCCTAAAATAGTAAAAACAAAGAACACATCCAATGGTGAAAACCTCATTGAGGCACCACAGGATGGAAGGTTTGACATCCTCCCACAACATTACCATGAAAGATCATCAGTGTTGATAGAACCCACACAGTCTATTAATATTGGCACAGTAAAGAAAGCAAGAATCCTACACCTGGCCGCATCCATGACAGATACAGAAAAGCCAAATTTTGTCAAATTCTTTAAAGAACGATGCATCAATTTTGCTTGGTCATACTCTGACATGCTAGGCTTGGACACAGATCTCATTATGCATCACTTATCCTTACCAGATGGAACTAAACCAATAAAACAGAAGCTGAGAAAAATGCATCCACATGTTGCATTATTAGTAAAAAATGATTTGAAGAAACTACTAGATGTTGGATTTATCAGATCTATTGATTATGCAGAATGGATATCAAACATTGTACCTGTTTCAAAGCGAGATAACACCATTAGAATATGTACTAATTTTTGGGATTTAAATAAGGCATGTCCAAAGGATGATTTTCCTTTGCCAAACATAGACATGATTGTGGATCTAACAGTCGGCCATCAAATGCTATCACTCATGGATGGATTTTCAGGATACAATCAAATCAAGATAGCTCCTGGAGACCAAGAAAAGATAGCATTTACATGTCCATGGGGTACTTTTTGTTGGAACGTCATGCCTTTTGGGTTAAAGAATGCAGGAGCTACATACCAGCGAGCTATGACAACAATCTTCCATGACATGATGCACACCTTCATGGAAGACTATGTGGACGATATCTTAGCCAAGTCTTACACCAGGGAAGGACATCTAGAGATATTGGCCAAAATATTTGATAGGTTGGAAAAATTCAAAGTCAGATTGAATCCTAAGAAATGTGCCTTTAGAGTAACATCAACAAAACTCCTTGGATACATAGTTTCTACAAAAGGAATTGAAGTAGATCCAGCGAAAGTCAAAGCCATCATGGAAATGCCACCTCCTAAGAATATCAGTACATTAAGATCTCTAAAAGGCCGACTACAGTCCATCAGAAGATTCATCTCTCAACTAGCAGATCGATGTCATCCATTCAACCATCTTTTGCATAAAAATGTGCCTTTTAAATGGGATGAATAGTGTGAGAGTACTTTCAATCAAATCAAGCATTATCTGATGACACCACCAATCTTGGTACCACCCAGTGAAGACAAGCCATTGTTGCTATATGTCGCAACAACAGATATTTCTTTAGGAGCCTTGCTAGCACAAGAGGATAGAGAAGGAAAGGAACAGGCTATATACTATATCAGCAGGACACTCAATGGACATGAAGTGAACTACACCTTCATTGAAAAATCATGCTTAGCAGTAGTATTTGCAACACAAAAATTGTGACACTATATACTCACTCACACTGTCAAGCTTGTTGCAAAAATTAATCCTCTCAAATATTTACTAAGCAAAGCAGCTTTAGCAGGAAGGTTGGCAAAGTGGGTCATGCTCCTCAGTGAGTTTGACATTCAATATGTTGAAAGGTGGGCTATCAAAGGACAAGTCATCACCGACCAATTAGCAGAAGCTCCATTATCTGATAGTCATCCTATGACCATGGAATTTCCTGATGTAGATATCCTCAACGTTGCAACACAACCATGGCAACTCTACTTCGATGGATCCTACACACAACATGGATCGGGGGCAGGAATTTTATTTTTCACACCTCTTGGGCACACAATCTTGCGATCATACAGGCTTACCTTCCATTGCACTAACAATATGGCAGAATATGAAGCTTTGATCCTTGGAATTAAAGTGGCTATTGACTGGAAAATCGTAGAACTACAGGTATATGGAGATTCCTAGTTAATCATCTATCAAGTCAACAATGATTACCTAACTAAGGATGACACACTGATTTTATACAAGAGGTTGGTAGATGACCTAAGAAAATACTTCATAGAAATCAAATTTGAGCAAATACCAAGATCAGAGAATAAAGCAGCAAATGCCATGGCCACAATAGCATCTCTTCTACAAATGCCTGAAACGCAAGATCGTTATCGATTTATTGTAGAACAAGTATCAAATCCTGCATACGCAAATCCCAAATCCCAAACCATAAGCCTTTTGGATAGTGCCCAATCTTCCATTTATGGAGACATTTATACTTATTTAAAAGATGACATCTTACCGCCAGATCTTTCTCGCAACCAAAAGCGCAACTTCATACGCCAATCCGCCAAACATACCATTATTGCTAACACCCTTTACCGTCGAGGTCTAGATGGTACTCTTTTGCGTTGTTTATTCTACTTTACATGAGGTCCATGAAGGAATTTGTGGTACACATTCAAGTGGATTATCTTTAGCCAAGAAACTCCTTCGTTTGGGGTATTACTGGCCACACATGGAACAAGAATCTTATCAGTTTGTCAAGAGATGTCCAAAATGCCAGATTCATGGCAATCTTATACATGCAACAGCACAGGAGCTACATCCATTTGCAAATACATGGCCTTTCTGTTAGTGGGGATTAGACCTGGTAGGGAAAATCAACCCATCTTCATCTAATGGACACAAGTTCATTATCACAGCAATAGAATATTTTACAAAATGGGTGGAGGCAGTTCCCTTAACCACAATCACTGGGAAGCAGATATCATCTTTTATACTTAATTATCTCATTTGTAGATATGGGATACCCCAATTGATCATCACTGATAATGGTAGACCTTTCAAGAACCAAGATGTCCAAGAGCTATGTGAAAAGTTCCACATCCAACATTGCTTCTCAACCCCGTACTACCCTCAAGGCAATGGACAGGCAAAAGCTTCCAACAAAACAATCCTAAAGATTCTCAAGAAGACTGTAAATGAGGTAGGGCGTGATTGGCATGTTCAGCTCAACCCCGCTCTTTGGGCTTACCGGACTAGCATCAGAACACCAACAGGAGCTACACCATATGCTCTTGTTTATGGATCAGAGGAAATATTACCTATTGAGGTAGAAATTCCATCCCTTCGAGTTTCACTAAAGGGACTCATTTCAAATGAAGATTATAGGATCTCTAGACTTCAAGAATTAGAGCTACTAGATGAATGTCGACAACAAGCTGTCAATCATTTGACAGCCTATCAACAAAGAATGTCTAGGAACTATAATCATAGGGTTAAGCCTAGAGTCTTCCAGATCGGAGACTTGGTCCTATGGGAAAACCCTAGAAATCAAGCAGACAGAGAAAAGAAGGGAAAGTTTGAACCTAACTGGATAGGGCCTTATGTTATCATATCAGTCTATGGATCAGGAGCATACCATATATCTACACTAGAAGGAGACATGTTGGAGGAACCTATGAACAACATTCATCTCAGGTGATTCTACACTTGAAGAGGCCTAGTGCATGGTCAATAAAGTTGTCTTGATGAAAACCTGGAAAACAGGCGTCATGATGATGGAAAATATATATATATATATATATATATATATATAAAGAAGAAGAAGAAGAAAAATACAAAAAAAAGAGGACACAATAAAAACAAGTGATGAAAACCTGGCAAAGAGGCGCTACTTGTGATTTTCACCAATCTCTTCTATCTATTGGGTACAGTTTTGTTACGATTGTTTCCTTTCATATCATTTCCATCTATCATTCGAGATAATCACTATCACTATCCATATCATAGCAAGGATATCATGTTTTACCCTAGCTTGGGGGCAACATCCTAGTGTTATTTGGTACAATGGACTTTCAGCTTAAATGGAAAGGTAGTCAAACATGACAACATCAAGTGCCGATACTTGAAAAAATCCAAAAACATCAGAAAATCAAAAATCCAAAAACATCAGAAAATCAAAAATCCAAAAACATCAGAAAATCAAAATCCAAAAACATCAGAAAATAAAAAATCCAAAAACATCAGAAAATCAAAATTCAAAAACATCACAACATTCAAAAATACAAAAACGTCAGAAAATTGAAAACACAAAAACAAAGTCTACATCAATTGAAAGGAGAATTTGTGTCAGTCGAACTACGTGGTCTCTGTGTGTATAACGTAGGCAAGACTAATCTTTGATCAGTCCCTGAGACCCCTAGGATAGGTCTTTAGGTTACATCATTTGGTCGAACATCTGAGAATATCATGCACACATCAACACACACATTTCAACATGGATGATCTAATCTGAATAATGATTTGAAAATACATTAAGTAGAATCTAAATTTTTGTGCTTTTTATTTAATCATTTGCTTATCATTTCTTTGGAGCTACTCAATGATGTATAGAACTAGAGAAGCAAGGATGGAGAATGATACTTTTCCTTGTTTGCTATTTGTGAGTTAGTCATTATTACTTTGTGAATTGTCACGGGAAGTGCTCTACCAAGTATCATGGATGACATTTCAATTCACTTAAGAAAATGATTAATTCTTGTTTGTTTACGCAAGAAATGCTCAGGTCATCATTGGTCTATCTTATACCATGATGCTTGTGTTCGCTTGCAATATCAAAAATCATGAAAGAAATACTCAGGTCATCATTGGTCTATCTCATATCATTGATGCTTGTATTCACTTTCAACATTTTAAAATAAATCTCAGTGATGATACAAAGCAGAATAAAATGATTATTGAAATGACACTTAGGTTTTGCATTGATAAAATAGTCATTGCATGGTTAACATAGATTGCATTCATAATAATACATCTGCAGAGTACTGGTTGCACAAGTTACAAAGATTCATTTACAAACAATGTTATCTTCTTATTAAAGATTGAGTATACTTGACACGTACAATTTTCATAATGACATGCCTATAAATCATTTCTTCATCTCATCATAAATTTCACAATAAACATCTCATTTCATGGTATCATGTACACGTTATGTTACATCATTTCATTCTTACATCATTACATTTCATTTACAATTCATTCATTTACATTTACGTACATCATTACATTTCATTTATCCATCATTCATTTACATTTACGTACATCATTACATTTCATTCATCCATCATTCATTTACATTTATGTACATCATTACATTTCATTCATCCATCATTCATTTACATTTACGTACATCATTACATTTCATTCATCCATCATTCATTTACATTTCATTCATATACCATTCATTCATCTATCACATAAACATTTCATATATATCACATCATTCACATTTCATATTATACTTCATTTCATTTTTATATACTTCATTTCATTTTATCTCATTCATACATCATTCATTTACATCACATTTTTTTTATCATACATGGCATCTCATTAAGAAAAGAAATACATCATCCATATCATATCACATAAACATCAATGCATCCATCACATCATCATAAAACATTAAATCAATGCATCCATCACATCAAGCATGTAGAATACATCATAAAATCAATGCATCCATCATATAAATCATGTCAGAACACATCATCAATCAATCGAACCACTGCATATATATATCTCATCAAGTGTCAAGTATACAATGAAGTCTCAAAAAGATGAAAATAACATCATGTCAAAAAGGACTGTATATAACTCTCAAAAGGAACACAACTGCTATCAAGTAGTACTCCCACCAGAAGGAGCAGGTCTCGCACCAGTATCAGTACCACCACCAGATGTCCTAGTATCTCTAGGACCTCTTAGAAGAGGCTGTGTCACACCTCTACTCATTGTCCTCGAACGAGTCCTCTCTGAGCGAGACTAAGCATAACTGACTCTTTGCTCTGGGGGGCAAAGCTCATGATAGCGGCTCCTGTAGAACTCAATCTCGGCACCTGCCCGCATGGCCTCTCACATATAGTCTGCCACAGAGGTCCCATCTGCCACTCTCTGCAACCTCTCTGCAATCGCCTGTGCTGTCTCTGCCATCTGTCTAATGGTATCTCGCTCTACAGTCAAGGCTGTGATCTATGCCTGGGCAGTGGTCAACTGTGCTCGTACACCTGCTAACTAAGCCTGTGTCGTCACTGCTGCCTGTCTAGCCCCATCTCTCTCACTAATCAGAGATGTAATCTGAGTCTGAGCAATGGCTAGCTGTGCCTGCATCTGATCCTGTGTCTATGCTAATAAGCCCTACACCTGTGCCAGTTGTCCCTGTAGGGTCTGAACCTGCACCTGTAGACCTGCAACCTCTGATGGATCCGCCGATGAGGAAGTAATAGCCTGTCTCTTACGAGGCACACTGGTGGATGGCTCTGTAGTGCCTGCTATGCTTAGTCTCCTCCCATCTCAGCCATCATAATCACTGCTGTCCCCGCTACTATCGGTACTCTCATCACTGTCAGTCTCTGAGCTGCTCTCCACATCCACATCTACATCCTCCTCTCTCTCCCATCTCTGACCAACCTGAACACCCCCTGCTGGTGCTGGTGTTGGTGTTGGTGCTGGAGCTGGTACTGGCTCATCCAGAATAGTGATACGTGGAGGAGGGTGCAGAGCCAAGTACTCTCCATACTCAGGAGTAATAGGTGCCTCGATAATGTCCCATCAGACATCCCATGCTGATGGCTGTAGAGCACGGTAACCCTCCACAAGCGCCCCATAAGGAAAACTGGGACCCCAATCACTGACATCTATCAGTCGTCGTCCATAATGTGCCACTCCCTGTAGCATACACTACACAATGCCATACTACCTGTAGACACGATGAAAAAGAAATCGCTCCAAGATCATGGGGCTCTTCCCGATCAAATACATCGAATCGGACAAGAACCCCAACTCAATATCATCATCATCCCAGACATCACAATCCAAATAAGGATGCCAGGTCACTGCCTCAATGTCATCAATGATCCGCCTCCAATAATCAAGCTTACCCATCATATGCTGGGTAGGCCTGCCTCTATACCGAAACACATAAGGCCTCGTTGCCGGTCTGGCCAACACTGGCACGGGACGTGTAACAGCAATATGCTCCCATGCCCATACCTGGAGAAGGGTAGCTCCCGCCGATAAACTGCTGCCGCCAAGATACACGATCCAATGCAAATCATGATATAACTGGGCAAGCATGCACATGCCCCAAGCATATCTCGTCCTATGGGCCACCAGACCCTCTAACACCTGACCCCACCCAAGAGATAGACCCTTTGACCTCTTATCAGGAAAAATGAATCCACCAATGAAGCCAACCAAAACTGAAGGAAGTGGTGCATATGAATCGTGCATCTCAACCCATGGAATCCACTCTCCTGCAATCTGCGGATCCTAAAAGACTCTCCACATAGCCTCTACCCCACCAACCTCCTCGGAATCATGCACTACAATCTCACCAATAAAAGGAATGTGAAGAATACGCCATACATCCTCTGGCATCACAGTCATCTCGCCAGTAGGTAAGTGAAAGGTGTTGTGGTCATTATGCCACCGCTCTGCTAAAGCTGTCAACAGACCCCTATTAAGTCTAATATGGGGCATATCTAACAATGTCGCTAAGCCACAATCAGTAATATGCTGTCTCTCGTCTGGCGTAAGTCAAGGTATCATATCAAAGGGCCAGGGGAACTGCTCTCACACCTGGATAACATCTAAATGCTCCTATTATTAGACAAACAAAAAAATTTAATCAAAATATCAAACATCAGGAGATCATCAAATTTTCAAAAAAATAAAAATAAAATTATGCTTTACCTATCAAACTATCAATCTATCAATCGGGTTCAATCCTTCGAAAATTTTAATTATTCCTCGCCTATCATGAGGGTAATTATTATCAATCAATCGATCTTGCTCATCATGAGATCGTTTACCATATATTTTAGTCAAAGATCTAAACTAAAATAGATGGAATCAAAAACAAATCAACGAAAAGCAAGGTGCACAATTTTTTTTCATCAATCTATACCTAAAGAGCTACAAAATCAACCTAAAGCACTGCAAAATTAACCTAACGCGTAAAAAAATCTAGCGCGCTATAAAACCCCCCTAATGCGCTGTAGATTTGACCTTGCGCGCTAAAATTTCTGACGCGCTACAAAACTGCATGGATGCGCTACAGAACTTCAATGATGCGCTAAAACTATGGCACACTACAACAGCTCACGGACGCGCTAAACTGCATCTACCGTGCGCTAAAACAACAAAAAGGTGCAAAATTACATTAAAATTAAGGGCACAAATTACGAGGAAGGTTTGGAGTACATACCAGAGGTCCATAATCGGCCGGACACTGGTGATGGCACACACGCTTGAGTTGGTGGGTGTGGTAGGGGATCAGCATCCTGAAGCTCTGATACTCTGAGGGTCACTATCACAAGATTGCAAAAGTCAAATGCACAAATGACTTGAAAATGACCTTTGGAGCATTTATAGGTTATTTTTGGGAGGTTTTTACAAGATTTATATATTTTTCCTTCTAAGGAATTATCTCTTATCTATCATAAGGACGTTTGACAATTTTTTCAGGAGATAAATTGTTTCTTCACCAATTCATCATCAAATCATCATAAAAATTCAAAAATTTTGAAAAATCATAAAAAAAAATTTAAAAAAAAAAAAAAATCGAAATTCATCAATTTATCTCACGAGGGGGCATATATCGCTATCAATTCAAAATTCATTTTCTGAGGCAAGTCTGGGGCATATTTTATACTTTTCATCAATACTGGTAGCTGAGGCAAAATTTTCTTTGAAGCAATGCGTAAACACATCACTTCAAAGAGGGGCAAAATGTAGACACCTAAAAATGGTCTAGAGAATCTAATTAATTGAATACGACTTATTTGATTAATTAATCTTAAATTCTTCTAATTAGTAAATAAATAGAAATATTTATTTATATTAAGTTCATTTATTAATTCTTCTATTCCTAATTAAATAAACAAAATTAAAAACTTTGTTTTATTTAATCATTTTCATTATATCATTTCTCTCTTAATTAAATAAACAAAATTAAAAACTTTGTTTTATTGAATTATTATCATTATTGCCTCCTTTATAATTCTATCATAAATTAAATACACAAACTTAAATAATTTGTGTTATTTAATTATCTCATCACATTTCTTCTTAATTAAATAAAGATATTTTTAAATCTTTTGTTTAATTATCATTGTCCCTTTGTTTTAATTTAATAAACAAACCCTATAGTTTGATTTATTAAATTATTCAAAATCCTCTTTTTGCTAAATTTAAATAAATTAAAATATTTAAATTTATGCATAAATTTTACCACTATTCACTCACCAATAAAATTAAATTTTCAAAATTTAATTAATGGCACTGCCATTCACGAGAAAAGCTTCAGGGACAAACCTGCAGGAAGTTCTCTCAACAACCTTCCACCCACCTTCCCTCTTATCTTGCCTGGTGTTTTCATGGGGAGAAACCATTCTCTATGATCAGCTCCATATTCTCATCCCATGCCTTTGGATTCTCCAGATGGAATCACAGCCCCTCATCCCGTATTCCTGTGCAATTGTGCTGCCGTGAAAGCTATAAATACAGCTCTTGGGCTACAGGAAATGGATCCCAACTTATGTAATCTTACTCTGCAGGTTTCCAAAACATTCATCCAACATTCGTCAAGTAGCAATCAAGCATCCAACATTTGCAGTCATGGCTGCCATTACAATAGAATTTTCATATTTAATCATATAGGAATAGAATTAGTTCATTTCTCGTTCTCTAAGTGTCATTTCAATAGTTTAATTAGCTTACAAATCTGAGAGCTAAGTAGATTAGAGAAATCTTTAGAGTTAGAGAGCAATAAGATAGCTTCAGAGGTTCCTGTGTTTAAATTATTTTAAATTTTCTTGAATCTTTGCTATTATGTCTTATTTAGAAGCGTAGATGCATTGTTTAGTTTGTTTTCCCCATTCTACCGCTTACACCTAGCTCTAATACCAATTGTTGGAAACACAAGGGCAAGCAACTGAGAGGGGGGTGAATCAGTTGTTACCAAAATTATACAAATTATCAAACTTATTAACCTTATTCTAAGACCTGATAAATAACCATAAATGAATAAGTCATCACAACATCAGAAACACACATAACACCAATATTTTTACATGGAAACCATTTTACAGGAAAAACCATGGTGGAGGTTAGTCCATAAGATTATACCCTATTAAAAGTATAAGAAATATAAATGGGGAATGCACATGCATTCAGGCACACTGTCTAGAGCTCACTGCTCAATTACAACAAGCCTTACTGCCCAAGGAAGACACACTATCTTAAAAAAAATTCGTATTAGATCCATAAGATTGAACTGAGAAAATAACATCTGCTCATGCCTGATTACAGTTCTGATTAAGTACAAAAAATTTGCTCACTCTTCACACTTCACTTCTACCTTCAAATGATTAGAACTCTATTCGCACACACCTGACTAGCACACTTCGCACACATCTACTCATCCAAGCCTTCAAATGATAAAACAATCGCTCTTATATATCTGCAATAAGGAATAACATCATTTACATGTCACCTCCAAATAAGATATAAAATGAATACAAACTATCAGCCCAAAACATAAATAAATTACAATACGAATCAACCAAAGTCAGCCACAACATAGTGAAAACTCAAAACAACTTCTTCAAATTTGAAACACCTTCAATAACTATTCCTCAAAGATACACAACACGCTACAATCACCCAGTCGACCAAGAACATGAAAAACATGAACAAGAAAAAGAAAATCACCAATCGTGAGCACAACGATCAATGTGGACCAACAAAAAGGATAGAGCACAAACTAGAAACATCCACAAGCATCATGAAACTCCAAAGAAGCATCTGCAACAACTCATATTACTAGAATCATATCGTCTTCATTTAGGAACACCAATTGAAGCAATTAAAAAACTATTAGAACACCAAAACTCATAACTCGATCAAATCTTCATGCGGATCTCTAAAGCTCAATGTGGATAAACTAGATATACTCTACAATAAACCATTTAATCCACAACCTCTGATCATCAACATACTGGGTTGGCTAGCATAATGAATTTCACTTTACCACTGACAACCTACAACTCACTTTATTACAATTTTCTCAACATCCTCGACATATACAACCTTAAGGGACATCAATGCTAATAGTGTTAACATCAATTACAACCACATATCAACATCCAACACTATCCTAGAAATTCTTTGATGACATGGACACACAAAAATAAATCATTTTCTTTTTCCTTTTAAAGAATAGTTCCACTATATGTAATAGTCCACAAATACATCAACTTTGACATAGAGAGTTATTTGGCTGCATGAAACCCCAATTCTAGGAATGAAAAGAGAGAGCCTAAGAAAATAATACTTCCAAATTGGTAAGCAACATACTTCCATATGGATTTTAAGATTAAAAGTGGCCCAACTCACATATATAAGGGAAAATGAAATAAATGTGACTAGTAGCATCAAACTTTGACATTGAAACTACTATTGGAAACTACAATTCAATAAAGAAAGTTAAACCCAAAATTCTCTATATCATGGGTAAACTAACTAATAGACAACATTCCATGGTTTTCTTATTTCTGCAAGGAATAACCACTGCTTATTTCTTCTTGCAATCCTTTCAAATATTCTAAACTAACATCTTGCTCTTCTCCCCTTTATCTCACTCAAAAGATCTGCAAAATGAATTCTCACTACCACACCTATTTAAGCATCATGACTTCATATTGACTCTCCATGTCATGAATGCATCTTCATGGTTATAGTCATACACTATATAGACACGTAAAATGACCTAATTGATACTAGATATATGATTCTAATCAACTAACACCATTTCTTCTAAAATCATCTCAAATTAAAAAAATTAATTGAATAATCAACATTATTTAGTTAAAATCTGCAAATTTTCATCTATTAATCAAATAATTAAATTTATTGATTAATTCACCATTCTTCTAACTAATTTTCATCAGATTTAATTAAATCAGATCATTTAATTAAATCCTCCTAAGTCTTATTATTTGATTAAAATCAATTAAAGCAAATACCCCAAACCCCCTAACCTCTTCCAATTAATTAATTCTGGATTAATTAAACCTTAATCGCTTTCTAATCAACATTAATCAAATCCTCCAGCTTTTAACTCCTTAAGAGTTAAATCAACCATGGTCAACTAACCAAGTTGCACATAAAATCAATTTCTTCTATTTATATAATTCCTCAATTATCCTCACAACGGCATATTCTGAGGAAAATTCTTCTCAACCTAATTTCCCTCCAAAGGTTTTCAAAAACCTATCACATCCTCTTACATTTGCAATAAATTTTCATACAACCTTTAAAATCCTCTTACATCCTCTCAAATCTCATTCAATTATTCTTACACCATTTTCAAATTCTCAACCAACAACATTTACTTCTCTTCCATCCTCCTCCACCCACATATTTCCCAAAATGTACTCCACCTTCCTCCAATAGAATTGTGACAAGTGTCACATTCTAATTGGCTCTCAATTTATCCCACATTTGATCAAATGATCTCATTCTTCAAACCTTGAATTCTATAGATAGAATCATCCTTCTCACAATATGGATCCACAACATAGAGCATTATCATTATAGGCATTTCACTTCATAGCTTTCCATCATTTTCAAGCATTTTAGCTAGATTATAGTCAATTTTACACTTATATCATCTACACTTCATCAAGCTTATCAAAGGGATTGGGAAGGGGCTTCTTTCCACATCAAAGGAGCACCACTCCCCCCATGGAATGGAGGTTTAGATGATTTTATTTAGATTACATGCTTTACTTTGTTAGTTTTCTTGTTATTTCATGTTTTCTAGTGATTTTGGTTAAATAATTTCATAGGGAGCATTGGATTTGCTTTCTAACATGTTTGAAAGTGTTTTATTGATGCTATGTTAGTTTGTGTAGGTTTGGTGTTCACATTTGTAGCTAGAGAGAGGGCTAACCAGCTTAACATGTTAAATTTTACTTGATTTTCCTACTTTTTTGTAGATACAAGAGCACGATGCCACCTTTCTGCAAATGTGAGCTCACAAAGTACCACTTTTGTCCTAAAATTCCACTTTCACTTCATTGTGCCACATATGCATGCATCTGTCATGTCGCTTCTGATTTACCACCACATTTACGCTCTTTATCTTCTGTCTTTATTTCTATCCACAGAGTGTCGCTTTTGCAATCACACCGCATTTGTGCTCTTTGTTTGTTGCAAAGTATTGCTTATGCTTTTAGTAGAGCATCGCTTTTTTATTTTAGTGCCACATTTGATAATTTCAGAGTGTTGCATTTTTAGTTCAGTGCCACATTTGCAAAAAACAAGGGAGGATCAAATTTTGAAGACTTAAAATAATTTTTTTAATGATCTTTGTGATAATCTTGGGCTTCAATTTCTGAATTTCATTTCCTAGGACCCACTAGATCAATTTGGGCTTAAAATTAACCATCAATTCAAGCTTTTTTAAGTTGGTTAAAATTGAACCTTAGACACTTACCAGAATTTCAATTTCGGTCTAAAATTGAACAAGAAACTTCAACATTTTGTTTTGGTGCTATAAAAAGAATTCATTATTGCCTTTGAGGATTAAAAATAATTCGTGTTTGCTTTGTTTTGTAATCTTATTTAAAAACTTAAGTTATTCAAATGCATATGCACTTCTCTCACACTTCATGGTGATCTTGAGAATCAAAAGCATTTTAGTGACATTAGGTTTTCTAAAAGATTTCCTCCACACTTCAAGTTTGGGTTTAAAATTGAACAAATCATTCGAGCGTGAAGAAAATGAATTGTGTTTGTTCACTTCTAAGTGTGTTAGGTGGTCGAACTACAAATTTACTCCTTCATTGTTGTTTACCTTTAGAGAGCCTGCCTTGGTGGGAAAAGTACTCACCCCAAGGGAATGACTCAAACTAGTCATGAGCTAAATACCAAGCTACTCCCAACTAGTATATAAATTTGAATGTTGAGGAAACTTAGCATTACAGGTGCTCCTATGGAAAAGTAGGTGATACTTTTTATGGGTTGATCTTTCTTCTCATGTGGTTGTCTAAACAGGTGCCTTGATTATGAACCAATCTGTATAAAGCCAAAATCCCTCAATATTTTTTGGTGTCAGGAGATCGGACCTTTGAAGCCATCCCACATACTTGCGGTTCTTAGTAGAGATGAAGATTTTGTCAAGGGAGATTCATGAGAACTCAAAGCTTGGCTAACTCATAGAAGTGAGTGTCATGGAGGGGAGCCAGTGTGGTCAAGCTTATAATCATTCACTCTAAACAAGCATAGCTAGAGAAATCTAAGTGGGAATTCAACAAATATTGTCTTTTCTATCCTAGCATTGTGCATTATTTTGGAATCAAAACAATTTTCTTGGATCCAAAACATTGGAAAACAAACATTCAACAAAATCATTAGAATTTTAAACCCTTTGGAAAGAGAAAATATCCTTGAAGAGTCCATGTGTTACTACTTGTCCCTAGGGATTTTTATCCTTAGAGGCTTCTAAACATTTTGGCCCATATCTCAATTTTTTCTCTCCAAAGTTAACCTAGGAAAACTATGGCCTTGATTCTTTGATTTTCACATAATGGGCCTTGTGGAATGAAAATAAATTGAGACATAGACATTTAGTTTGAAACTAAGCAAGAAAGTGTTGGTGTGGTAAAAATAATCCATTAAGTAAAGATAAAAGACAATTGAACCCCACACATGTGCTTGTTAAAATAATTTCCCACAAGATCAAAATCCGAAAACCAAAGTCTACAAACTGTCTTAGTCCAAGAGCTCTCAAGAAACATCTTTCAACACTTTACGAAGTCAAAGATAGATTGGTCTATAACTTTTACAAACATGCTTCAAAGGACAATCCCAATTTGTATTCATTCTATTATTGTCAAAATCCAAGTCTTTTTCAACATTTTGAGTTTCTCACATAGGAGGTATAGCATGTTCTTCAATACCTTGGTCTTGTAAACGAAGTCTCTCTAGGTTCACCTAGGATCAAATCACCCCTTTCATTTGTCATTTTTTCAAATCAAAATCCCATCTCACCATCAAATTTTGAAGCTTTGGAAAAATCATTCATGCTTGATGATAGGTAAATCCTCAAATCAAAATCAAATCATCTTGTTTGGCTAAATATGTATGGATGAATCCTTCCATATGCATTTAGTTGAATTATCACCTTTGTGGAAAATAATATTCCAAGATAACATCTAACATCTTGGATTCTATGAGTCCATTATCCAAATAAAAATCAAACCAAGTCAAAATCAAAATCCTAAAGTCAAGCATTCCTCCAAGGTTCTTGAAAGTTCAAAAAATCCACATCATTCATCCTTTGTCACATCATCATTTGATTCTTAAACATCCTAGATTTGATTCTTTGTACCTAAAATTTAGACCAACCTAAGGAATTAGAGGTTTCCCTCTCCTACTGCTAAAATTTGATCCATGTTTTATGGTCCAAACAAGATCACAATACAAGAAGACCATGGAGGAAAAAAAGGAAAATTCAACCTCAAGTGATCTCATTCAAACTGCATCCAAATTTAACCCAAGGGAATCCACCAATCCTCCATTTAAACCCCCTCAAATACCACAATATCTTCAAGAGGGAGGGTGCCAAGTGGAATACATCACTAATAATTTCCAAAGGATGACACAAGACAAAATCATGGAGATAGTCCAAAATCCTGAAAAATCACAAAATCGTCAACACAATGATGGGGCTCAATCCCACACAATACATGTTAGCATTGGAAAAGGAAGGGGCTAAACTCCCTTATAATTTTGATCTAAGCACTATTGTGGAATGACCTCTTGGATATACCTCAAACACCAATCATGCCATTATTTTCGAGTGTCATTCAACCCATCATACAACCACCTTCATCTCATGCTCCAAGCCAACCCATGGTTACCAAGGGAAGCTCATTGCTCCATGCTCTTCAAACAAATCCCCTTGTTAATAATAAAAAATTGGAAGCAAACATGATCTTGGGGTTGCCAAACACTATTCCATAGGATCCAAAACATCAGTATGTCCCACTCATTTTTCATAACATGAATGATCCTACCACTTTTGTTGCAACACCGACATATCATTTGGATACACAAGGTCCCCTCCCCATCACATCGCAAGGACAAGTATATTTGTTTGCACAAGGGGGAACTTTTGGTCCATCATCCTTACTATCACAAGAGAACACATCACCAATATTTCCATCATTCCCACTATTTCCCTCATCATCCACACCTAATCAAGGTGGAGGGAAAATATTTTCATCCAACACATCAACCCCACATCAGACAAATCAAATCAATCAAATTGCAAGTCAAATCAACAAATATGCCATAGTGAATCCTCTAGTTATGCTACTAATATCGCAACAATAGGTGGCATCAATCCAAGTCTCACAACCAACCATCACCCAATCTATAACACCCAAAACATCTCAACACATAGTCCCCCAAGGACCAAGCACATCATCCATACCATCTACCACTCAACCCCTTATCATCACTCAAACACCTCCGCAACCACCTCAAAAAAATCTCATCACACCATCTCACATCATTCTAAATCAATACATCAACTTGAAAGCAGCTCAACAATCATACCAAAAGGTATTCCAACAATTCCAAGCTCAACAAGCTACACAAAAAGTGCAACAAGTTGCCCAAGCACAAGCTCAACAAACTGCACAAGCTGCATAAGCACATGCACAAGTGAAAACACAAGCGTAGGCACAAGCTCAATATCAATCACAACAAGCTCAAGCACAATACTTGTTACAACAACAAGCTTACCAACAAGCTTTGCAACAATACCAACCACAACAGCAAGCAACCCAACAGCAAGCCCAACAACAAGCATTGTTGGAACAATAGTAGTAGCAAGACCAACAATAAGCATTGTTGGCACAACAACAACTACAGTCATATCAACAAGCATTATTTGCATAGAAAATCCTACAACAATCTCCCACAAACACAACACCAAGTCCACAAATCACCCCACTCATCACTCAGGCCAGCACACCAACCCAAAACACATTCATTCTACAACCTGATCCACAAAATGATTTTTCCACTCAAATTAAACAACTCTCGTAATAGGTGTTGGATATACAATCTGGAAAGAAAATGAAATCCTAAGGGAATCTATGTCCTTATCCATTTGATAGAAGCATTGTGATGAAGCCATTCCCACAAGGTTTTGAGATACCAAAATTTGACAAATATCATGGAACCATAAATCCTAAAGATCACATCAGGGAATTCCATGTACACTGTATGGAAGTTGTCTACGATAAACCTTATTTAATGCAATTCTTCCCTAGAAGCCTAGTTGGCCTGACAATGGAGTGGTTCTCCTGTCTTCCTCCCAGAATCAAAATGTTCGAAGAAATTGTGGACTTATTCATAAAAAATTACTCATTTATCATAGGCATGGACGTATGCTTGTAAGAGTTGTCCAACCTAAAGTAAAATAAGGGAGAGACATTCGCATCCTTCTTGCAATGATGGTGATCCAAGGCCAATAGGAGCAAGCGGGCTATGCTAGAAGAACAACAAATCAGAACCATCATCTCAAATCTTGAAGGGACCTTAGCCTTCCATCTCAAAATGTAGTGCATCATCACCTATGATCATATCATCCCCAAAGCTCTTAACATCGAAAGATCCCTCATTGCATAAGGGGGGGCATCAATGTATCAAGACAATCATCCATCAACAAGCTACAATGATAAACCTCGCACATGGGTGAAGAATAAAAATGTTACCAATGATGGTGTTGATGCCAGGGTTGTAATTAGTGCTCTAAGACAAAATCCACAACATCAAACATACCAACAACCTCAAAACAGTACCCAAAACCACCCTCGATCTAACACATCATAACAACAAACCAACCCACAAATAGTCAACAACATCAATGATCAAGGCAGACCATCCACAAGGAACAAATATCCCCCTAAGAGAAAATACACACCACTTGGGGAACCAATTGAATCACTCATGTAGCAGTTGGTGCAAGCTAATCTCATCAAAACCCTTGTTTATGAAAACTACCAAGAGCCTCAAGTTAAGCCACCATGTTACAATGACAAGAATCTTTGTGACTTTCATTAAATTAAGGGACATACGACAACTAGCTACATGTTCCTTCAAAATATAATCCAAAATCTAATTGATGACAAGACTATCACCATCGAACAACCGACCGGGAATCAGGACCTAAAAATATACATGATTCTGATGCCCGATCATAATAAGGGAAACAATGAAAATGGCAAGGGGAAGTATAAAAGTGTGTACCATGTTTATGACCATGTGGTTGCATCTTTAGATGAGTGGGTCACAGTTGTGAATATCAAAGGGTCCAAAGCTAAGTGTGGAGTCACCACACAAGGCAAAAGAATCACCATCCCTAGACCACTTCTGCAAGCTAATTCACCTGTTGCAAACTCCAAGTTAGTTCCCAATTGTTACAATGTCCTAGAACAGCTAAAGAAGACCCCCACCCAGATCCTCATCATGAAGTTGTTGAAAATCTTTCCCGCACATAGGGAAATCCTAGAGAAAGCACTAGTTGTATCCTCCATATCCACAGATCTTGATGTAGACTAGTTCCAAGCTATGGTCTGACATATCACCACACCACATCTCCTTACATTCTACAAAAAATATCTTCCTAGTCAACCATCTCATAACCATGTGCTCCATCTCAAAGTCCCGGTACATAAAAATAAAGTCAAAAGAGTCTTGGTGGATGGAGGTGTAGGTGTGAATATTTGTACCTTGAAACTAGTGAAGAATGTAGGATTCTTTGAAGATGTTATTGAAAAGGGAAAAGGTATCACTATCCAAGAATATGATGATCAAGAGAGGGTGTCTCAAGGCACCATCCAACTCCCTATCAAAGTAGGACCCACAATCATGGAAACCACTTTCCAAGTTCTTGATCTTGACCTCCCTTATAACATTCTCCTGGGATGCCCATGGATTCATGGGATGCAAGTTGTAGCCTCCACCTTCCATTAATGTGACAAATTCCCCTATCAAATTCAAGAGGTCACCATCCATGGTGATCCTGAGACTTTTTACTATTGCAAAAATTTGTAGGTAAAATATTATAAAATCCCACAATTCCCCAAGAATGATGAAGGCCATATGTCTCTGTATGTGGACCCATCCACCCTAGCGTCCACTTCTAAGATAGATACACCCTCCATTCCTGACATTTTTGATATTAAATTAATTATCCAAGATAACGAATGCAAAGATTACAAAATGAAGAAAATTTCCTTTGTAATAGGAGAGTTACCTCAATCTCCCAAGTCTCATGGGTAGCCACAACTAGTTGACACAATATCTCAAACATTTAATGCAGAACCCTCTAGATTCAAGAGATGGGGGGGCCTAAGCTGGGAAGTGGTAGAAAAAAAGGATATATCAAGTTTTCTATATCAAGATGAGAGACCCATGCCTACTCTCCCAATGGATGATGATAACAAAGGGCTACAGTTAATGCTTGGCATGGGCTACAACAAGAACAAGAAACTTAGGAAAAAGGAAAATGGCCTGTTAGAACCTATCATTGTTGAGAAGTGCATAAAGAATTTTGGCCTTAGATGTACCCCTATGAAGATAATCATAGATGGCAGAGGTACCCCTATTAAAAAAGTCAAAGCTCCTCCTCAATTACCAGTATCCACAAGTCAAACATTAGACAACTATACCTTCAATATAACTAAGTGTGTGATGAAGATCCCCTCACTGATTTACCTATCCTATTTGAGGACTCTTCCTTGTTTATGATCTCCACTATGTCTTTTTAGTTGAACAACCAAACCAATGAGCTATAGTTAGTTTACTCCAAGCTAATAGACTATGACCAATGAGGACCACCGATTTTAGACACATTTGAAAATGATGAGGCTCTCTTGGAATTCATGGGACTCAGGGATAATCTACAATATGGAGACCATAAATTAGGATTTGACATTGAGCTAGAAACATACACATACTATGGGGAAACAATTGAATCTCTTAGTCGCAAAATAATAAATCTAAGAGTAATCTCTAGTTCTTTAAGTGAAAACCACACTGTGGCACTTGCTAACCCAAAAAATAGTAAAAACAAAGGATGTATCTAAGGGTGAAAACCTCTCTAAGGCACCCAAGGATGAGGGATTCAATCTTCCCCTTAGTGCTATTCATTAGGCGAAGTTAGCAGTATTGGAAAAGAAGTGTAACCCAGTCAACTTGTGAACAAAAGACACACTACACATTACTTTCTATGCAAAGACACTATTGACCGAGGAACAAGAAATCTTAGCTTCATTTCTAAGACACAACAAAGTAAATTTTTCATGGACCTACACTAACATGCTAGGCCTCAATCCAGAGGTAGTGGTTCATCATTTAGTATTATATCATGAGGAAAAGCTAGTAAAAAAAATTAAGAAAGATTCATCCACAGACCACATTGTTAGTCAAACTTGAGCTACAAAAGCTCCTAGATGTGGGCTTCATATGACCTATTGATTATCTGGAATGGGTGTCCAATCTTGTACCAATATCTAAGCCCACTGGGGGCATCTAGATTTGCATTGACTTCAGGGACTTAAACAAAACATGCCCTAAGGATGATTTTCCCCTTCCCAACATTGACATGATTATAGATCAAATAATAGGGCATGAAATGTTTTCATTAATGGATGGGTTTCAAGGTACAACTAGATAATGATAGCAAAGGATGATCAACATAAGACAACCTTTTCCTATCCATGGGGTACATATTGTTGGAACATGATGTCGTTTGGGTTGAAGAACGTTGGAGCCACATACCGAAGGGCCATGACTCTAATTTTTCATGACATTATCCAAAAATCTGTAGAAGATTATGTGGATGACATATTGGCCAAGTTAGGAAAATGATAAAATCACATAGAAACACTAATTTCTATCTTTGACAGATTGGAGGAATACAAGGTAAGAATCAACCCTAAGAAATGTGTCTTTGGTGTACAATCAGAAAATCTTTTAGGATGTATTGTATCAATGAGGGGGATCAAGATAGAACCAACCAAATTCAAAGCAATTCTTGAAATGGAGGCACCCCGAACATTGAAGCAATTGAGAGGTTTGCAAGGAAGGCTCCAATCCATCTGTAGATTCATAACACAGTTGGCAAATAAAATTGTCCCATATTCTCATCTACTCCAGAAGGGGGTAGCATACAAGTGGGATGAGAAGTGCAATAAAGCCTTCAAAAAAATCAAATAACACTTGCTGACACCACTAGTACTCATGTCACCAATCTAGAATAATCCATTGATCCTATACATATCAGCAAAAACAACAGCACTTGGGGCTCTATTAGCACAACATGATGAAACAGGGAAGGAAAGAGCCATATATTATATCAGCCAAACCATGATAGGGCATGAGTTGAAATATACATTCATTAAAAATGCTTTCTTAGTAGTATTTTTTTCCTCACAAAAATTCAGGCATTATGTTGTGCATGTTAGCTCATTAGATAAAACTCATTGCAAAGATAGACCCCCTAAATATTTACTTTCTAAAGCAACACTCACAGGGAAGATGGCTAAGTAGGCCATGATCCTCTCAGAATATGACATTGAATATGTGGAAAGAAAAGATATCAAGGGGCAAGTGATTGTAGATCAATTAGTAGAGGCACCCGTGTATTCAAAGAACCCACTTTTATTAGAATTCCTGAATGATTCTGTGTTCAACCTTAGTGCAATAGACCATTGGAAGGTTTATTTTGATGGATCATATACACAACATGGATCAAGAGCAGGAGTTTTCTTCATCACACCACAAGGTGATTGCATTCCTAAATCCTACAGGTTGTCTTTCCCTTGCACTAACAACATTTCCAAATATGAAACTCTTGTGATTGGACTTAGAATTGTAATATAGTGGAAAATCATGGAACTAAAAGTCTATGGAGATTCACAACTGATCATCAACCAAGACAATGATGAGTACCAATTAAAGGATGACAAGCTAATCCCATAAAAGAAACTGGTGGAGGACCTCAAATAATTCCTCATTGACATCACATTTGAGAAAATACCAAGGGTAAATAACATAGCAAAATATGCCATGGCAACAATAGGATCACTGTTGGATATCCCACGCAACATCCCTACACATGAACTCCTTCTAGACCAACTTCTCATACCTGCTTTTGAGGTACTAGAGTCTGAATTTATGTGTGAAATTGTTGGTCTCAACAACCCATGGTATCATGACATATAAACCTACCTGAGAATAGGAGTCCTCCCTGTCGATATCACCTTGAACCTTAAAAGAACATTCATCAAGAAGTCATCCCATTTTTTTATCTTAGGTGACACCTTGTACTGTAGGATTATTGAAGGAACCCTTTTATGATGCCTAAACTCTGAGGAAGCTTTTACTACTTTAATTGAGGTACACGATGGTATTTATGGTTCACATTCGAGTGATATTACCTTGGCTAAGAAACTACTGAGAACGAGGTACTACTGACCAACAATGGAGAAGGAAGCTAATGAATATGTCAAGAAATTTCTACAATGTCAATAACATGGGGACCTCATCCATGCACAAGCTCAGGAGCTTCAATCGACTATAACACCTTATCCCTTCTCATAATGGGGGCTTGATCTCATTGGTAAAATCACCCCCACCTCATCTAGTGGACATAAGTTCATTATCACTTCCATAAAGTACTTCACGAAGTGGGTAGAGGCCATTCCCACGACCTATATCATAGGAAAGCATATTTCCAAATTCATCCTGAACTACCTTATTTTCTGTTATGGTGTCCCTTAAGCCATTATCTCAAATAATGGGACACCTTTCAAAAATTAGGATGTCTGAGACCTATGCCAAAAATTTGATATCTAAAATTGCTTTTCTACTCCATACTACCCCTAGGGTAACATTCAAGTTGAGGCTACCAATAAAACCATCCTAAGAATCCTCCAAAAGATAGTCAATGAAGTTGGTCATGGCAAGCACCTATAGTTGAATCTTGCCTTATGGGCTTACCGAGCAAGCATCCACACACCAACAGGTGAAACCCCATTCTCCTAGTCTATAGATCATAATCCATTCTCCCCATTGAGATCAAGCTACCATCCTTAATAATATCATTGCAGAATCTCATTACAGATGAAGAATATTAAGTTTCACAGTTGAATGAGTTGGAACTACTGGATGAGCGGCTCATGGATGCTCTGAATCACCTGCAAGTATACCAGAATTGTCTGAAGAGGAGTTACAACAAGAAGATCAAGAGTCAATCCTTTCAAATGGGAGAGCTTGTTTTGAAAGAGAATCAAAAGAATGTACCAAATCCAGATAGTAGGGGAAAGTTTGAACCCAATTGGTTAGAACCCTTCATCATCATGACCAGTTATAAATCAGGAGCATGTCAACTATCAACACTAGAAGGTGAGCCTCTACAAAATCCCATCCATAGCTCCCATCTCAAAAAAAATTATGCCTAATCTTTCAAGGTATAAATCCAGAAAAATACAAAAAGTTCCAAAAATATAAAAATCCAAAAAAGGATTGAAAACAGTAAAAAAAAAAATCATCCTCTAGTGAAAACCACTTGAGTGGCACTTTGGGAAAGTACCTTGGTGAAAACCTAGAAAATAGGTGCCTCATGTAAATAAGAACTTTCCATCCACCATGATCTCTATGGCTCATTTTGCATCATTCATCCATCACATTCCATTGATACTTCCATCATCCATCTGCGCACACATCATAGGTTGATCTTGTGTTTGTATCTTGTCCCACCCTAGAGCTACTCAACACATTCCTAAGGTCAGTTTGTCCTACCTATATTGGAGTAGTCTATCACATCATATTGGGGACATGTTCCTATACCTACATCAGATCAGATTCATGTATATTCTTGAAACCTTCCTTAAAATTAGAAAATCCAAAAACAGGTCAAAAAGTCAGAAAAAGTCAAAAATAGAGTTGTCAGTTGAACTACGGGTCTCTGAGCTCTGAATGTAGGCAATTCTAATCTTTGATCAACACCCAAGACACATTAGGTCAGTCCTTTAGGAGTCTGTCATAATAAGCTGGCAATCCATCATGTTCATATCTCATCAATAATCAAGTATGTTGTCAGTCGAACTACGTGGTCTCTACATGTATGATGTAGGAAAGTCTAATCTTTGATCAACCCTTGAGGTCCCTAGGATAGGTCATTAGGTTAGGTTCTTGGTCAAAATCTCAGAAAACCCAAAAAAAAATGAAAAATTTGAAAATCAAAACATTTGTAAAATCTCAAAAATACCAAAAAATAGCCTCAAAACATTTCAAAAATACCAAAAAAATCCAAATATTTGAGAAAATCCATCCACCCCATTTTGATTTCACTCACAATAAACAACCACTCATAATAAATGATCGTCATCCTCAACCTTTGGTAAAACAATCAGAAACAAGCATAGCAGATTTAAAAGTGAAACCTCAAATGTCAAGGTTTCAAGTCTAGGTCAGTAGGTAAACAAGTTGGTTAACTCTTGGTATTAATAATTCATCATCCCATTAGTCTCAAAATCAGTTGATAACATCATGTCCTAAGATGTATCCTTCCTACAATGGACATCAACATCAGGTATCATTGTAGTTTAGTCCTGGCTAGATGTATGAAGAACATTGGCTTGTTTGTATACTTGATCTTTTCTTTTTATGTATCTTATTATGCTCATTCCAATGACCTCTCGATGATGTCTAATCAAAATGATTTAGAGAGAAAGGAATGGGGCATTGATCACTATATTTTTTTGTTGTTCTTGTTGGACATTCTTGTAATATAACTTGGTGAATACTTGCTTTGTTAGGTATGTATGGAAGGTGTTTTGGGTAGCTTTTTGACTATTACATTGATAGGTTATACCTTTCCGTGTTTTGGTCTAATATTTTTGAAACTTTTGAAGTGCATCCTAGCAAAGTTTTTGTATGTCAAGTGTGAACAAGAATGCTCCTATCTATTTGTTGAGTCAAAGCCCATGGCACTAGATACCCTGCCATCTTGGTTGTCTATACCTTGATGCATCATATCTATGTGTTTTATCAAACATAAGGAAAGTCATGTCATTCATGTCCCAATCCCTAGATGAGAAAATCATCATCACTCATCATCATATCTAATAAAGTCTTGATGACTCGTGGACTTGTTGGACTTCTGCATCTTCTTAGAATCAAGGGTTCATCCATCTTATTCTTCTACTTATATCAATATTATTCTTCTCATTCTTATATCTCTACTAAAATTTCTATACAATTATCAAATTAGTGTGTTATATCAAAATATACGTGAGGCTACCCATGATCACTAACTCTCTATACATCATCAAATTTATCTATATCAGACATTTGAGCTTTCTAATCATCTTTGAGCTAAACTTATCTTAATTTTTTATCGAAAACTCGACCCAAAATTGAAATTTTTCATCTGATCTCTTGAGGGGGCAGTGTAGCAGTGTAATTTCTTCCACTGGGGCAACAATGGGGCATCTAGAAAAATCAAGAAATTTTTTGAATTTTGATCATGGCAGTGTTATTCTTTGAACCGATGCAGCTAGTACCTCGCCTCAGAGAGGGGCAAAATGTAGACACATAAAATGACCTAATTGATACTAGATATCTGATTCTGATCAACTAACACCATTTCTTCTAAAATCATCTCAAATTGATCAATTAGTTGAATAATCAACATTATTTAGTTAAAATTAGCAAATTCAGCTATTAATCAAATAATTAAATTTATTGATTAATTCACCTTTCTTCTAACTAATTTTCATCAGAATTAATTAAATCAAATCATTTAATTAAATCCCCCTAAGTGTTCTTATTTGATTAAATCCAATTAAATCAAATACCCCAAACCCCCTAACCTCTTCCAATTAATTAATTCTGGTTTAATTAATCCTAAATCACTCTCTAATCAACATTAATCAAATTCTCCATCTTTTAACTCCTCAAGAGTTAAATCAACCATGGTCAACTAACCAAGTTGCACATAAAATAAATTTCTTCTATTTATCTAATTCCTCAATTATCCTCACAAAGGAATATTTTGAGGAAAATTCCTCTCAACCACTTCTCATTCAATTTCCCTCCAAAGGTTTTCAAAAACCTATCACATCCTCTTACATTTGCAATAAATTCTCTTACAACCTTTCAAATCATCTTGTACATCCTCTCAAATCTCATTCAATTCTTCTTACACCATTTCCAAATTCTCAACCAACAACATTTACTTCTCTTCCATCCTCCTCCACCCACACATTTCCCAAAATGTGCTCCACCTTCCTCCAATAGAATTGTGACTAGTTTTGCATTCTCACTGGCTCTTAATTTATCCCACATTCATCACATCCTCTCATTCTTCAACCCTTGAATTCTATAAATAGAAGCATCCTTCTCACAATATGGATCCACAACTTAGAGCATTATCATTATAGGCATTTCACTCCATAGCTTTTCATCATTTTCAAGCATCTTAGCTAGATTATAGTCAATTTTACACTTAGATCATTTGAACTTCATCAAGCTTATCAAAGGGATTGGGAAAGGGCCTCTTTCCACATGAAAGGAGCACCACTACCCCTATGGGATGGAGGTTTAGCTGATTTTATTTATATTTCATGCTTTACTTTGTTATTTTTCTTGTTATTTCATGTTTTCTAGTGATTTCAGTTAAATAATTTCATAGGGAACATTGGATTTTCTTTCTAACATGTTTGATAGTGTTTTGTTGATGCTATGTTAGTTTGTGTAGGTTTTGTGTTCACACACTATTACTATCATGTGGAATTTTCCCCTTATCTTCCATCAATACAGTATTTTGTAGGGTTAACTCCAATACCCTTGCTAATTGTTGCAATTGTCATAGAGCTTCCTTTATTGACCTGGGCAAATATCTAATTCATCTTTTATCAAAAAAATAGTAACTAGAATAATTTCCTCCACTTCATCTTTTTATTTACTTCATCATGCATTATCAAAACATCCTTGTAGGGTTTCAAAGTAGCCATTTCACCATAGCATATTTCATTCATCCTACTTTAAGATTGTTAGTGTAATTAAGTTTCACTTAGGGTAGTTTTGTTTCCCATATCAGGAAGTTTCATACCTGTCACTTTTTTTTTCCTTTAAAAAGGTTGTACATTGTGTAATAAATCATCTCACATTTTTCCTCTTTCTAGTGAAATAGCATACATTGCTTCTCTCATTTTCTATGAAGGTTCTTTCTACAAATGGTGATCTTGGGATCCACCTACATGGTATCAGAGCGAACCATTTTTCCATCCTTCTCATGAGAGTTTTTGCTGGAGAGTTTTTGAGATCATTTGGCATTTAAATTTTTTTAAAATTTCAAAGTTGACTCATTTTTTATTTTTCATTTTTCTATTGCTGGTGATTTTGGAGGCATGTTTTCTTTCATTCAGGCTTAGATTTGTTGGTTTGGTGGATCTATAGTTGCAAGTGCCTCATACACTGGTGTGATTTTCTTCCTCATTTGGAGCCAATGGCATTTGTTGCAAGTATGAGCAAGTTTGATGGTGTTGTCATTAATGTTTTCATTGATGTCAACACAATTTAGTTGAGATGTTGTGAGTACATGGAGCTATCCTTATGATGTTGCAGATGTGATGAATTGATGAGTTTCCAAGTTCTTTTGAGAAAATTAATAAAGAGAGAAGTCTGAGTTATGAATTTGTTTAGAATGTGCTCTGGTATGTGCTCCACGTTTCTTCTATGTTGATCTTATGCTTATGCAGATTTGAAGGTTTTCTAATTGTGATCTAGTGGTGATATCTCCTTATTTGTAGCTTTTGGTTTGATGAAGTTGAAATTTGTGTTCACCGTTGTGTGAATTGTTCTAGTAGAGCTAGTTTTATGTGGATTGGGAGAAATGATTCTTCTCTACAGTCCTCTGTTGTTCTATTTTAGATCTTGCAGATTGGGAATGTGTCTTATAATGGTGTTCTCTTGGTTCTAGAAAAGATGTGTGTGGTTTCATGATCCAAAAGTCAAGTTTCAGAGTTGTTGTATGAGTTTACACAGTCTGGAAGGATTTCGGTGTTCGAAGATTGTTGCACTTGCTACGGATGTATCTGGAGGAACCTGAGATGTGTTCTCATGTATAATGAAGCGTTTTGCGTCATTTGCATACTATTTTCTTATTGGGAAGCATGTACATCAATGTTCATTTGTGTTTTCATTAGGTTTGGCCGACCTGGTGTTTACACTTCATTTGAAGAATTAAATTTAATTAAGGAAGCATGTGGTTGATCCAAGACATTATTTTTGGTCTTGGTTAAGATTTTTTATTGGTCCACTCTCACTCCTTTCCACTGTAGGAATGTTGAGTTTCCAGCCTAATTTGAATTTATGAAATGAGGCATATGTGGCTGACCTTGGAGAAAGTTTCTAAGGTTGAATATGGTATAAATGCAAGTTGAATTGTGAAGAATTGGATGATGATGCAAAGTGACGAAGTAATCTACAAATTAAAAGAGTAGAAGTGTGAAAAAGTGAGTAATGCAGTAGTACTTCATTGTGTTAGATTCCTGAAGGCAGTGAGCTAAAGGTTTTTGTAATCTTCTAATCAAGGTTGAAGATGTGTGTAAATTGTTGCAGTGGATATTTTGTTCTCTTTTTTAGGCAGTGAGCCTTTGTATTTGGATAGTGAGTCCTCTTTTGGGCAGTGAGCCCTTGGTAGTGAGCCTCTATATTTGGTTTTGTAATCTCTTTATATTGTGAGTTAATCCTCCCCATGGATTTTCCCTTACTGGGTTTTCCACATAAAAATCTAGTTTCCATTGTGTTGATTTTACTTTATGTTATTTGTATTTCATGTTCATACTTAATAACATAATAGTGTGGTTGTGGAATTGATAAGTGTTGAAGTTTTAAGTTTGAATTTTTTTGACAATTGATTCATCCCCCCTCTTAGTTGTCCTACACCTTTTAACAACATCAATTTCACTATTTTGGAGAGAGGAGGCTCAATTTACTTTTCTAGTTAGTGTGATTCTCTTGAAGGCATGATTGTCATTCCCTAAATTGAAAGCACATCTCTATGCATCTAAGGTTGCGTTTCAATTTTGGAAGCTTTTAGAGGAAGTGTTTTTTAGTTTGAGAGGAGCCATAGAAATTTTGAGTAGAGGTCATTATTTTCCCTCTTCCTTATGGTTGTGATCTAAAGGCAGTAAAATATTTTTCCATTGGGTATGTGTAGGATCATGATGGGCAAAAAGTGGCAATATGATGGGTATGTGGTTGATGACTATTTTTCTACCCAAAATTGATGAAAAGAAAAGGGTTTTTAAAGGAGATTTTCAGCTTTCCATTGATATAAACTATGCTTTACTTTGAATTTAATAAGTAATTATTATTAATTTTCTATTCAAATTATGACTAAAGTCCTGATTGATAGGTTCATTGAAAAACATCTATCTCTTTCAAACGGTATCACATTTTTAAATCCAAAACATGTGTCACATTCTATGCTTCACATAATATAGGATTAGAAAAAGAAAAAATGAATTTCATGAAGTTTTGACCAAGTTAAGGTGGTCAGAAATATGAGTTTTTATATTTTTTAAAAAGTTGTAATAAAAAATTCATAATTAATTATTTACTTGGAGAAAAATTACAAAAAAATATGCATCACATTGGAGCATGAGTCCTCTACTTACATCTAAAATATTATAAAAAAATATTATCATTTTATTGTGGTTAGGGTGGTCAGACAGACACCTACTTTTTTTTCCCCAAAAATTTAAGTACCACTGCATTGAAATTTCAAATTTTTCTCCAAATAGATTTTTTTTAAACAAACCTAGTAGTTTAGAAACTACATTAAATTTGCTATAGATTCTATTCTTACATATTTTTGAAATAATATAGATAACTTATTCAATTTTTTATGTCAAGTTGCCTAACTTTGATTTTTTTGAATTTTTTGCCACTTAAGGGCCTATTTTTTCCATGATGATCCTGCACACACCCCATTGGAGACACGATTTTTCTTTCATTGGTGTGATTTCTCCTTCTTTGGAAAATGATTTGAGGAGGTGTTAATTTGTAGTTTTTTTATTCTGCTATTGGAGGCAACAATTTTCATTTCCAATAGGCTTGATTGGTTGTTGCAATCTATGTTGAGGAGGCATTCAAACCTTTGAGGGCCTAATTTTTTATATTGGAGGAATGATAGTTTGTGCACAGAGATTCTCAAAGTATGATTTTTGAAGAGGGACGTGAGTTTGATCTACAAGGCGGACCTAGGAACTTACCTTTCAAATTGTTTGAAGCTGAAGGAAGCTGCATGGGACATCCACAGGTTGCACAAATTTGTTTCTTGTTGTGTCTGAAGGCAGTGTATGCATCTTTGAAGGCCTCAATTTACAATTCTCTACCATTTTCAGAGGCTCTGCAAGGCATTTTTTTCCAACTCTAAAATTTTTGGCTTTGGAAAACTTTATATTTTATAAAAAGAATTCCTTAAATAAATATTTAGGGCTTGTGCAACCAATTGGAGTGGGCCCCATTTTTAAGAGAGTTTGAAGTTGGTTTTGAGGGAAATTTAATCCCACATTAATCCCGAAGATGTGTTGATTGGTCTTCTTATATCCCATGCTTGCATTGTTCATGTGAAGTGCTTGTAAAGGCTCAAACTTTCAAGGAAGTGACATTCTTTTGCTTGTGAAGGCTTAGTTCTTTGGTGGAGATTTCTTGGTGTTTGGTGAGGCTTGCCCAAATTTTTTCACTCCACGCTCGTGGTGGTCATATTGTGTGACCAAGAGCTCTAGAAGAATCTAGAAGTGCCTCTATCAACATTTTTTCATTTTTACATATCTTTTGCAAACGGAGGCCAATTTTCATGAACCACAAATCAACGAAAAGGTATTTTCATCACCTTTGTTGTGGTTGAGGAATTTCTCTCATATTTTTTTGTTTGGTGGTCTTCTAATCTAGTGAAGTTCAATATTGGTGTTGTTGTTCTCTTTGGAGTTGCTTGATTCTCAACCCTCTTTTTGCATTATTGCCTCCTAAAGTATTTTGGAAGGCTTCATTTGTAGTACTTGGGAATTTCTATTTGTTGTTGAAGGTTAATGTCTTTATATTTTTGGATATTTGTCATAGTTGATTATGGGGTTTTCAATTCATCATGTTGCGAATATGTTGAAAAGGGGAAACTATGAACAATGGAGAGATGGTATCATAAAACATCTTAGATGGCTTCATTTTTTGCCACATTTATATAACCTTGTTCCCCTTCCTGGTATTGATAATAAGAAATTTGTGTGGAATAGCAAAAGGGATCATACATATCCTAGGAGTTATTGCAATGCATACTAATGATGCCAATTTGGATTCTATTGATCATTTTGAGTGTCCATATATGAAATTTGGACTAAAATATGGGAAATACATGGATATATGATACTCAACTATTCCCAGATGATCCTATTTTAGATTGTCTTGTGCCTCTTCATTTTTCAAACAGGATACCCTATGATCATGCTACTATGCAGTAGTTTGAAGTTTTTGGAATACATGGAATCTTCAGATGAGGATGACGAGGGTTCTTCATATGCTCATTCTTCTCCATTAGGGACAGTTGATGTACCTTCAACTTCAGTGATTCATTGTGTAGAGTCATTAATTGAGGCTCCTATCATTTATGTTCAGTAGGACCATTCATTTTGTGTTCATGATTCATTGAGTACAATCCAATGATTCATCACAATAAGTATCTCATTATCTTCTTTATTGGGATTCTTATTTGTTCGACATTGGTTCATTGTTCATGGAATCTCTCATTTCTAACTTAGAAGACACATTTGAGGTTATATCCCTCATATTTGATGATAGTTGTGGTACAACTATTGTCACTTCATCTCAGTCTCTAGAGAATGTTCAGAATCAGTTTCCAGTGGTACCTTGTTTGTCACCTTCTATTGTGATTAGGCATGTTCCTGATTGGTTCATGGCATCATATTCCAAGGTCTTGGTGACACATGAGCAGATTCTAGAGGCATCATCATACATATTCATGCTTCTTTCTTTCAATTCCTATCTAGAATGGGAAGCATACTTGAATTTGTATTTAGTTTTGTTTCTTTTGAAAAGGAGACAAGTTGTTTTTCGACATTGGATCATGTTTTTTCTTTAGGCACTTACCATTTTTGCAAGTGATTACGAATTGTGGAGGGGATATATAGTCTCTCTCTTTCCCTCTTATGGGGGGCCTATTGATTGTTGTATACACATGATGTATGTAGTTCTTTAGGGGTATGATTGAGTCCTCCATGCATGCATCTTTTTTGGTTTTCTTTTGGGTATGTGTAGGATCATGATGGGCCAAAAAGTGGCAATAAGATGGGTATGTGTAAGGTATGTGGTTGATAAGTTTTTTTACCCAAAATTGATGGAAAAAAATGGCTTTTAAGGAGACTCTCAGTTTTCCACCAATATAAATTATGTTTTACTTTGAATTTAATAAATAATTATTATTCATTTTCTATTTAAATTATTACTAATGTCCTGATTGATAGGTTGATTGAAAAAAGTCTATAGCTTTTAAACAGTATCACATTTTTTGAATCCAAAATATGTGTCACATTCTATGCTTCACATACTATAGGATTAAAAATAAAACAAAAAATTTCATGAAGTTTTGACCAAGTTAAGGTGGTGGACATCGAGTTTTATATTTTTAAAAGTTGTAATAAAAAATCATAATTAATTATTTGCTTGGAAAAAATTACAAAAAATATGCATCACATCGGGACATGAATCTTCTAATTATATCTAAAATATTATAAAAAATATTGTCATTTTATTGTGGTTAGGGTGGTTGACACCTAATTCTTATTTTTCTCTGAAATTTAAGTACTCATTGAAATTTCAAATTTTCACCAAATAGATCTTTTTTTTTTAAAAAAGCCTAGTAGTTTAGAAACTACATTCAATTTGCTGCAGATTCTATTCTTACATATTTTTGAAATAATATTGATAACTTATTCAAATTTTTATGTCAAGTTGCCTAACTCTTATTTTTTTGAATTTTTCGTCACTTAAGGGCCTATTTTTTCCATTATGATCTTGTGCATACCCTTTTCTCTCTTTTCTCTATTTTCTTTTAGAAGCTCTTTTCCACCATTTTATTTTAAATATCTATGAGATTTTAATTAGTTTTAATAAATATCCCTTTCTAAAGACATAACAAAAAAATGTCAATGTCTTTGGCAACCTTTAATGGTGTTTTTCTTTCTAAAACTCATAAGACTAGTAGCCTAGTATATCCATTGGGTATAGGAGTCAAGAGGCCTAAAAAAAATTGAAAACCAAACTTGAAGAAAGTTGCAACACCCTAGGAAAAGCTAACTAAACACCTAAACAAACTATGTCTTAGCACTTGGATGAAAATAAAACTAACTAACAATGTGCATCAACACTTATTGACCTGAAAGGAAACCTATCCTAACCTACCCTAACTAGCAACAAGACTCACTGAAATGAAACCACTGGTTGGTTCCTTGAAATAGCTTCCTTTCCTCATTAATTTATAATCTTTTGCATGCTTATGAGCAGCCCAAAAGAGGTGGAGAATTGACCAAATGCTTAACCAATGGCCACAATATCTCTTGAAAAATGAAAAAAAATCCACTCACGTCTTCATGTTGACCAAACATCCTACTATTTTGAGGTGGATAAGTGGGTTGAATGCATTCTTCTTTAGTTTCAACTCCATGCTTGGGTGCAAGCATGACCTGTGGTACTTTGGTGGCCTCCATCCTAGCTAGATGTCTGATAAGACATCCTCTTGAAAGGATAAACCTTGAGATTTCATTGCTAGTCTCTTGTTTATGCACTAAATCTTTATCATCTCCTTGATTTGTAAAGACCACTTCTTGAGACTATTTTGGAAAAAACATGGAGATTTTTGTATTATTTTCTTGTTGCTCATGATTTTCTTCTTCCACATGTGTTATATTCACATCTAAGTTTACACAAAATATCTCTAAATCATCCCAAAATAATTCTCCATCAACCTATTCCTTTCATTTTTGTATAAGAGGACTAACTTTGACTTCATAGTAGCTCTCCTTGTGTGTGTCAACTTATCTCTATCTTGCAAAACAAGGTTGTCCTCATTTTCCTCCTCTTGGACCAACATCTTTTTATGTGCATTCTCATCCTCAATCTACTCCAAAACTTGTGATGAAATTGAAATTTATATACTCCCTTCATCTTCATAAAGAAATCAAGGAAGTTCGTCAAATGACAATGTTAAAACTTCATTTGCATCACCCTTGTCTTGCTTATTGTCTTGTTGTCCCAAAAGACCATGCTCTTCAAGTTGTTATCCTAACTAATCATGTTCATTATCCCTTAGAAAAAATTCTGATTTTTTTGTTTTCTACCTCATGTTCAAAGGTATGAACAACAAAAAAAATTTCTTGTTCTTCTCCAAAAACCTCCTCTTCTTATTCACTAAACCAACTATTTTGGTAGACAATGAGACCATCTTTGCAAAGATGAATGGTAATAGAATGGGAGGGCTGATTATAAAGGTCTTGTTGGGTTTCTTGAGGAATTATACATTTTGGAGAAGGTTATTCTTGAGGGACACTAGTATCTTGCAAAAGATGTAGATCCCTAAAATGTGTAATTTTAAACTCAAAAGAATAATGTGAAGACTTAAAAGGAATACTTTTTCTTGAAACTTGAGATTTCATACTTGGGAAGCTCTTCCTTCATAGGATGATTTGGAATGCAAGTAGCTAATTAGTCCTCCAACCTTTTCACTTGAGCAAGAAAAAGATTCATCTGCGAGCTTGCTTGGCAATAATCTATTTTGCAAGAGACTCTTCATGTCTTTCCCTTTAGTAAGCAACTCCTGCTAGTGTTGGTAGGCTTGATCAGCCAACTCTTCTTGCTACAAGTTATACTCCTAATCTCTTTTAATTTCTTCAAGTTGTCTTTGAAGGTTTAACATTATATCTTTAATGCCCGGGTTATCAACATTTGAAGGTTGGCTATGAGGATAGCTATGTTGGCTTGAATTGAAATGGCCTTCTTATGTCTGAGCTTGAACATGTGTAGGCTTCCACGAGCCTTGAGAAAGGGTGGGTGGATGGTAATTATAATGAACATGTTGGTTTCTTTGTGTAGCAAACATATTTGGCATAAAACCAACTACATGTTCATTGTGATATGGTTTATTGGAATGTATACGAGCAACCTTTTCATGGAATGGAGGATGATGAAAGATATTTCCATGAAACAAAGACATTATGTTGCATTTAATCAAGCTAGAAACTCATTGAAATACTTAAAAATTAGAATTATTAAGACTAATTTTTGCAAAAGGTTTGATAACATACCAACACTTGGTCTACTTGAAACTAGTAGAATAACTTGGAGTCTCCAAGTGTGAATATTTTTCCTCCAAAGGTAGAAATTATTGATATACACACTAAATATCAGCAATGAAAGTACTAATTTTGAACTGATATAGTTCAAATAGTCCTGTTGAGTGTGCCAAAAACTGTTGTCATGGAAGCATGCACCCTTTGCTGAGATGATAAAATCACTTAGCCACCTCATGAAACATGGGATGATCTCCTTGAGTGTGGTCTCATATGGTGGATATCAACTTCTAGAGAGGGTTGGTTCCCTTCGAACTTCACCTAATCTAACCTATGCTATTGTTGATTGTTGAGAAAACGGTAAGGAAACATGAAAATGAATCCTAAAACTAAAAGGTGATGCACCAAATGGTATTTAAGAGCTTATTCCCTTAGAACCTCACCTAATCTAACCTATGCTATTGTTGCTCGTTGAGAAAAGGGAAAGAAGGAAACATGAAAATGAATCATAAAACTAAAAGGTGATCAACCAAATGGTTCTTTCAAACCTATGGGTATGTGCAGGATCATCATGGAAAAAATAGGCCCTCAAGTGGCAAAAAATTCAAAAACATCAGAGTTAGGCAACTTGACATAAAAATTTGAATAAGTTATCTATATTATTTCAAAAATATGTAAGAATAGAATCTATAGAAAATTGAATGTAGTTTCTAAAATACTAGGTCTATTTAAAAATAAATAAAAACTATTTGGTGAAAATTTAAAATTTCAATGCAGTAGTACTTACATTTTAGGGAAAAAATAAGAAGTAGGTGTCTGTCTGACCACCCTAACCACAATAAAATGATAATATTTTTTTATAAGATTTTAGATATAAGAATAGGACTCATGTCCTAATGTGATACATATTTTTTTGTAATTTTTTTCCAAATAAATAATTAATTATGAATTTTTTATTACAACTTTTTAAAAATATAAAAAATCATATGTCTAACCACCTTTACTTGGTCAAAACTTCATGAAATTCATTATTTTTTTAATCCTATAGTAAGTGAAGCATAGAATGTGATGCATGTTTCAGATTCAAAAAATGTGATATCATTTAAAAGTTATAGATGTTTTTCAATTAGCCTATCAATCAAGACTTTAGTCGTAATTCAAATAGAAAATGAATAATAATTATTTATTAAATTCAAAGTAAAGCATAATTTATATTGGTGGAAAGCTAAGAATCTCCTTTAAAAACCCTTTTCGTTTCATCAATTTTGGGTAAAAAAAATGTTGTCGGCCACATACCCTACACATACCCATCATATCGCGACTTTTTGGCCCATCATGATCCTACACATACCCCTATACTACTATTTGGACTCACAATATGACCAAATGAATAAGTTTTTTTTATTCACAACTCAGGTTTCTACACACTTACACATCAGTATTTAATAAAAAAGATGCGGTCTTTTTTTAACTTTAAAAAGAAAAAACAAATATCTTCACAACTAGAAGTTTCAAAAAACTATTATCATAACCTATGACTTGCATAAGGCATGCCTATCTCTAGAAAAAGGTGCTAAAGGAATGAAACATACATTGAGGATTCATATCAAATCATAGAAAAATACATCTATCATTCATATTTTCACATAAAAAGTAGATTGGAGAAGGAAAAATACTTGTCTTTTATTGATCAAAAGAACTATTACATAGTTGTGTACAATTTTGAAAGTGGAGTTACATTTGTTGCTCCAGCTTGTAAGAACTTCTCAAAAAGCTACAATTCCAATACTAAAGAGAAAAGAACAAACTAAAATCTACTCCTAAATCTTGCTTTTATGTTGTCCAACAGTTGCTAAATGATAGGAAAATGTGATTGCTAGGTCAAACCTCCTTTGGGAGTCCAAAACAATAATACCTACTTCATAGCCCCTTAAAAAGCTCCAAAAAGGTGTTTGACTAAAGAAAAGTTCATGCCTTGACCTTTTCCACCATTAAAGCGCCTTCAATAGCTCTTAAATGCTTTCAAATGGCTCCAAATGAGTCAAAACTACCTCCTATGTCCTCTCAACCAGTTGCACAACCTATTCAAACTACCCCTAGATGCTTGGAAGAAAGCATAATTGACCTCTACCTCTACAACAACTCATTATTGCTTTAGAACTGATTCATGGGTATGTATTATTTCTACCACCTAAAACATCACGATCCTACTATTTTTGGAGAACATGTGAATACTATTTTCCATATATTTCTTATAAGAGACACTACTGCTCTCAATTTCTTCACTTATCTTAAGATATTCAATGCTCATATTCTTGTACATATTTGATAACAATCTTAAGGGTTTACTAAGAATTTGGGAAAAAATATCAACATTTCTCAAATTGAAGTGACATATCATAATACCTTGACATGGATTTTCTTATTTTGTATGACTATTCACTATGATAGTGACTTCCATTTATTTTTGTGATTCATTTCAACATCATATGACTATTTTGTACCCAGCTTTAATTAGCTTCACTATCCTTTTATGTCCATTATCACGCTTATTTTGACTGGACACAACACTCACAGTGTTTCCTTGACTCTTGTCATGGAATGGTTGTGCTTTATTTGTAGAACTGTCCTTTCACTTAGGCAATGATTCTCATCAAATATTTGTCATTATTATATCTTCCCCAACCTTAATGTCTTCTATGCACCCTTGATTCCCAAGGTCTTCAAATCAATAATGAGAAGGCAATTTCCACTATAGATATTTCTCCACTCTTTCCTTCATCATTGAGTTGGCATGTTCAACTTTAGCTCCTCATGACTTCATGACCTTTATAGGAAACTATCATACACTCTGTGATATTCCTTTTCTCTATCCTTATGACCCTTCATGCATTGGATATGTATTCTTACAAATATTTTCAATGCAAACATTTGAGGCTAAGAAAATTTATGTTTTGCAGTCTTTATACCCTCTTTCAAGACATTTAATTTGTTCAATGGCCTGCTCTTGTGTTTTCTAGTCATTTTTATAAACTTTTCTTCTACTCATATGGTTGTTGTAATTGTAAGTTGGCATCAACAACAAACCTTAATAACATGTCTTTGTGAAAATAAATATGGTTCATTATTTAGGATCTTGAGTTGATTGGTGTTATGCATCAACTAATGATAACTTTTTGCACCTTTGATTGATGATTGCATCTCCTTTGATGATTTCCATCTACCTTCTTCATTTCCCATTCTTATGACCATCATGAAACTATTGCATGAAAACCAACCATTGGATCCATTCTTTTGATAGATCAAGCCTGTCATGAGCAACATTGTTAGTCACTTCCACATGGCTCATAACATATAAAGTATGTCTTCTATCAACCACACATAAAGCTAAGTTGCAATTGGTCCTTTACTTGCTAGGAGATGACCACCTTCTCTAGCTTCTCATTACTCCTCCAACTTGACCTATATTAAGGTTATCCTCTTGGCACTTGAAAAACCTATCTATTAGATTGAACACTCATAGACTATCTTTGTCTTGTAAGAATTATCAACCTCTGTACTAGCATACAACAATCAAACCCCACATAGGTTTTTTAAGATCTATTGTCATTGTTCCATAAATATCCTTCCACCTCACTGTCACACCACTAAACATAGTCCCTTGTCTATCTAACAATTTTGTTCTATGAATACAACTATCATCATGCATATATATACAAAAAAGGTATATGAAGCTTGGGATACAAGCTATTTCAAGAACTCCAAGAACAATAAACCTACAAAAAATTTACAACCCAATGTACACACATGCATATAACCAAATATTTTACACAGATTATGCTATTGAATATCTCAGGAAGTAGTAGTGTTGGAACTGGTCTAGCTCCAAGATCAAACATGGACACAAACAACAACGTTCCTCCAATAGAAATAAAGAGCTTTCCAGATGACAATCCTATCAAGCTTGTTGCAATTGCTTGAAATACCATTACTACACCCATTCCAAAAAGCTCCACAATAACAGTATCTTCCTCCCCTCAAATACATTCCACTAATAAAAATGGAATTCTTATGTCAACCAGATCATAAGATATACTAAGTAAATCTAGCCATTGTTTGCTCACTTTCCTCTACTCCCAAGGGGTCAAGAGTCATTATCTAAGATTAGGAAAGTTGAATTCCTTTTTAAACCTCATCATGCATGATTTATCATTAGCCTTGTTAAAAAATTGTTGACTGTCCACTATAGTTGCTCTCATGTAGTATGATATGCATCATCTCAATGTTGTCCTGATAAACTTTCCCAATTTTTCTTGAAGCCATTGTTATTTATTCTCTCAATGATACTAAGTACTATCAACTTGAGCTTCTCACTATGGACTATTAATTGTACTTCATCTTCTACCTTTTCATTATTAAGGCATCTTTTGCTTTCATGACTATTAGGTTTCATTATTGGGAACTTGTTACTATGACAATGATAATCCTTTCTAGCCTTGTCACTAGCCTTTCTAGCCTTGTCACTAGACAATAGTCTAAATCCAACTTCTTCATGGAGCATTTCCTTTTTACTCACAACTTTAGACCTTGTAAATTTCTTTCAATACTACCTGTAGACCCAAAAAATATACTTTGCAGTTGTTATTGGTTTGTAGTATGCCTCAACTTCATCATTTTCTCTCTTAAATGCAGTGTATATACGTAGATCTATAACCTTGGTTGATCAAGGAAGCAATCTATAGAAACTTTCCCATAGGAATGTAGCAGTGAACTGAGATTTGGAATGAATTCATGGAGTAAGGAATTCCTATCCCTATAAACCTCTCCACTTTAAAACTTATTCATTGGACTATCATTCATAAATGCCACTAAGTTACTAAACTTTTTCTTCACTCAACCCTTAGATCATTGCCCCCTTTTTGACATATGTATTGTCAATAACTTGGTCTGAGTTTCCTTGTGACTATCATTATGATGACTATCCTTTTAAGATTATACAGTTCTCTCTCATTTGGTCATGGTTATGTCCTTAAGTCCATGTTAGCAACTATCTTTTAGTGTTCCTTTGATCATATACACTTTACACATGTTTTTCATTTGTGTGATGTCCTCTACATCTGCTCTCTTGTGACTGGTTGTAGCTTTCAATGACAAACATTCATTTGACTAAGATTTGCTACCATATCTCTTGTCCTTATGAAAAACTTCTCATAGCATCCTCTAAACTCTCCATGATCTAAGTTAACATCTTATACCCATGCACTATCTATTGTTCTTTATACATTATGTTTGAATACATTGTCATATGATGGAGTTTGTCACCTCTTTTTTCTGATACCCTCTTATGATAGTCTTATACAATTCATAGAAAATTTTGAAACCTTTCCAACTGACCTCTATTCATTGTTATATCTTAATGAAATTATGGTGTTAGGAAAACCTATATGCATGACAATTGAAATATGTCTTCATTTACAATTAATCATTGCACTGATTTCCATGTACAAGCTTCTCTAAGAGAAAGATACATGTCCTAGAAATTCTTCGATGACATGGAAAAACAAAACTATAACATTTTCTTTGTCCTTTTAAAGAATAGCTCCACTATATGTAATGGTCCACAAATACATCAAATTTGACATAGAGAGTTATTTGGTTGCATGAAACCATGATTTTAGGAATGAAAAGAACCAGCTTAAGAAAATAAAAAATTTGAACGATAAGCAACATACTTCCATATGGTTGTAAGTTTTTAAGATTAAAAGTGTCCCAACTCACATATACAAGGGTTGAAATGAAATAAATGTGACTAGTAGTATTAAACTTTGACATTGAAGTTATTATTGGCAACTACTATTCAACAATTAAACCCAAAATTCTCCATATCATGGGTAAACTGACTAATAGATAGCATTCCATGGTTTTATTATTTCAGCAAGGAATAACCACTGCTCATGTATTCATGCAATCCTTGCAAATATTCTAGACTAACATGTTGCTCTTTTTCCCTTTAGCTTGCTCAAAATCTACAAAATGAATTCTCATTGTCACACCTATTTAAGAATTATGACTTCATATTGATTCTCCATGTTATGATTGCATCTTCATGGTTATAGTCACTCCATGTTACTATCACACAGAGTTTTCCCCTTATCTTCCATCAATACACTATTGTGCAGGGTTAACTTCAATACCCTTGTTAATTGTTGCAATTATCACAGAGCTTCCTTTATTAACCTAGACAAATATCTAATGCATCTTTTGGCAGACAAATAGTGACCAAAAGAAGTTCCTTCGCTTCAAATTTTTATTTACTTCATCATGCATTATCAAAACATCATTGTAGGGTTTCGAAGTAACCATTTCACCATACATATTTCATTCATCCTACTTTAAGATAGGTTGTGTTTTCATGGTTATAATAGAATTAAACTCAATCCCACAAGAAACTCTTCATGCTTAGAAATTTCATAACCTCACAATGTCATAAAGAATCACTTAAAGAATCATCAGTGATTAGACTTCCCAAAATAGGATGCATACCTAGCATTTAGGTAAACTAATACATAGGTCTACAACATTGGAAACTTTATTCTCTTCTTTTACAATCTGGATAGATCTCAGGGCACCAAGTGTTGTTCCCACACCATGGGTGATGGATGAACTTTTCAAAACCCCTCTTACTATTCCATAAACCTCTGCCTCTTTTTGAAAACATCATGTTTCAGCTTCACATGAGGCAACCAATGCAAATTTTGCACCAACTATCATTTTGGATATATAGGAGCACATGAGATTGATCTGCTATACATTTTGTAAATCCCTCCCTTTTGTAACATGTCATCAAAATCTCCTAAAACTTTGGAAATCTAATAGAAGTTCTTCATTGCAGCATGGTAGAAAACCCTAACATGTTCATTCTTATTTTTCTACATGAGCAAAAATTTCAAAGGAAAAAAAAAATCCCTCTTTTTCCCATGCCTAGACTTTGTCAAAATTTCCATTTTCCACTTTTTGAAATTTTCTATTACAAGCTCTTTTCCACCCTTTTCTTTTAAAAACTTATGAGTTTTTAATATAGTTTATATATATATATTGAATCAATTCAAATAATACAATAAGTAGGCAACGAAGTTTTTCGAAAGAGAGATAACATATACATAACAAACCAGACTAACACATGATCCATAATAACTATCACTTAACATAGCCAGAAGGCCTCAAAAAAAAAAAACGTATAGTTGAAAAAACAACTATCCATCTCTAAAATTAAATAATTGTTGAAACTTTTTTGAACAAAATATATCATTTGTATGGCATTGCAAAATTTTCCAAGAGAATAGACAACTATCTAGTTCTAAATTTAGACAATTTCTGAAGCTATTTTGAACAAAATACATCATTTATATGGAGTTGCAAAATCTACCATTTGATCATGTCCAAATGATTGATGATCTTCATATTCACCTTATGGCCTCCCTATAATTGAAGACATAAGAAAACATTTTCCAAAATAATGTCAAAGTAAAACCATAGCATTTTTGTTTCCAAATTAACATTATGATATGAAAATACAAAAAAAATCTACTTTTCCATAAATTAAAAAGCACAATCTACTGTATTGAATCAACAACAATATTATTATGTAGACCAACACCCAAAATCGCTTCTTTCCAGCTCAAATTATGCTCAAAACTTGCAAGGAGGTAAGAAAAAATAGCCCTCCATTTCCTTTTAGCCACAAAAAATTCCCAAAAAATCTATTTCAAGCTTTCAACATGATTACAAAAGGGGAATTTAACATCATGAATCTGCATATAACCTAGTCGATCACCAACTGATAACTTACAATGCAAGAGTTTCCGCACAAAGAGTTGAACATTCATCTCAGTTTTAGAATTCCATATTTGAATAATCAACTTCTTCCATGTAATTTCATGGAACCTGCACTTCCATTTCATATTCAACCTTGGTTTTAATGAAAAATGAGGGAGAATATTTAAGTAGACTTTCTTAAGAGGAAATAAGGAAAACTAACACTTTGACAACCACCGCCAATCCTTGAAAGGACTGCAATGAAGGGGTGTACACATTTTCATGACCAACTCGAAGGAAACCAATAACTTAACAAAAATAATAAAACTCCTATATTTAAAATTTAAACCTAGGTTAGTCTTGAGGGTTTTCTAGTTGACACACTTTTGAGTAGAAAAGTCCCACAAGTCCCTAAACCTTTGAACTCCTTTCCTAAATAAGTAATAATACAACCTACGAAAAGCAACCACAAGAGGTTGACCATGATATTGTACTATTTATTCTACCAGATTGACGAAAATCTAAAGTTGAACACATGTTGAAAGGTGCTTTTCCAATCCAAAAAGTTGTTGACTTGTTGTCATGCCTTCCAGATTGAAAGAAGGGGAAAGGAAGCTTTAAGGTGGAAGAAAGGTGCTAGTAAAATTTTGTCTTCCCAACTAATAGCCTACCATTTACCTTTGATGAAGGCTTGAGAAATCTAAAAGCAGGCCAAATTTTTCCATGGGACATCTCCATTCATTATTCTAACAATCCATTTAGCTGCCAAGAAAATCCCTTGTGTCTTTGGATCCAAAAGGCCCAACCCACCTTTGGCTTTGGGTTGTATACAATGGAGCCAAGAGGCAGATTTCAAACCTGCTTTATCACCCCAACTAGCCCATAAAAATTTGTGAACCAGTTTAACCATATCCTCATAGCCTTTTATAGATGGCATCCAATAAGAAGAATAGTAAACATGTGAGGCCAAAAAAATTCAATTCACAACATGCATTCTTCTAGCAAGAGAAATAAATTTATTCCCCCAATTACATAATTTATTCTTTAATTTCTATAAATAATAGTTCTACATCTCATAAATTGAGACCCTCATTCCAAATGAAATTCCAAGATACCAAGTAATGGGCATGTGCAGGATCATGATGGGCCAAAAAGTGGCAATATGATGGGTATGTGGTTGACAACTATTTTTTACTCAAAATTGATGAAATGAAAAGGGTTTTTAAAGGACATTCTCAACTTTCCACTGATATAAATTATGCTTTACTTTGAATTTAATAAGTAATTATTATTCATTTTCTATTCAAATTACGACTAAAGTCCTGATTGATAGGTTGATTGAAAAACATCTATAGCTTTCAAACAATATCACATTTTTTGAATCCAAAACATGCGTCACATTCTATGCTTCACATACTATAGGATTAAAAAAATAAAAATTGAATTTCATGAATTTTTGACCAAGTTAGTGGTCGACATATGAGTTTTATATTTTTAAAAATTTGTAATAAAAAATCATAATTAATTATTTACTTGGAAAAATTATAAAAAATGCATCACATCGGGCATGAGTCCTCTACTTATATCTAAAATATTATAAAAAAATATTATCATTTTATTGTGGTTAGGGTGGTCGGAGACACTTACTTCTTATTTTTTCCCGAAATTTAAGTACCACTACATTGAAATTTCAAATTTTCACCAAATAGATTTTTGTTTTAAACAAATCTATTAGTTTAGAAACTACATTCAATTTTCTACAGATTCTTTTCTTACATATTTTTGAAATAATATACATAACTTATTCAAATTTTTATGTCAAGTTTCCTAACTCTTATTTTTCTAAAAATTTTGCCACTTAAGGGCCTATTTTTTCCATGATGATCCTGTACATACCCTAATCTCCCCATGTTTAATTTTCTTCCACTCTTTAGGGATCCACCACAAGGGTGGACCAGATTGAACCATCAAATATTCAGTCTTGTGGTGGGAAAGTTTTGATCCAGACACTTCACAATACAGATTAAGAACTCCCAAAACATTATTAATCTCCATCTCATAATTTTGGATAAACAACATACTATCATATGTGAAGTGCGATTTGATCACCACAGAATCATGGGGGATAGAAATACCCTTAATTAGATCCAATTGATTATATTTTTGTAGTAGGTATCCAAGTGCATCAACAACCAACACATACAAGAACAAAGACAAGGGACAACCTTGTCTAATTGAATGTTGTATGGGGAAGACATTAGTCAAATCTTTATTAATCACTAACTAAGCATTAGCGTCAGTAAACAACATCTAAATGTGATTATATAGTTTGGGGCCAAACCCAACCATTGTAACATCTTAATTATGAAGTCCCAATGCATTTTATCATATGCTTTATCAAAATCCAATTTGACCAAAAGAGCCTATTGGCCAGATTTTTGATCCCATTCCAACATTTCCCATGCAAGGATCAAGTTGTCCAAGATGAATCTCCCACCAAGAAATCCAGTTTGTTCAGGTCCTACTATTTCTTTTACAATTGGTTTGATTCTTGTTGCTAAAGCATTAGCAATAATCTTATATGAGGTATTAAGCAGAGTGATTGGATGCCAACCTAAAATAGTATCCTCATTTTTCCCCTTTGGAAGGAGCTTAATTAGACCTTTGTTTATATTTGGCCCTATAGAACTATGCTCCAAGGCTTCTAGGTAAAAAAGGTAGAAATCGTCTTTAATGTGAGGCCACATTTTTTGGTAAAATTCAACTGGAAACCCATCAACACCTAGACTTTTGTAAGAATGCATTGAAAACATAGCATGATCTAAGTATTCAAGAGATAGGATACGACCAATAAAGTTGCTATATTCAAAATCCACCCTTTTAGGAATGATATCTCAAAGCTCAAATCTTCCAAGATAGCTTGAGCATCCTACCAATGTGGGTCTTCTTTGAACAATTCCTCATAATATTTTTGAAATAGGGTGAAGCCACAATAGTGGTTTACAATTTGATGGAGGAAGGAAAATAAGAAAAAAATGACCCCATGCAAAAAAAAATAGTTTTAGGGGTTCGAACGAACTTGTAGGTTCGAGCGAACCCATAAGGGGTTCGCTTGAACCAAGGTTTGAATAAACCCATTAAATATTGGGCCCACATTTCCCACCCAAAAAAACAAACCAAATGCAAAAGGAAAGGAGGTTCGCTCGAACCTGGGTTCGAGTGAACCTTGGTTCAAGCGAACCCTCCTTTGCCCTCATTCTCCTCCTCAAGCACTTTGAAAGTCTAAATTTTTACCCTTCGAAGCTCAGGTTGAGGATGAAAATGGAGACTTCACAAAGCCAACTAGAATTAGGTAGTCCTTGGAATGAGCTATCCAACGACTATAATTTTAATATGTTTTGGTTTTATTGTGTATTTTTTTTAGTTTTATTAAACATAGGTTTTTCACCAAAAATCAAGATCTCTATTTTGCGCATGTGGAAAAATAGCAGATTATCTTAAAAAAATTTTGAAAAATATGAGTGCACCAGATATTGAAGTCCTTGATCCAACAAAAAAAATTTAATTTTGATACATACAAAAAAAGTCACATGTTATACAGTCACGCTATGTCTAAATTGTAATTGGTTTGACTTCGAAACTTGATTAAAGAAAAAATATTCAATAAAAAAAATCTAACCAAGTGGAAGCACTAGATATCATAGTTACAAATCTTTGAAAGAATTAGAATTTTATCCTTCATGGAAAAAAAGTTATGCGTTATACAGTGAGCGTCACTTTTTTAAAATGTTGTTTTCTAAAAAAAACTAGTTTTCGAGTGAGATGGAAAAAGAAGTGCAATCTAATTCCAAAGTTTTTGAAAAAAATATATTTAGAATCTATAGAAAAATTTCACGAAACTCTAGTTTGCATCATCTTCAAATTCCTCATGGTTTAGTTGCTATAGGTGCCCAAAAGTGAAGATTTAGTTTAAAAAAATTATTTCAGTGTCCAGTTTGGCCAAAAATTGTAAACCACTATTGTGGGATCACCCAACAACCCTTTAATCTCATCCAATTTGGTATGAACCAAACTAACCTTATCTTGAATAGCACCAATAAATTCTTTCTTATGCTTGTAGTTAAGATACTTAAAGAATTATTTAAAGCCTCGATTCCCCTCTTTAATCCAGTGTAATCTGGCCCTGATTTTAGCTCCTTTCCCCTTATAATTATCCATTTTATGAATTTCAATTTCCAAAATAGCCACCAAAGTTTGTAAATTATAATTATACAAGTTTTTATTAAGTAATTTTCTATTGTGTTCTAACTTCCCTTGAAGGGATCTTTTTTTTTTTTTTTGTTTCCAAGTGCAAGTTTTATGTCAAAAACACATAGGAATTCAATACATTTCAAAGTAGCATTATTCCACCATTTTCTATAGGATTCCTCTTCATTTGGTTCGGGGAAGGAATTCCAATGGCCCACTAACACTCCAACACATGAAGGGTTTTTTAAATGAGACACATTAAGATTATAAGCTAACTTAGGGTTCACATTACTATTATCAACTCCAGAGACTATACAAATGATAGGGTAGTGGTCAGAGAGGGTTGAAGAATACTCAAATCGGACTCTTGGGTAACAAAAAGATTTAAAGAAATATAAAAAATTTCAAGTTTTCTCAACTTCCTATCCTCCCCAAATCTGCAATTAGACCAAGTGAACTAGTTATTGTCATGACTAGCCCTTCTTTTATGAATTGGATCAACCACACCTAAAGTATTGCGACATAACAACCATTTATCTAATTATTCATTATTTAGCTTGATATGGTTGAGCCAACTACAATCATTATGGTGTTCGACCATATTGAAATCACATCCAATAACCCAATCCGTATTAGGGAGGTGTTTCACCATCCAATCCCACAATTCAACTCTATCTCTAGTAGAGTTAGTAGTATAAACTAAGCAAAATCCAATAGGTTGGCCATTGATAAAGGTCAAGGCCCACAAACAAGTATGAGAGGGGTCTTCACCTTTATCAAAGAAAAACTTATAGACTCATGAGGAAAAACCAATCACTGCCCCCTACCTTCTCTATGTTAAGTATAAAGAAAATATGCATCTTTCCATACATCAAATAGAGAAGAAGCAAGATGGAGACCATTAAGTTTAACCTCCTGAAAGAAAGCAATATTAGGCTTCCACTTCCCAATGACATCCTTTACACCATATTTATAGTGAGGGAGAGACAACTCTCTTACATTCCATAATAATATTTTGTAATTCATGGCAAAGAAGAGATAGCAAGATCCTCCTCTTGTGGCAATGCTTCAAACTAGTTGACTAATACAATTGCAAACTCAGAGACCCAAATACTTTGTCATAGGAGGTGGGGACCTAGATCTCTTTCTAGTAGGAGGGGGAAATTAGCAACCTCATTTTTAGATTTATGGCTATGATGAGAGGATGAAGGTTGGATGCCTAGAAGTACACTTTCCCCATTTGACACCATTTCGACCTATAACTAGACTAGAAGGTTCTTTTCTCTTTCTTACAATTTTCCATCCATCTTTCATCTCTTCATCTATGGGATCTAAGTTATTTAAGGTCATATTATTAGTTTTTTTAGTTACAATAGGTGGGTCATGCATTTTTTCCTAAACTGGACCTTTAAGAGCAAGGGTATGCACCTTGCTATTAGTTTGTGGCTATTTAGGTGGCATTTCAACAAAGGACTATAACAATTTATTCTTTCTAGTAGGATAATCTCTGATCAAATGACATTCTTGATGGCAGAAAAAACACACATTAGGTTTTTTCAAATAGGCAACTGGCTAATAAAATTCAAACCTTGGTCCAATGAGTTTAATATTTTCAAGAAATGGCTTGTTCAAGTCCATTTCCATACATACCCTATTGGAATTGTGTGCCTCAATCCCACTAACCTAAACCTATGAGAGAGAAATGGTGTTATGACCACTGAGAAGTTTGGCTGAATTGTATAAGTGTTTCATTCCTTTACCTCTATACTGCCAGGTGACTAAGAGAGAGGAGCGGTAGCACAGTTACCGCAATATTGCAAGCACCTCTCAACTGTGTAGCGGTAGAGCAATAGATACTGCCATACTGTGGGTATCCTTTCTCTAGGCTGCGATGGTGTGGTTACCACCATATGGTAGGAGCTCACCAGATGTCTAGCAGTAGAGCGGTTACTCCCATACCATAGGAGTTCTTTGGTTGTCTAGCAATAGTGCAGTGATATCGCTATATTGTAGGGGTCTTCCACCGGTCTAGTGGTAGCACGAGTAAATGTTTGTATCCTGTGGTTCTGCCTGTACAACAATACCGTTGGATGCATTCAAGAGGGCTGCATGCTAGTGGTATGGTGATAGGTAACCCGCCACCCCATGACAGTCATACGTAGAGCCTGCAGTGGTGCGGTGTAGTCACCGCCACACTACGAGGGTGTTGAATCTTGGTTGTGGAAGAGCGGTGGACATTTGAATGGCTAGACAGAGGTATGATAACTGCTAATTGACGGTTTGTCTTCTGAAAAGACTAGAAACCGAGTTGATATGATTAACATGTGGTATCTTGGAGAAAATAGGTAGGGGCAGAGGCTATGAGGTTGAAGTAGAAATGGTTGAGGCCATGAGGCCAAGGAATGTGAGAGAGAGCCGATGGCTGGAGTAGGAGAAGGAAATTTTGTTCTAAAGGTGATAACTTATCCACTCTCCCTCTATGGATTGATTGTGAAATCTCCCTCTATGTGAATCTACTTTGTATGTTGTGAGAGAGTGTTGTGTTGATGGTGTTTTCTGCATAGCAAAAACTCAAATAGAATGAAATATTCTATCTCTCTTGAAAGGTAATCCTCGATAACAAATCACTGAAAATCACCCCAAGGTCTCTCGGGTGTTAGGTCATGACAATGCATAAACAACTTAGATAATATGTGAAATGTTGGTAATCACAAACGGACCTTACTACAAGCAGACTGTATCTTTCCAATATAATGATCTTAATTCCTAAATCTTACCAGATGATCAAGAAACAACAAAAGATAAGGGTGCAAAGATATGATAAGATCTAAACTATTCCAAAGATGAACAATGCAAATGACAGATATCTGAAATGGACCAATCTCAAATAACCAACTCTTGCTTAACCCACAATGCAATATCACAAGAATAGTGCAATCTTCTAAGGTGTACAGATTTTCAAATCACAGATATTCATCCACAATCAAACTAAGCACAAATAATTATATGGTCTAGGTTGACTTCACCAGCCTACTACAATCAGATAGTTATTGGGAGTATAGACCGGAGATTGCTACAAACATTCCAAATATAAAATCATTAACATCATCCACCAAACTTAATTCAGTTCTAAACACTAAATCCTATATCTTCAAGCAATTTGAAAGATGAAACAATAGGAACCATGCAAGACAAACTAACACAAGAGATTTCACCAGGAAAACCACAATGTCTTCAATTGTATTAGATCACCAATATGCTGCAACAATTCCACTGTTCTATTACAATATTTGCTTCAAGAAATAAATACTACAAAATGCTCTAACTCATCTATTTCAAAACTCTGACTCTTATTCTTTTATTCTCCTTCTTCTTTACAATGAGGTAGCGATGCCCTTTTATAGAAAATTCATAAAACATGTCAGCCCAGCCAAACATTTACAAAATAAACTAGCCAAATCAAGTCGGCCTTAGGAATTTCAAAATAAGGCACACATTAAATGTCGATATATCATCAAGGTCGGCCTAGACACATTCCCCAATGCAACCCGGATCAACATATGCCCTATAATAATAGAGAAGCACAAATCTCAAAATGGGCATTAACTATCGCCCCCCTTATCCTTGTTTTGATCTTAAACCTTCAAAAACAATTTATCCAACTCGACAACAGACGGAAAAGGAAAGATCTTAAGCTGACATTCAATGGAGCCAATCTCCTCTCTTGACTGTTTAACAACTTTATTCCAATCATCCCTATGTGCCTAGTATCTATCCATCACCGCCAAGTAGGTTGCTGCATCATTGAGCCGGTGTCCTGTTATGACATTTTCAGAATCTGGGGCATAGACATCATGCCACCATTACCTTAGTTGTTCCAAGCTCAAGTACTTAGGAGCAATTTTCCTCCTGCCAGTCATAATCTAAAAAAATGCAATACACCCCTCATATATTCCAGTCAAATCACCATCTATTAGCTTCTTTCATTTTTGAATCTTCCTCATGGCCTTCTGCTGAATCTACAAAGCCTCAAACCATTCCCAAGGTTCATTAAGTTTGGAGGAAGGAAGAATCCCATCCGCAGCCAACTGATCTTTGAAAAATTCCATAATCACTTTGGATTTCTGCAACAGAAGGTCAATATCCTCCTTGTCTTGGGATAGCACATGTTCCAACAAGTCCTTGGTTCTGACTGCATCCTTACCAACTGAAAGGACATCCTTTATTGCATTATCTCCTCTCACTTGCACATCCTTCAACCAATCTATTGTAGTTTGGGTAGAGGTTTTCATCCTTTCGATTTCAGAAATGGTTTCTTTGGGCAAGAAACCAGGAGTAGCAGAGGAAGACGGGTGAAGAGACTGCAAAGGTTTCATTACATCCTCCAAGCACTTCCTAAGCCTCTCATTTTCCCTTTTAAGCTCATGTTTGGATTGAGTTTCTTTCCTTAACCTCCCAATTATTACTACACTGGACCCTTCATACTCCTCAATGTCTTGTTCCATAGATGCTAGTCCAAGGTTAAGAGTTTGCACATTGTAATCCTTACCAGTGACCTCTTCTTTAGTTTTATCCACAGCAGGGGTGGCAATGTGAATGACCCTGTTACTTGCTTCAACCCTTTCTATCCTTGAGACCACTTTTTCTGCCCTCTTCTTCTTACCTTTTCCGATCTGGGACAGCATCTCATCCCAATCCAGAGGGGTGTCCTCAATAACAACTTGTTTCTTTCTTGTAATCTCCTTTTCAAGCCAATCCGGGACAGGAGGATCCACCCGGATTTCTTCTGTTTTGGCCTCTTCATGTATTTCTGGCATTTCATCTTCAAGCTCAGCTGCCGTACCAAAGAGTTCTCCTTCCTTGAAGGGTTCTATCTCTCCACTAGTTTCTTGTTCTTGATGGGCTGCTTGCTCAGGTAAACTTGGTGAAGGAGAAGTAGCCTTAGGTTGTTCCACAACTGGTACCTTTGGGAGAGGATCCGTCTTCTGCATAGCCTCCTTAGGGGATGGAGTCCTTGATCTCCTCGAGTAAACCTTTGTCTTTTCCCCTGAACTCTCCACATCAACAATCAGAGTCTCATCTTTTGGCATTTCTTGGCCCTTCCTCCCTGAAACCCTAGTTGTCCTCATCTTCTTTGGCTACGGAGGAGCATCTTCTTCTTCCTCTGCCTTTTCAAATCCCTCCTCTTTAGAAGACTTGCCTATTTTCAAAGCTCGACTCCTTTTCTTTCCCTTTCGCTTTCTTTTTGGTTCTGGTTCACTTTCTTGAGGACCTCTAATTTTTGTTTTGAAGGGTGAGCTCCCTCTAGTTTTCCCTTTGGGATCATCTTCCTCGGATTCCTCTGAAGTGGACATTGGATTAAGATTTCCCATCAAATTAAAGGTACAGGGTACCTGCTCACTTTCTAACTCCCAAACCTTATGCTTCAACCATGAAGTAGTAAATTTCATAACAGGGGCCATTAGGTCTTCTAACTCAGTGACCTCATCATCATTCCAATTTATCTCCCCAATTGATATGTCCTTAACGGACTCATATGCATGATCTTGCACCAGGTTCCCATCATCTTCTAGCTGGTCAGGGATCAACCTAATGTTGTATTGCCTGATCACATCAACTGGAAGCCTGGAGTACCTTTTCTTTCTTGCCTCAAAATCATCCTTGATATTTTCCCAATAATCTTCTAAGTCATCCTAATGACGATATTCTTTGGTGGCCTTCTTTTGTAATTCCCCGGTGATATCAAAGTTTGTCCTCTTGGAGTGGAAGGAAAAACCATGAGCTTCCAATTCATCCTTTGCTACATGTGCCGATTGGATGGAAGGGCACACCTCTGCTATGCCAATTCTAAGAGGGAAATCCCCACCAAAACCTTTTTTATGTTTTGCCTTTTTGACAATTGCATCAAATTCACATATTTGTCTCACAACTTCCAATAACACAACATGATCAGTAAGGTACGTAGGTAACATGTATGGAGCAACTGAACATCCATCAATTCTGATGTAAGAGAGGGTGGGAAACTGGATGAACTAGGCTCCATATTTCTTTATCAATTCCTTTGCTCCATCTGAAAATATCACATGCTCCGCATTTTGAAGCATCTTAGTAATATGCATTGTGAATGCATCATTGGCTCTTCTATAGTTCTGATGTCCTAAGTGCAATTCTGGGTATATCTCATAGACTATATCTTGTCCAAATGTCCCCTTTGGATTCAAACCCCTCTATGGGTAGAATCTGGCTAACACATACACCACATCTGGAAGATCTGAAAGTGAAGGTGAAGGGTGGGTTACCCCTTTCTCCCGGCTTATTGGCAGAATTTTGCTTTCAAATCATCCTTAGTCAACCTTGTTCAAACTAGTTTGAAACCTAATTGGCCATACCCACTTGACTAGTCATAGGGCTTGTTGGTGTGTCTTCTATGTGTGCTTGTTATTACATTATTCAAATTCCAAAATTCAAACTTGCTTATGTGTCTTTGCGTGAGTGATTTATGGTTGTACATGTGTGATTCATTTAAACATTGTCCAATCAAGTTAAAAGACAAGACTCTACACATTCTTCCAACACATTCATTTCCAATCACTTTCATTCTAATCACCCTTCTTAGCCACATCCTATCCATTTCATACTAATCAATCCAAATCATCCAATGTTTTCATTCCACATCATATCCTAATCATCATCATCTCTTTAATCCAATCAACATCATTTTACACCATGCCAACATTAGAAGACCTAGTATCTAAATTCCAAGACCTCCTCCAATCACTTTATAAAGCACCACAACCCTTAGATGAACAAGCTATACATGGGCTCCAAGGTGTCATCCAACAATTTCAACTTCAAACAAACCAATCACCTCACCTCCAACACCTCCTAGCTCAAGCCAATCATTTCATTGATACTTGTCAAATTCAACAACCACAACATCATCCCCTATCCATTCATTATCAACTAATTCCACCTCAACTTAATGTGTCATCCCCTTCCACCTCATACCAATCTAATCCATCCACTTCTTCGTGTGTCAATACCACATCAACCTATCAATCCACATCACGAAAAACACATCTGAATTTAAGTCCACCTAGGAAACAAAATCAAGAGCCTTTAAGTTCTCATGCAACCATTCACAAGGGGAATACTGATGTAGGTTATGCACTCTCTAAGTATATCATACCACTATACAATAAAAATAAAAAACCTAAGCCAACACCTTCCACCCCTACACCTCCAAAGGATGTGACCCAAGGGCTACAAGCAAGGAATCAAACATCACCATATCCTCCAACACATATACTTGAACAAACAAAAGAGTCCTCAAATGTCATGCCAAGTCCTTCAAGCCAACCATGTCATCCACAACCCCTTGAGTCAATTCAAGAGTCTCATGTCATAAGTTCAAGTCACCCTCTTTCATGCTCCTATGTTGTTGATCATCAAAAACATGTCAAGTCTCTCCATGAGAAATTCCCTTCCACTTCCATTCAAGAAACCCAAGAGTTATATCAAGAGTCTACTCCAAAGCATGTGGAAACATCAAGCCCTAGTCCTAATCAAGATCAAATCATTTTCATCCAACCTATCCATAATCTATATCATTTTTATGATCAAGATGATATCCATAATGATGAAGAGCCTATCCATGAGCAACTTGATCCTATACACATCCATGAGAAAGATATTCCAAATTCACCTCCACCTAGTCCTATCCATGATCTATCAACATCCACTTCCCTTGATGAGACACATGCCTCCCAAGCCAACATAGAAGATCAAACAAACACCTTGGATCTAAGTGAACACAATTCTAATCAAGATCCTAATGATCCTCCATCACCCACTAGCTGTTAGAAAAGCCAAGATCTGATTGCAAGCCAAAGATGACCTTCCACAGAAAGGAAAAACGAAAAAAGCAGAGATTTGCATAAAAACATGCAAATTGATATATTCTAAAAGATAATTAATTACAAGAGATTATTTGCTTTATAAAAGCAAAGATGAGAATACCTAATCTTATCTTGAGCAACAAGATAGCTCAAAAGATAAAGATAAGATCTTATAACCTAGGAAATAAATAATGCCTAAGTAAACTTATGCAAGCATAATTAAATATTAATTACACTAACACCCCCCCATAAGTGCAACTTAGCGAGAAGAAAATTATTATGCAAATATGAGTCCTGGCAACAAGGCCTAATCAGGTACTCATGTACAAATGCAAAGAGAGAGAAACCCCCCTCAGTGAGATGAACTGCTATGAAGAATCACTGGAAGAACTCTGATGAAGCAACACTGGAACCTGATATAAGCAAGTAAGGAAATATTCTTCTGTATACTACTGAAACCGAATGAGAGTCACTGATTGACTCAAGGAATCATGATAAAGCAACAGAAGACCCGATGCCACGGAACACTCAAAAACTCACATACTGGATCAACCCTGGAATCTGTAAGCAACAATAGATGAAAAAGATGAACCCATAATGATGACAAAATATGGAAACCATGTATCTCGATGTCGATGCCAAACTGTGACTGAAACTCTTCCATGGGAAGGAGTACCAAAAATAGACTCTGGAACAATAACCACAAAAAAATGGCCCTCAAATTGAGATGGATCCAATGTGGATCATTAACCATAGGCTCTCAATCTGAAGTGTGAACCAATGAATCTGACATGTGTCAAGCAAGACAAGAAATGTGGCCAAAAGAAACTAAGAGACCAGATAACCCATATGGGTTGCCATCAAAACAAAATTAAAAATGGGATCAAAGTGAAAAACAACACTCTAATCAGATTATTATGCATGAAACCCCCCTGAATGGAACTTTATCATAGTTCATTTATTACAATAACCCGATGATTGCATAAGGACATAATGCAAAACTACAGAAACATATGTGAAAATGCAAACCTAGAGCACGAAAAAAAAATGAATGCATGCCTATTAAAAGTTACACATTTTTTGTAAATGACCTCATATCTGCATAGAGGCTGAAACCAGCTTTCCAACGCCGCAAAACTCGTGAAAATCGGATAAGCGAGTTAAAAGATATGGGTCCCGGAGTGAAAATGACAATATCTAACTTCCAAGACAGAAAAAAGCATCAAAAATGAAAAACAAGAAAATCTCACTAGCACCAATGCGTAGAGCTCGGAAATAGCTTTCCGGTGATATCTCGTTTGCAAAAAAATGACACCGTATGTGAAAGTTATGCGCGTTTCCATAAAACTGCTCAAAACTGCCCAATAAGGTCTCGAGTAAGCCCTTAGGGGCTGAAAAGGTTCGGCCCCTGGTCGCATGGGCGGACCAGGGGGCTGGCGGTTGGCTCCTGGGGCGCAGCCCCTGGTCACCCATATGACCAGGGCGGGGGCTAAAAGTCCGGCGGGGGCTGGCGCATGACCACTGGTCTCCCATATGTCCTCGGCGGGGGCTTGTTCCAGCGCTGGGGGCTGATAAGACAGCCGGCGGTGCAGGGAAGGGGAGCCACCGGCGGCGGTGGTGCACCGGCGGCCGCCTAGTGGCCGCCCGGTGGCCGCCAGGTGGCTCAACCGATATGAACGGGCGACACCATTTCCCAGAGATTTTTTTGATTTTTTTGAATTTTTTTCGAAATCTGTGCCTCGGGAACAGTGCCTGGGGGCCGTACGACCCCCGGGTAAAATTTTTTTGCTTCTCCAGTCGACAGTGTCCAAATCGGACATGCTTTATATGAAAATGGGGGTTTTTGGGCGTTGCGAATCCAACTGTGAGGTCCGTTTGGGCCCAAAGTGCTCCGAAAATCAGGCGACCCCCGATCTAACAGATAAATCACCGATCTTACAACCCTCGTAGATCTGGCAAATGGTGATGAAAGCCATTTCTGACTTTTTCTAGCGCTCTGAATCCAATGGAAAACCCTGATCTGATCCAAGACGCTGCATAATGATGCTCAAGGATTGAAACCCTTGAGGGACTCCGAACGAGCTCTGCACTGTGTTACTCCGAAAATGCTGAGAAGGGGCTGCGAATCGAGGCTCTGATACCATGTTAGAAAAGCCAAGATCTGATTGCAAGCCAAAGATGACCTTCCATAGAAAGGAAAAACGAAAAAGTAGAGATTTGCATAAAAACATGCAAATTGATATATTCGAAAAGACAATTAATTACAAGAGATTATTTGCTTTATAAAAGCAAAGATGAGAATACCTAATCTTATCTTGAGCAACAAGATAGCTCAAAAGATAAAGATAAGATCCTATAACCTAGGAAATAAATAATGCCTAAGTAAACTTATGCAAGCGTAATTAAATATTAATTACACTAACACTAGCGACCCCATTGCAAGTCCTCCATCATATCCTATTGGTCTTTCCACCCTCATTCATGAAGAAATGATGAAATGATAAATGAGAATGGTAATGATAACAATAATGGTAAATGATAGTGATGGAATGATAATGAATATTTAATGACATGGTAATGATAAAGATGATGAATGAATGAGGATAGATGATAAGGATAAAATGGATAAATGATAAGGATTAAAATGAATGAAATGAGAATGAAAATGATAATGATAAGGATAAAATGACAATGATGTATGAGAATAATAAAAAGAAAATGATAATGACGATGATGAAAATGCAAATGATAATGATAAAATGAATGATAAAATGAAAATGATAGAATAAATGAATGCAATAAATGAGAATGAATGAATCAAATGTCCAAATGTCCTCCACAAAAGCTCAAAACTATATGACAACCGTTAATGCTTTCATTCAACCTTTCAAAATACTGATGTGAATCCAATATGCAGATATATACAATGATCTAATGAATATGCAACTACATGATACTAACCAGTTTGTTGAGCCTATTATAAGCCTTCTTGAATCATCATAGAACATTTTAAAATGTTGGAAGTATGAACAAGCATCAGAGGGGAAATTAGCGCCAATGATGACCAGAGTACAACTTTCATGAATTTTGATATAGCAAGCGAACACAAGCATCGAGGTATAATTGAACCAAGATGACCTGAGCATTTCTTGCATAAACAGACAAAAATTAACCACCTTTCTGATGCAAATGTGGAACTGTCATCGATGATATTGCTTTGGTCGTCAAGTCCTGTGACATATTTGCATCAGATTGATTGTTAACCTCTAGACAGCAGACAAAAGAAAAATCATTCTCGTTCCTTGCCACTCTAGTTCAATACATCATTGAGTGTGCTCCAGAGTAATGATATCAAAAATCAAACAAATTTTGGTCAAACATATAATACTGTTATTTCATACATTATTCAGATTTCTGGATCATCCAATAGACAATGATATGATATCTTGTTGAAAAGTGTTTCATGATCGAATAAAGTTGGTGCATGTGTTTGTTGTTTGTTTGCGAGGTCAGATCCTATGTCATGGTCTAGCTATTTTGGTATGCTCTGAAAGTTAAGTTCCCTCAGTTGAGTTTTGCCCTGTTTATTGACACAACTTGCAGAAAGGAATATGTACAACGATCAAGCCATGGTATGACGTTTTATCACGCTAAGGAAATGGTGGCAGGATGATGCAATGTATGACCCTAAGATGCGGAAAAAGATGCGAAAAAAGGAAAGCTGAAAAGGTAAAGTGCAAAATAGGAACTAATAGATGGAGAGGTACAGATAGTGTCTGTTTGCCAGATTTTCACTATCTGTGTTTATTGCATTTTTCTATTTTTTTTTTGATTTTTTTGTATTTTTCTTTCAATAGACTGCCTGTTTGCCAGGTTTTCACCCTATGACATCTCTTTTTTTGATTTTTTTTGTATTTTTTTGTCAATAGACTGCCTGTTTGCCAGGTTTTCACCCTATGACATCTCTTTTTGATTTTTTTGTATTTTTTCAGGACTTTTTCTACTGTTTTTAGATTTTTTCAGGACTTTTTCTGCTATTTTTGGATTTCTTCAGGACTTTTTCTGCTGTTTTTGGATTTCTTCAGGACTTTTTCTGCTGTTTTTGGATTTCTTCAGGACTTTTTCTGGATTAAGCTATGATAATGATTTGAGCTAATAAACTTGAAATAAACATGATGCTAGGAGATTAGAATGCTAAATGAACTAAATGCATGAATTCTAATTAATTGCCTATTACCCATGCTTGGATTCACATAGGTATTTATAGAGTTTTTCGAATGACTCTGATTGGTTGTCTTGATTGATGGTTGTGATAATTCCTGGCAGATCGAATGGCTGAAGAAAGATGAAACTGGAGAGAAAATAGAAGAAACCTAAAAACAAGATTTTTCTATTTTTATGAAAGATGAAAAGATAAGAAGATAGGAAATCATCTTTCTTTAAAAGGATAAAAGAAAGATTTAAAAGCTGATAAATAATGAATAAAAAATTCAATTATTTATATTTGTGGAGGATATTCATCTTTTCTTAATTAAATAAAATATTTAATTAAGCTTTTAAAGCAAAAGAAAGTTTGTGATGAGAATAAAGCTTTAATCATGTTTTATTGAAAAAAGCAGAAGATCTCATAATTAAATAAAAATATTTAATTATGATATGAGAAGATTTCACAATCAAATAAAAATACCTAATTGTGATTTTAGAAAGAAAGCATAAGATCCTTTAATTAAATAAAGTTTATTTAATTAAATCACTTTTATGAAATTAATTAAATGAAATATTTAATTAATTAGAAGAAGAATTTAAAATAGAAGAAAGAGAGATATTTAAACTTAATTAAATCAAAAGATTTAATTTAAACTTAAACAATGATAATTAGTTTAAATAAATAAAATGTATTTATTTAATTAATTAAGTGGACATATGAAAATAATTAAATTAAATAAATTTATTTAATTATGAAAGAAGAATAAGATGAATGAACAATATAATTAAATTAATTAAATTTAATCATATGTAGAGGACTTTAGAAAAATTAATTAAATAATAAATATTTAATTAATTGCCAGGATTATAGACATGACCATTTTTATGCGTATACATTTTTCCCCTCTTTGAAGTGATGTGTAAAACACATTGCTTCAAAGAAAATAAAAAAATTTGGCCCTGATATGTTTCTGATTTTTGATTATCGATGATGCCCCCTCAGGAGATAAATCACGGAAGAAGAAGTTGATAGTGATAGGGGAACAGTGATTTAGCTCCCAATAGATGATGTGTCTGATGCCCTAGTGAAAAAGAGGATAAAAAATGGAGCCTGCCATTAATGCCCATCCTAAAAAGACCTTTATAAGGTAAAAGGGGTAAAATGAAGTGTCATTTTCACCCTGCTACTACAGTAAAAAAATGAGCTTTGAAAGTGACTTGGCGAGATGGTGATCCTCGTGCACAGGCATAGGTTCGAGCGAGCACGACGATACTAGAGACCAGCGGTGTATGGACCACCGGTGAGTGATTTGAACCATTTATGTTGTCAAATTTAGCATTTTAGATTGATTTTGAATTGTTTTTCAATCGGATTGCAATTTTTGCTCATGTTTTAGCGCCTCTAAAAATAGTTTTAGCGCATTCGATAAATCTTTTAGCGCATCTAGGAAATCCCATAGCACATCTAGGAATAGGGTAAAAACTGATCCTCTAGCACATCCGATAGATAGAGTGGTGCATTTAGGGCAAGATTGGCTAGGTAGGTGGTTTAGTACATCTAGGGCACAGAACTGCGCATATAGGGTTAGGTCCAAAATCGATAGAGTTGTGCATATGGGAGTTAGAGTAGCGCATCCGATAGATAGAGTTGTGCATACGGAGTTTTAGCGCATCGAGGAAACAGTTTAGTACATATAAGAAAAAATTTAGCGCATATGGGTTTTTAGCGCATATGGGCGACAGAATTGCGCATTTAGGAAATTGTTACCAAAATGCTTGTGTGATGAAAAATGATGATTAAAATTGCTTCCATAGTCAATATATAGATAAATCGTAGGACCATCATGCTGATAGGATAGAAAATTTGATAGAGAACTGATAACATTGCCTTCAAAATAGAAAACAAAGAGTAGATAGCTGATAACTTTGTGACGAACAAAGAGAAAACTGATTGATTGAGTGATTTGAGGTTGATAACTTTGCTTCTCGCGATTGAAAGACAAAGAGTAGATGTGTGATAAATTTGCATTCTGTGACAGAAAACAAATAGTAAAGATGCAGACAAAAATTTGCATTCATGATTGAAATACAAATAGAAAATGATATGTGTGTTGATAAATTTGCTTTCCTGAAAAGAAAAACAAATAGTAAATGATGATAGAGTAGATTAATTTAACATGCTGATAGATTGATGTAGCACTTGATATGGTTTATTTGATAAGTTATGTTGGCTAGATAGATCATATGATATGAGGCTGATTTGATGTATTTGTTGTGATGGTTGAACAAAATAGGAGGCTTTCAAAAGCCTACAGATCAGAGAGCGGTTCCCACTATGTTGGGAGCGGATAGGACAGTTGACTCCTGCAGAGTTACAGGTGATAGCAGACTATGGATTGGGACCGTTGTTGGCCATGCCGCGAGGCATTTGGGCCAACAAGGGACTATTGACTGCCTTGGCAGAGAGATGGCACTCTGAGCATAACACCTTCCATCTATCGACGGGTGAGATGAGTGTGACGCCTGAGGACGTGTATCGGATTCTTGGGATTCTGGTTGTTGGTGCCCTTATGGTTTATGACCACAAGGAGATTGGTGGGATCACGGCGCTTTAGCGGATATGTGGTGATCCTGGTATATATGGTTACTGGATAGACTAGGATGATTTTAGCAGGTATCCCACTTTGGTTGCGGTGTTGGCTGCTTTTGTCGGAGGCTTCCTTGGACCAGACCATCGGTCGAAGGGATTCGCAGTGGGTTGGGGGAGGATGCTGGAGTGGATGATTACTTAGCCACAAAGATTTTCTTGGGGGAGCTGTGTCCTAGCGGACATGTATCATGATCTGCATTGGATTGTCTACAGAGGATCCACCAGCCTAGCGACTGGAGTGACCTTGCTACAGATTTGGGCATGGGAGCACATAGCAGTCACGAGACCACTATGTACAAGAGCTAGACCTGCAGGGCGGCCCTATGTATATGCCTATTCCGATGCAGTTGTCCAGCAAAGGCTGGGCAAGGTAGACTACTGGTGACGGGTGTTGGATGATGTGGATGCAGTGACATGGAGACTTTACACAGATTGCGAGGCCTGGGCTACAGATCATTTAGAGATGCCATTTGTGTGTCGTCCACGATATCTGATAGGGCAGATGCCCTTTATTATTGAGATATTTCTAGCACTACGTGTTCTAAGGCAGTTTGGATTCACCCAGGGGATGCCCCAGGGCATTGCTCATTATGGGTGGCGCAAGGGGGATGTAGGATGGGAACCATGCATTCCATACCAGGCAGCGTATACAAAGTACTCCACATTACAGCTAGAGGTATGGGTGGACAGGCCAGAGGTACAAGATGTAGGGATGACAAATGACTATGCCCAGTATTTTCATACACATCTATTTCCACGGTTCACAGTGCCAGATGAGGCACGGGCAATCAGGGTAGCACCACAACCAGGGGTAGGGATACAGGGGGAGGTGCCCGGTGGAGAGCAGGCTATGGGTGGAGGAGAGGAGAAGGAGGGAGAGGAGAGTGAGGAGAGTGGAGATAGCGAGGAGGAGGACAGCTCAGATGATGGGGATGATGGAGGGGATGAGGGAGATGAGGGGAGACAGCAGAGGTTGGACAACCTAGGCAGAGCACAGATTCCGCGGTGGGCCAGATCCAGTGGTAGACCATAGACAGTGATTAGGGTGTCATCCTCATCCCAGTGGACACAGATAGATGCCTTGCAGGGTCAAGTGCAAACCTTTCAGGGGCAGCAGGCACAGCTAGAGAGTCAGTTAGCGCAGGCTAAAAGCATGATAGTGTAGTTACAGGCACAGCTTGCATAGGCCCAGACACAGGCACAGGCGCAAGCACAGCCACAGGCACAGGTACCTGCCCCTGATCCCCAAGTGGCACAGTTGGTGGTAGAGAGAGATGTCCTTAGATGGTGAGCACTGGAGGCTGAGGGTGTGGCACAGAGGCTTATGGGTACCGTAGAGAGTACCTCCTTGCGAGAGGCCATTGCAGAGGGATTTGAGGCAGCCAAAGAGGCCAAGTATTACAGAGTGCGATACGAGGAGTTATGTCCTCCCGAGTGGCGAGAGCCTTATCCCAGATCTCACAGCAAGACCAGGACCCGATCACAGACATCGACACATGGCAGAGAGGTTATAAGGCCTCAACGGGATCCTGATGTAGAGACTAGTGGCAGGCCACCTCCTTCCGGACCAGCTCCTTCAGGGGCATCCACCAGTTAGCCATTTTGGGACTGATTTATTATGTATATTGAGTTTTGATCATGTCTTATGTATGATGTGCTGACCCTATTAGCTTCATTGGACATTTGGACATTTGTATTATTTTGATGAGCGATGATATGCAGCGGCGATGTTTCTGATGATGTTATGTTGATGCATTTGTGATATGATATGGATGTTACTTGTATGCATGTATGATATGGGATGGATTTTGATATTTATTTTTGTGGACTAATCGTTATGATGCAGGATGGTTTAGTGATTATGATGTGGATGCAATGATTTGTGATGATGTATATATATGTGAGATGTTAATTTTTTTTGAATTTTTCAATGTATGAAATGCTTCGTGACATGATAGATAATGAATGTGGTATGAATAATGATGAAAATGATATGTTTTTGTGATGTTTATGTAATGAAAATGGTAATATGATGATAATGAGATGATGATAAAATGAAAAATGAGAATGGTAATGAAATGATATGAGATGATAACATGATTAAATGATGAAATGATAAATAAGAATGGTAATGATAACAATAATGGTAAATGATAGTGATAGAATGATAATGAATATTTAATGACATGGTAATGATAAAGATGATGAATGAATGAGGATAGATGATAAGGATAAAATGGATAAATGATAAGGATTAAAATGAATGAAATGAGAATGAAAATGATAATGATAAGGATAAAATGACAATGATGTATGAAAATAATAAAAAGAAAATGATAATGACGATGATGAAAATGCAAATGATAATGATAAAATGAATGATAAAATGAAAATGATAGAATAAATGAATGCAATAAATGAGAATGAATGAATCAAACGTCCAAATGTCCTCCACAAAAGCTCAAAACTATATGACAACCGTTAATGCTTTACTTCAACCTTTCAAAATACTGATGTGAATCCAATATACAGATATATACAATGATCTAATGAATATGCAACTACATGATACTATCCAGTTTGTTGAGCATATTATAAGCCTTCTTGAATCATCATAGAACGTTTAAAATGTTGGAAGTATGTACAAGCATCAGAGGGGAAATTAGCGCCAATGATGACCAGAGTACAACTTTCATGAATTTTGATATAGCAAGCGAACACAAGCATCGAGGTATAATTGAACCAAGATGACCTGAGCATTTCTTGCATAAATAGACAAAAATTAACCACCTTTCTGATGCAAATGTGGAACTGTCATCGATGATATTGCTTTGGTCATCAAGTTCTGTGACATATTTGCATCAGATTGATTGTTAACCTCCAGATAGCAGACAAAAGAAAAATCATTCTCGTTCCTTGCCACTCTAGTTCAATACATCATTGAGTGTGCTCCAGAGTAATGATATCAAAAATCAAACAACTTTTGGTCAAACATGTAATACTATTATTTCATACATTATTCAGATTTCTGGATCATCCAATAGACAATGATATGATATCTTGCTGAAAAGTGTTTCCTGATTGAATAAAGTTGGTGCATGCATTTGTTGTTTATTTGCGAGGTCAGATCCTATGTCATGGTCTAGCTATTTTGGTATGCTCTGAAAGTTAAGTGCCCCCAGTTGAGTTTTTCCCCATTTATTGACACAACTTGCAGAAAGGAATATGTACAACGATCAAGCCATGGTAAGATGTTTTATCACGCTAAGCAAATGGTGGCAGGATGATGTAATGTATGACCCTAAGATGTGAAAAAAGATGCAGAAAAAGGAAAGCTGAAAAGGTAAAGTGCAAAACAGGAACTAATAGATGGAGAGGTACAGATAGCGTCTGTTTTCCAGATTTTCACTATCTGTGTTTATTGCATTTTTCTGATTTCTTTTTGTTTTTTTGTATTTTTCTTTCAATAGACTGTTTGTTTCCCAGGTTTTCACCCTATGACATCTCTTTTTTTGATATTTTTTGTATTTTCCTGTCAATAGACTGCCTATTTGCCAGGTTTTCACCCTATGACATCTCTTTTTGATTTTTTTGTATTTTTTCAAGACTTTTTCTGCTGTTTTTGGATTTCTTCAGTACTTTTTCTACTGTTTTTGGATTTCTTCAGAACTTTCCCTGCTGTTTTTGGATTTCTTCAAAACTTTTTCTGCTATTTTTAGATTTCTTCAGGACTTTTTCTGCTGTTTTTGGATTTCTTCAGGACTTTTTCTGCTATTTTTGGATTTCTTTAGACTTCTTTCTTGCAGGTTTTCTTGTAGGTTTACTGGCAGGTTTTCTGACATCCGAAAACACATCTGTAAGATCAAAAAAAAAAATTTCCAGGTTTTTCGGTGCATTCAAAGACTGTTTCGGTGCATCTGGGAATTTCTACGGCACATCTGGGAAACAGAGTGGTGCATACGTGTATTTCTGCAGCTCATACGGGAATTTAGTCAGCGCATATAGGACTTTTTTTTTAGCACATTCAAATATGTTTCAAAAAAAATTTAAAAATTTTTGCATGTAGATTAGCGCATTTAGGTTCTATTTTCACGCATTTGGGTAACAGGGTGGCGCATCTAGTTTCTGTTGTTGCGCATATAAATTTATATTATTGTGCATTTAGGTACTGTTATTACACATCTATGTTCTGTTTTGGTGCATCTGAGTAACAGTGTTGCACATTAGGGTTATGTTTTAGCGCATTCAAGTGACAGAGTTGCACATCTGGGTTGTAACAGGGATTTTGAGTCTGATGCCTTCCGTAGACAGAATTTCTTTCCTTTTTTTTGCTTGCTGGATTTAAAATGAATCAATCTAGGGTAGCCACCACACCTTTATCATGCAGTTAAAAAGAACCCCATGTCTGTTGTGAAGCAAAATCTTCACTTAGATTAAATCACTTTTGATTTTGGTGCATCTAAAATGAACTTGTCTACTCTTCTTGACTGTGCTTGAAAGTGGTAGGTGATTATGCTCTCACCCTATGCAAACTAGGTGATCAAAAAACTAGACCCACTTTTCCCTGTGTAACCCTGACTCGATAATCAAAGTATCCTCTCCCCTTGCACACTTGCGCGATCCTGGGTGCAAGAGAAATGGTTATTGACTCTAGAAATTGGGTCTGCCTGGGGATTTCATCACCCCAACGGATTCAAACCAGCAATGGAGCTTAAGCCAAGCTACCCCCAACCGGTATATAAATATAAATATTAAGGGAAAACCTAAGGTTGCTTGTGCGGATGTGTCATACGGACGGAGTAGTACTCCCTTAAACCCTGTTGAGCTTAACCTCTTCAGGCTGGAGTGCCACCTTAATGGTGATTAATCTCTTGCCCCATGTATGGCCACTCAAACGGGGGTCCCGAAGTAAATACCATTGTTTATAAAGCCAAAAACCTTCTATCTGCTAGTCCAGCACCGGTCGGTGTGAAGCCTTCCACACTTTCGCAGTCTGTAGTAGAGGTGATCAGCTTGCCATGGGAGTTTCATGGGGGTTGGAAGCTTGGTTGGCCTGAGAAGATAGTGCACTATAAGGGGGAGTTCATGCATTCAAGCTTCTAGATTCACACGCTACTAATATGCGGTTGGGGAAACCCACGTGGAGTCTAGCGGATATTGTCCTGGCCTAACCTAGGTTGTGCTTGTCTTATTCTGTGCTTGGTTACAAATCAACTTAAATCAGACTGTTTGCTGTGCTCTCAAAAACATTAATTCAGATAAAGGATCATCCAAAAATAAACATGAAAAACTTCAGCTAAAACTGGTCAAAACTATCTTTAGAAAACTGTTTTACCGCATCTAGGAAAAACTGCAGCGCATTTAAACTCTGTTCTGTGCATCTATGTTCTGTTTCGGTGCATTTAGGGTATTATGTTGTGCATATGTGCTCTATTTTGGCGCATCTGAGGTATTCTGCAGCACATTTAGGAAATAGAATAGCGCTTTTAGGTTTCTTTCAAAATTTGTACACAGACCCAAATCTCTGAAGATTATACTCCCATGTTGAGAAAGTGGAAATCAACCAAGTTCACCAAGAAATCAGTTTTCAATAGGATCAAGAAGCCCAAAACAAACTTAAGTTACAAAAGGACTTTAGATCGCAGAGAATTCTTGTATAAAAGTCGAGACGTCCTACTCCATTATTACATATTTCTCCATAGATACCAAGACTACATTAGGGGATTCACCGATGATTACGCTGTAGAACCTTTGGCTACCCAAGCTTATTATCAAAGATTAGCATTGTCTCAATGTCACAATCTTAATCAACCTCTTGAGTTTGAGAATATACCACAACCTTCAATTGAATATTCAATGCATCCTAATCAAATCCTTCAGTGACCTTTGATCATATCATAGGATTCCTTACATATGCCTATTTTTACAAGATCTCAACACAACAAGCTAGGAGAAACATCTCAACAAGAAACTCCCACCCACAACATTCAAGAAGAAGGTGAACGTGAAAGTCCTCTTTTTAGTGTGAGTCGCAATCCCCTTTTCAGTGACAACAATATGGCTGATAGAGAGGAAAATTCGTTGCTTAAAAACAAAAACATGAATAAAACTCCCGTAGATAGTGATGATGAGCAAGAGGAAGAACTTCAACTTAGAGAGGCGGAACAAAACCCCAAGTTTCTTAAAGTCCTTGAACAGATTCTACAACGTGACAAAGAGAAGTATTTTCTTTTCTTAGCAGATCAAGGAGCTAAATTGCCTAAAGACTTTGATACTGAGAAATTAAAAAGCAAAGAAGAAGAACCATCCTTATCTGATTTAGCTATTTTTAAACAAGAGTTTAAAGAACTCCAAGGAACAGTCAAAGAATTACGAGGGGAAATCGCAACCAAGAAATACACTTTGGATGACATATGTCCTTATCCTTTTGATAGAAGTCTCAACATGATTCCATTTCCTAAACACTGTGAAATTCCCAAATTTGATCATTATAATGGGAAATCAGATCCAGTTGACCACGTTAGAGACTTTCAAAACTTGACATTGGAATTTGTCCACGAGGATACTTATTTATTGCGATTATTTCCTCGGAGCCTTGGAGTTAACTCTATGGAATGGTTATCTAAGATTACACCTCCTGTTCAAACATTTGAGGAATTGATCAATTTGTTCATAACACAATACGCCTACAACATTCAACACCAAATCACCATGATTGATCTTTGCAAAGTTGCACAAAAACCTGGTGAATCTTTCGCTACCTTTCTTCAAAGATGGAGGAGAATGTTCGCTAGGTACCCACGACATGTCCCTGAAAAGGAAAAAATGGTTACTTTCATCAATAGCCTCAACTCAGAGATGATCTATCACTTAAATCTACATTGTCCACCTTCCTTTGAGAAATTGATTGAGGATTCCATCACCATCGAAAGTGCATTGGTTAAAAGAGGGACAATAAAACTTGATAGGGACAACCCTAGCTCATCTAACCATTACAACAATCAAGACAAGTCTAAATTTTGGACTCGCAACAAAAACATTGTAAACGATGGTGTTGTAGACGCAAATCATGTCACATCTAAGCCATTTGTTATGAGTGCTCCCAATATGACTCGACAAAATAATTACAACAATGTTAATTCAGTCACGAATCAAGGAAACAATTTTCCTCCTCCAACAAACAACAACCAGGGGACTTTCAACAACCAAAATTATTGTGGGAACAACAACAACAACACTTTAGGGAATACCTCTAACACAAACCCACAACGCTCTTCATTCTTCTCTAATAGAAGAAATTTCACTCCGCTAGGACAATCCTTGGAATCTGCTTTCAAAGAGGTTATGGAAAAGAATGTCCTTATGCTACCACCGCAACACAATTATGAACCTAGTGTAAAACCTCCATCATGGAATGAAGCCTATTTTTGTGACTACCATAGGTGCATAGGTCATTGTACAAACCACTGTCAAGCTTTGAAACATGCTATTCAAGACCTAATCTACAAAGGCATTATCACAGTAGAAGGACAACAAACATCCAATGAAGATCACCAAGCATTTCACAATCCTCTATCAAATTATCAAAAGGGAGAGTTCTCTGACAAAAATGTGAACCAAATTGATGACAATGTAATCTGTCACCTCTATACGGACGATGAGCGAGTCAACGTTATAAAAATCATAGAGAAAGTGGACAATGAACAAGTGAATGTCACAACGAGAGTGCAAGCTAAAGTTGTATTGAAGGGTACCTCTTTGAAATCCACTGAGACCTTCCCTCACCATCAATATGACTTAGTTAACCAACTTCGAAAAACTCTGGCCCAAATTTCCATTTTACAACTCCTAAAGATTTCTCTTGCGCATAAGGAAATTTTAGAAAAAGCCCTTTTTGAAACAACTGTATCCACGGATTTGGATGTGAACCGATTTAAAGCCATGGTAAGACATTTGTCCTCACCCACATGTCTTTCATTCTCTGACAAAGATGATGTTTCCATGACTCACCCCTATAATTCTTCATTATACTTAGAGGTCATGATCCATAAGTTCCATGTTAAATGTGTCCTAATAGATGGAGGGGCTGGTCTAAATATATGTACCTTGAAGGTGGTTCAAGCTTTAGGATTTGTTGAAGACTCCATTGATCCTAGAAGGAAGATTACCATCAAAGCCTATGATGATGAGGAAAGAACGTCTAAAGGTCTAATCATGCTACCAATTAGAGTGGGACTTGTTATCAAAAACACCTTTTGTCAAGTTTTAGACCGGGATCTGGCATACAATATCTTGTTGGGTCATCCTTGGATTCACGAAATGCAAGCTGTTCCGTCCACTTACCATCAATGTCTTAAGTTTCCATATGATGGACAGGAAATCACTATACCAACTAATAATTCAAATACCCAAACTTGTGGGCCAATGTCAAAGCTCATCAGGATACTTTGGTTCCAAACAATCGAGAAGCACTTGCTAATACCTCTCCTAAGCATGATACACAAATAAGTGAATTAGCTAAAAGTTTTGACAAGAAACTATAGCTCAAGGAAAGTGGTGTTGGGGAATATTCCCTTTGTCTTGCTAATCTACCTACATCTCCTCGATCGCATGGACAACCTTCTATTACACAACAATAGATATCAGTAGCATCCACATCGACACAAATGCAAACAGAGCCAACTACCAAGTTCAATGGACAATTTATCAAAGAAAAATTCCCTATGGGAGATCCTCAGGACATAGAAATTCTGAGTTGGCTTTATAAAGATGAAGAGGAAACAGTTCTAAATGTCACCTTACCAACTGACAGATATGGGAAAGGGTATTCCATCTACAAAAGATGGGATATGATAATGGTCCTCTTGGAAAAAGAAAATAAGGCGTAGTTGAGCCTCTACATCTCTCAGGGCTTGTTGCATATGATAAAACTGGAATAGGCTATGACGCTACCCCATCCAAACAATCACAAAGTAATGTTTTTACACTGCAAGAGGGTTCTGATAAGAAAGAGATATGTGTGGCATCAATCCTGAATTTCATTGAAAATAACTTTGATACAGATTCTGATGAATATGAATGGGATACCATCCATGATGATGAATTTTGGAGAGACAAAGAGGTAGATATCATACACAAGTATACGCCTACTTTAATCAAAGGCAAAGGTTCAGGGTCCCAACCATAAGAATCTGAACCACAAAGCAACTATGAGTCTAGTGATATCGAGTCAAATTTTAATGAACAAGACTATCAGGAGAATAGTACCATCATTGACCTACCTCATACCTCGGATCCTACCGATAACTCTGTCTTGACCCTAACCATCGCCGATTTCACACAACCAAATGACGCGTTACATTTAATCCATCCTGATCTCATTGACTGGGATCTAAATGAACCTAATGATATACCTATTTTTCCAAATGACGAAGCTATCATAAACTTCCTTTCCACAGACGATGTAAATAATTGTTCAACTAGCAATTTTTGGTATGAAGTTTTTAATCAGGAAAGTGTCAAGTCTCCTAGCTGCAAAAATAAAAATAAAGAAAAATGATCTATTGGTGAAAACTAGAATCTGGCAGTACTAGATCAAGCAAAAGATAAAATAAAGAGCGTATCTGATGGTGAAAACCTTTTTGAGGCACCACCTGATGGGACTCTTGACACTCTCCCAGAGTACTATCATGAGCGATCACCCATCTTGATTGAGCCTACAAAGGAAATCAATATTGCAACTACAGATAATCCAAGGATTCTACAGGTAGCTGAATCGATGACAGATAAAGAAATTCCAGAGTTCATGAAATTTCTCAAAGAAAATCAAGTCAATTTTGCATGGTCATATGCAGACATGCCAGGCCTTGATCCTGATCTCATAATGCATCATTTATCTATCAAACCAGGAGCTAAGCCAGTGAAACAAAAACTCAGAAAGATGAATCCTCATGTAGCATTACTGGTTAAGGAAGAACTTAAGAAGCTCCTCGATGCAGGCTTTATAAGATCAATTTCCTATGCAGAATGGATCTCCAATATTGTACCAGTAGCAAAGCCAGACAAACGGGTAAGAGTATGCACTGATTTCAGAGATCTTAACAAAGCCCAAAAGATGACTTTCTGCATACAAGTATTGACACTATAGTTGATTTGACAGTCGGCCATGCCATGTACTCATTAATGGATGGTTTCTCTGGTTACAACCAAATCAAGATTGCACCAGAAGACCAAGAAAAAATAGCTTTCACTTGTCCGTGGGGAACGTACTGTTGGAATGTCATGCCTTTCGGTCTAAAGAATGTTGGAGCTACTTATCAAAGAGCTATGACTACGATCTTCCATGACATGATGCACACATTCATGGAGGATTATGTAGATGACATATTGGCAAAATCATACACCAGAGAAGGACACTTGGAGATATTATCTAAAATATTTACCAGATTGGAAAAATTCAAAGTTCACCTAAATCCTAAGAAATGTGTTTTCGGGGTCACATTCGGAAAGCTTTTAGGATATATTCTTTCAGAAAAGGGAATTGAAGTAGATCCTGCTAAAGTTTAGGCAATCATGGAGATGCCTCCCCCAAAGAACATCCATCAATTGAGATCATTACAAGGGCGACTTCAATCCATCAGAAGATTCATTGTACAGTTGGCTGACAAAAGTCTACCGTTCACACATCTCCTACATAAGAATGTTTCTTTTCGATGGGATGACAAATGTAAAATGGCATTTCAACAAATCAAGTAGTACTTGATGAACCCACTAGTTCTCGTGCCACCAAATCTAGACAAACCATTGATCTTGTATATTGCTGCAACCGAGACATCCTTGGGAGCATTATTGGCGCAAGAAGATCATGAAGGGAAGGAACTTGCAATCTATTACATTAGCAGAACACTGACAAGTCATGAGCTTAACTACACTTTCATTGAGAAGGCTTGTTTAGCAGTAGTCTTTGCTTCACAGAAATTTTGACATTACATGCTAACTCATACAATCAATCTTGTTTCAAAAATTGATCCACTCAAGTATCTACTAAGTAAAGCATCGCTAATAGGAAGGTTAGCAAAATGGGTCATGATTTTGAGTGAGTTTTATATCCACTATGTTGATCGCAAAGAAATCAAAGGACAAGTTATTGCGGATCAGCTAGGAGATGCTCCTCTACAAACAGAGCACCCCTTACACATTGAGTTTCCAGATGCTAATGTTTTCACGGTAGACTCTAAGCAGCTATGGTCCTTATACTTTGATGGTTCTTTTACTCAACATGGATCGAGGGCAAGCATTCTCTTCGTCACCCCTCAAGGACATACCATTCCTTGGTCATATAGGCTAATGCTTCCATGCACCAATAACATAGCCAAATATGAGGCACTAATCACTGGACTAAAAACAGCACTGGAATGGAGGATTACTGAGCTACAAGTTTATGGTGACTCACAACTAGTTATTAATCAAATCAATAATGACTATCAGACTAAAGATGACAAGTTGTTGCCATACAAGAAGATGATTGATGACTTCAAGAAGTACTTTGTGGACATTCAATTCACACAAATTCCAAGGATTGACAACAAAGCGGCTGACGCTATGGCTACGATCGTCTCATTGATACAACTCCCAAAAAATAGACTCGCTATGAATTTCTAATGGAACAATTATTTACACCTACCTATGACACACCTGAAAGCCAAATTATCTATCACCTGGTAGGATCCGATTCAGCCTGGTATGGTAAGATTTATGCCTACCTAAAAGATGATACTTTACCACCTAACTTATCCTGCAACCAAAAACATAACTTTATCCGACAATCCTCTCGATATACCCTTATCGTTGATACCCTTTATCGGCATGGTCTTGATGGTACTTTACTTTGATGTATTGAATGTGACGAATCTAACAAAGCTTTACAAGAAGTTCATGGGGGCATTTTTGGTACTCATTCGAGTGGACTAACCTTATCCAAGAAATTGATTAGAATGGGTTACTACTGGCCTACAATGGAAAGGGAATCATTCACTTTTGTTAAAACATGCTCAAAATGTCAGATTCATGGGAATCTGATTCATGCTTCTGCACAATAACTTCATTCATTTACACCCACCTGGCCATTCTCTTAATGGGGGTTGGATCTAGTGGGAAAAATTCATCCTTCTTCTTCAAATGGGCATAAGTTCATTATCACAGTGACAGAATATTTCACTAAGTGGATTGAGGTAGTACCTCTCTCTAAAGTCACTGGAAAACAAATCTCATCCTTCATACTCAACTACATTATTTGTGGATATGGTATTCCTAATGCCATTATTACAGATAATGGTCGACCTTTCAAAAATTAGGATGTTGATGAACTTTGTGAAAGATTCCATATTCAGCACAAATATTCCACGCCTTACTATCCTCAAGGGAATGGCCAAGCAGAGGCCTCAAACAAGACTATACTAAAGATTTTGAAGACTGTCAATGACTCAGGGAAGGATTGGCATGTTCAACTCAATCCCGCCTTGTGGGCTTACAGAACTAGTGTCTGAATGCTGATAGGAGCAACACCTTTTTCCCTTGTCTATGGAGCAGAAGCCATATTGCCTTTAGAAGTAGAAATACCTTCATTAAGAGTATCACTGAAAAGTCTCATAACAGATGAGGAATACAACGTTTCCCGACTACAAGAGTTAGAACTTTTAGATGAAAAGAGACAGAGGGCAGCAGACCATTTGAAAGCATACCAACAGATGATATCTCATAGCTATAATCACAAAGTAAAGCCATGTACCTTTCAGGTGGGCAATCTAGTTCTGAAAGAGAACCTGCGCAATCAACAAGACAGAGAAAAGAAACGAAAGTTTGAACCAAATTGGTTAGGCCCTTATGTGGTTATTACAGTCTACGGTTCAGGAGCATACAAGTTATCAACGCCAGAAGGAGACCTATTTGATGAACCTATCAACAGTATACATCTTAAGAAGTATTATGTTTAACAACAGAAAAAGTCCTAAAGAAATCCAAAAACAGCAGAAAAAGTCCCCAAGAAAATCCAAAAATAGCAGAAAAAGTCCTGAATAAATCCAAAAACAGCAGAAAAAGTCCTGAAGAAATCCAAAAACAGCAAAAAAATTCTTGAAGAAATCTAAAAACAGTAGAAAAAGTTCTGAAGAAATCCAAAAATAGCAGAAAAAGTTCTGAAGAAATCCAAAAACAACAACAAAAGTATTGAAGAAATCCAAAAACAGCAGAAAAAGTCCTGAAAAATACAAAAAAATCAAAAAGAGATGTCATAGGGTGAAAACTTGGCAAACAGGTTGTCTATTGACAGGAAAATACAAAAAAATCAAAAAAAGAGATGTCATAGGGTGAAAACCTGGCAAACAGGCAGTCTATTGACAGAAAAATACAAAAAAATGAAAAAGAAATCAGAAAAAAGCAATAAACATAGATAGTGAAAATCTGGCAAACAGACGCTATCTGTACATCTCCATCTATTAGTTCCTGTTTTGCACTTTACCTTTTCAGCTTTCCTTTTTCCGCATTTTTTTCTGCATCTTAGGGTCATACATTGCATCATTCTGTCACCATTTGCTTAGCGTGATAAAACGTCTTACCATGGCTTGATCGTTGTACATATTCCTTTCTACAAGTTGTGTCAATAAACGGGGCAAAACTCAACTAGGGGCACTTAACTTTCAGAGCATACCAAAATAGCTAGACCATGACATAGGATCTGACCTCGCAAACAAACAACAAACGCATGCACCAACTTTATTCGATCATGAAACACTTTTCAGCAAGATATCATATCATTGTCTATTGGATGATCCAGAAATCTGAATAATGTATGAAACAATAGTATTACATGTTTGACCAAAAGTTGTTTGATTTTCAATATCATTACTCTGGAGCACACTCAATGATGTATTGAACTAGAGTGGCAAGGAACGAGATTGATTTTTCTTTTGTTTACTGTCTGGAGGTTAACAATCAATCTGATGCAAATATGTCACAAGACTTGACAACCAAAGCAATATCATCGATGACAGTTCCACATTTGCATCAGAAAGGTGGTTAATTTTTGTCTGTTTATGCAAGAAATGCTCAGGTCATCTTGGCTCAATTATACCTCGATGCTTGTGTTCGCTTGCTATATCAAAATTCATGAAAGTTGTACTCTGGTCATCATTGGCGCTAATTTCCCCTCTGATGCTTGTACATACTTCCAACATTTTAAAACGTTCTATGATGATTCAAGAAGGCTTATAACAGGCTCAACAAATTGGTTAGTATCATGTAGTTGCATATTCATTAGATCATTGTATATATCTGCATATTGGATTCACATCAGTATTTTGAAAGGTTGAATGAAAGCATTAATGGTTGTCATATAGTTTTGAGCTTTTGTGGAGGAAATTTGGACATTTGATTCATTCATTCTCATTTATTGCATTCATTTATTCTATAATTTTCATTTTATCATTCATTTTATCATTATCATTTGCATTTTCATCATCGTCATTATCATTTTCTTTTTATTATTCTCATTCATTGTCATTTTATCCTTATCATTATCATTTTCATTCTCATTTCATTCATTTTAATCCTTATCATTTATCCATTTTATCCTTATCATCTATCCTCATTCATTCATCATCTTTATCATTACCATTGCATTAAATATTCATTATCATTCCATCACTATCATTTACCATTATTGTTATCATTACCATTCTCATTTATCATTTCATCATTTAATCATTTTATCATCTCATATCATTTCATTACCATTCTCATTTTTCATTTTATCATCATCTCATTTTCATCATATTACCATTTTCATTACATAAACATCACAAAAACATATCATTTTCATCATTATTCATACCACATTCATTATCTATCATGTCACGAAGCATTTCATACATTGAAAAATTCAAAAAAAATTAACATCTCACATATATATATACATCATCACAAATCATTGCATCCACATCATAGTCACTAAACCATCCTGCATCATAATGATTAGTCCACAAAAATAAATATCAAAATCCGTCCCATATCATACATGCATACAAGTAACATCCATATCATATCACAAATGCATCAACATAACATCATCAGAAATATCGCCGCTGCATATCATCACTCATCAAAATAATACAAATGTCCAAATGTCCAATGAAGCTAACAAGGTCAGCACATCATACATAAGACATGATCAAAACTCAATATACATAATAAATCAGTCCAAAAATGGCTAACTGGTGGATGCCCCTGAAGGAGCTGGTCTGGAAGGAGGTGGCCTGCCACTAGTCCCTGCATCAGGATCCCGTCGAGGCCCTTTAACCTCTCTGCCATGTGTCGATGTCTATGATCGGGTCTTGGTCCTACTGTGAGATCTGGGATAAGGCTCTCACTGCTCAGGAGGACATAACTCCTTGTATCGCACTCTATAATACTCGGCCCCTCTGGCTGCCTCAAATCCCTCTGCAATGGAATCTCGCAAGGAGGTACTCTCTATGGTACCCATAAGCCTCTGTGCCACACCCTCAACCTCCAGTGCTCACCGTCTAAGGGCATCTCTCTCTACCACCAACTATGCCACCTGGGGATCAGGGGCAGGTACCTATGCCTGTGTCTGGGCCTGTGCAAGCTGTGCCTGTAACTGCACTATCATGCTCTGAGCCTGCGCTAACTGACTCTATAGTTGTGCCTGCTGCCCCTGAAAGCGCTGCACCTAACCCTGCAAGGCATCTATCTGTGTCCGCTGCGATGAGGATGACACCCTAATCACTGTCCATGGTCTACTACCAGATCTAGCCCGCCGCAGAATCTGTGCTTGGCCTAGGCTGTCCAACCTCTGTTGTCTCCCCTCATCTCCCTCATCCCCTACATCATCCCCATCATCTGAGTTGTCCTTCTCCTCCCCATCTCCACTCTCCTCACTCTCCTCTCCCTCCTCCTCTTCTCCACCCATAGCCTGCTCTCCACTAGCCACCTCCCCCTGTATCCCTATCCCTGGCTGTGGTGCTACCCTAATCGCCTGTGCCTCATCTAGCACTGTGAATCGTGGAAATGGATGTGTATGAAAATACTGGGCATAGTCATCTGTCATCCCTACATCCTGTACCTCTGGCCTATCCGCCCATACCTCTAGCTATAATGTGGAGTACTCTGTATACGCTGCCTGGTATGGAATGCATGGTCCCCATCCTACATCCCCCTTGCGCCGCCCATAATGAGCAACGCCCTGGGGCATCCCTTGGGTGAATCCAAACTGCCTCAAAACACGTAGTGCCAGAAATCTCTCAATAATAAAGGGCATCCGCCCTATCAGATATCATGGACGACACACAAATGGCATCTCTAAATGATCTATCACCCAAGCCTCGCAATCTGTGTAAGGTCTCCATATCACTGCATCCACGTCATCCAACACCCGTCGCCAGTACTCTACCTTTCCCAGCCTCTGCTGGACAACTGCAGCGGAATAGGAATATACATAGGGCCGCCCTACAGGTCTAGCTCTTGTACATAGTGGTCTCGTGACTGCTATGTGCTCCCATGCCCAGATCTGTAGCAAGGTCACTCCACTCGCCAGGCTAGTGGATCCTCTGTAGACAATTCGATGGAGATCGTGATACATGTCTGCTAGGACACAGCTCCCCCAGGCAAATATCCGTGGCTGAGTAATCATCCACTCCAGCATCCTCCCCCAACCCACTGCGAATCCCTTCGACTGATGGTCCGGTCCAAGGAAGCCTCTGCCAAAAGTAGCCAACACCGCAACTAGAGCGGGATACCTACTAAAATCATCCCAGTCTATCCAGTAACCATATATACCAGGATCACCACATATCTGCTGAAGCGCCGCGGTCCCACCAATCTCCTTGTGGTCATAAACCACAAGGGTACCAACAACCGGAATCCCAAGAATTTGATACACGTCTTCAGGTGTCACACTCATCTCACCCATCGGCAGGTGGAAGGTGTTATGCTCAGAGTGCCATCTCTCTGCCAAGGCAGTCAATAGTCCCCTGTTGGCCCGAATGCCTCACAGCATGGCCAACAACGGTCCCAATCCATAGTCTACTATCACCTGTAACTCTGCAGGAGTCAACTCTCCTATCCGCTCCCAACATAGTGGGAACCGCTCTCTGATCTGGAGGCTTTTGAAAGCCTCCTATTTTGTTTGACCATCACAACAAATACATCAAATCAGCCTCATATCATATGATCTATCTAGCCAACATAACCTATCAAATAAACCATATCAAGTGCTACATCAATCTATCAGCATGTTAAATCAATCTACTCTATCATCATTTACTATTTATTTTTCTTTTCAGGAAAGCAAATTTATCAACACACATATCATTTTCTATTTGTATTTCAATCATGAATGCAAATTTTTGTCTTCATCTTTACTATTTGTTTTCTATCGCAGAATGCAAATTTATCACACATCTACTCTTTATCTTTCAATCACGAGAAGCAAAGTTATCAACCTCAAATCACTCAATCAATCAGTTTACTCTTTGTTCGTCACAAAGTTATCAGCTATCTACTCTTTGTTTTCTATTTTGAAGGCAATGTTATCAGTTCTCTATCAGATTTTCTATCCTATCAGCATGATGGTCCTACGATTTATCTATATATTGACTAAGGAAGCAATTTTAATCATCATTTTTCATCACACAAGTGTTCTGGTAACAATTTCCTAAATGCGCAATTTTGTCACCCATATGCACTAAAAACCCATATGCGCTAAAGTTTTTCTTATATGCGCTAAACTGTTTCCTCAATGCGCTAAAACTCCGTATGCAACTCTATCTATTGGATGCGCTACTCTAACTCCCATATGCACAACTCTATCAATTTTGGACCTAACCCTATATGCGCAGTTCTGTGCCCTAGATGCGCTAAACCACCTACCTAGCCGATCTTGCCCTAAATGCGCCACTCTATCTATCGGATGCGCTAGAGGATCAGTTTTTACCCTATTCCTAGATGCGCTACGGGATTTCCTAGATGCGCTAAAAGATTTATCGAATGCGCTAAAACTATTTCTAGATGCACTAAAACGTGAGCAAAAATTGCAATCCAATTGAAAAACAATTCAAAATTGATCTAAAATGCTAAATTTGACAACATAAATGGTTCGAATCACTCACTGGTGGTCCATACGCCACTGGTCTCTAGTATTGTCGCGCTCGCTCGAACCTATGCCTGTGCACGGGGATCACCATCTCGCCAAGTCACTTTCAGAGCTCAATTTTTTACTGTAGCAGTAGGGTGAAAATGACACTTCATTTTACCCCTTTTACCTTATAAGGGTCTTTTTAGGATGGGCATTAATGGCAGGCTCCATTTTTTATCCTCTTTTTCACTGGGGCATCAGACACATCATCTATCGGGAGCTAAATCATTGTTCCCCTATCACTATCAACTTCTTCTTCCATGATTTATCTCTCGAGGGGACATCAGGTTTTCTTGCAGGTTTACTGGCAGGTTTTCTGATATTCGAAAACGCATCCGGAAGATCCAAATTTTTTTCATTTTGTAGGTATTTTGGCACATTCAAAGACTGTTTCGGTGCATCTGGGAATTTCTGCGGCGTATCTGGGAAATAGAGTGGCACATACGTGTATTTCTGCAGCGCATACGGGAATTTAGTCAGCGCATATAGGACTTTTTTTTTTAGCACATTCAAAAAAATTTAAAAAAATTTTGCATGTAGATTAGCGAATTTAGGTTCTGTTTTCGCGCATTTGGGTAACAGGGTGGCGCATCTAGTTTCTGTTGTTGTGCATATAAATTTCTGTTATTGCGCATTTAGGTACTGTTATTGCGCATCTATGTTCTGTTTTGGCGCATCTGAGTAACAGTGTTGCGCATTGGGGTTATGTTTTAGCGCATTCGAGTGACAGAGTTGCGCATCTGGCTTGTAACAGGGATTCTGAGTCTGAAGCCTTTCGTAGACAGAATTTCTTTCCTTTTTTTTGCTTGCTGGATTTAAAATGAATCAATCTAGGGTAGCCACCACACCTTTATCATGCAGTTAAAAAGAACCCCATGTCTGTTGTGAAGCAAAATCTTCACTTAGATTAAATCACTTTTGATTTTGGTGCATCTAAAATGAACTTGTCTACTCTTCTTGATTGTGCTTGAAAGTGGTAGGTGATTATACTCTCACCCTGTGCAAACTAGGTGATAAGAAAACTAGACCCACTTTTCCCTGTGTAACCCTAACTCGATAATCGAAGTATCCTCTCCCCTTGCGCACTTGTGCGATCCTAGGTGCAAGAGAAATAGTTATTGACTCTAGAAATTGGGCCTGCCTGGGGATTTCATCACCCCAACACGACCCAAACCGGCAATGGAGCTAAAGCCAAGCTACCCCCAACCGGTATATAAATGTAAATCTTAAGGGAAAACCTAAGGTTGCTTGTGCGAATATGTCATACGGACGGAGTAGTACTCCCTTAAACCCTGTTGAGCTTAACCTCTTTAGGCTGGAGTGCCACCTTAATGGTGATTAATCTCTTACCCCATGTATGGCCACTCGAACGGGGGTCCCGAACTAAATACCATTGTTTAGAAAGCCAAAAACCTTCTATCTGCTAGTCCAGCACCGGTCGGTGTGAAGCCTTCCACACTTTCGCAGTCCATAGTAGAGGTGATCAGCTCGCCATGGGAGTTTCATGGGGGTTGGAAGCTTGGTTGGCCTGAGAAGAGAGTGCACTGTAAGGGGGAGCCCGTGCAGCCAAGCTTCTAGATTCACACGCTACTGATATGTGGTTGGGGAAACCCACGTGGAGTCTAGCGGATATTGTCCTGGTCTAACCTAGGTTGTGCTTGTCTTATTCTGTGCTTGGTTACAAATAAACTTAAATCAGACTGTTTGCTGTGCTCTCAAAAACATTAATTCAGATAAAGGAACATCCAAAAACAAACATGAAAAACTTCAGCTGAAACTGGTCAAAACTGTCTTTAGAAAACTATTTTAGCACATCTAGGAAAAAATGCAGCACATTTAAACTCTGTTCTCGCGCATCTGTGTTCTGTTTCGGTTCATTTAGGGTATTATGTTGTGCATATGTGCTCTATTTCATTGCTTCTGAGGTATTCTGCAGCACATTTGACTCTTTCTACAGTGCATTTACCTCTTTCTGCAGCACATTTAGGAAACAGAATAGCGCTTTTAGGTTTCTGTCAAAATTTGTACACAGACCCGAATCTCTAAAGATTTTACTCCCATGTTGAGAAAGTGGAAATCAACCAAGTTCACCAAGAAATCAGTTTTCAATAGGATCAAGAAGCCCAAAACAAACTTAAGTTACAAAAGGACTTTAGATCGCAGAGAATTCTTGTATAAAAGTCGAGACATCCTACTCCATTATCGCACATTTCTCTATAGGTACCAAGACTACATTAGGGGATTCACCGACGATTACGCTGTAGAACCTTTGGCTACCCAAGCTTATTATCAAAGATTAGCATTGTCTTAATGTCACAATCTTAATCAACCTCTTGAGTTTGAGAATATACCACAACCTTCAATTGAATATTCAATGCGTCCTAATCAAATCCTTCAGTGACGTTTGATCATATCATAGGATTCCTTACATATGCCTGTTTTTACAAGATCTCAACACAACAAGCTAGGAGAAACATCTCAACAAGAAACTCCCACCCACAACATTCAAGAAGAAGGTGAACGTGAAAGTCCTCTTTTTAGTGTGAGTCACAATCCCCTTTTCAGTGACAACAATATGGTTGATAGAGAGGAAAATTTGTTGCTTAAAAACAAAAACATGAACAAAACTCCCGTAGATAGTGATGATGAGCAAGAGGAAGAACTTCAACTTAGAGAGGCGGAACAAAACCCCAAGTTTCTTAAAGTCCTTGAACAGATTCTACAACGTGACAAAGAGAAGTATTTTCTTTTCTTAGCAGATCAAGGAGCTAAATTGCCTAAAGACTTTGATACTGAGAAATTAAAAAGCAAAGAAGAAGAACCATCCTTATCTGATTTAGCTATTTTTAAACAAGAGTTTAAAGAACTCCAAGGAACAGTCAAAGAATTACGAGGGGGAATCGCAACCAAGAAATATACTTTGGATGACATATGTCATTATCCTTTTGATAGAAGTCTCAACATGATTCCATTTCCTAAACACTGTGAAATTCCCAAATTTGATCGTTATAATGGGAAATCAGATCCAACTGACCACGTTAGAGACTTTCAAAACTTGACATTGGAATTTTCCCATGAGGATACTTATTTATTGCGATTATTTCCTCGGAGCCTTGGAGTTAACTCTATGGAATGGTTATCTAAGATTACACCTCCTGTTCAAACATTTGAGGAATTGATCAATTTGTTCATAACACAATACGCCTACAACATTCAACACCAAATCACCATGATTGATCTTTGCAAAGTTGCACAAAAACCCAGTGAATCTTTCACTACCTTTCTTCAAAGATGGAGGAGAATGTTCGCTAGGTACCCACGACATGTCCCTGAAAAGGAAAAAATTGCTACTTTTATCAATAGCCTCAACTCAGAGATGAGCTATCGCTTAAATCTACATTGTCCACCTTCCTTTGAGAAATTGATTGAGGATGCCATCACCATCAAAAGTGCATTGGTTAAAAGAGGGACGATAAAACTTGATAGGGACAACCCTAGCTCGTCTAACCATTACAACAATCAAGACAAGTCTAAATTTTGGACTCGCAAATTTTTTTTTGTAAAGGACGGTGTTGTAGACGTAAATCATGTCACATCTAAGCCATTTGTTATGAGTGCTCCCAATATGACTCGACACAATAATTACAACAATGTTAATTCAGTCACGAATCAAGGAAACAATTTTCCTCCTCCAACAAACAACAACCAGGGAACTTTCAACAACCAAAATTATTGTGGGAACAACAACAACAACACTTTAGGGAATACCTCTAACACGAACCCACAACGCTCTTCATTCTTCTCTAATAGAAGAACTTTCACTCCGCTAGGACAATCCTTGGAATCTTCTTTCAAAGAGGTTATGGAAAAGAATGTCCTTATGCTACCACCGCAACGCAATTATGAACCTAGTGTAAAACCTCCATCATGGAATGAAGCCTATTTTTGTGACTACCATAGGTACAGAGGTCATCCTACAAACAACTATCAAGCTTTGAAACATGCTATTCAAGACCTATTTAACAAAGGCATTATCACAGTAGAAGGACAACAAACATCCAACGAAGATCACCAAGCATTTCGCAATCCTCTACCAAATTATCAAAAGGGAGAGTTCTCTGACAAAAATGTGAACCAAATTGATGACAATGTAATCTGTCACCTCTATACGGACGATGAGCGAGTCAATGTTATAAAAATCAAAGAGAAAGTGGACAATGAACAAGTGAATGTCACAACGAGAGCGCAAGCTAAAGTTGTCTTGAAGGGTACCTCTTCGAAATCCACTGAGACCTTCCCTCACCATAAATATGACTTAGTTAACCAACTTCAAAAAACTCCGGCGCAAATTTCCATTTTAGAACTCCTAAAGATTTCTCCTGCGCATAAGGAAATTTTAGACAAAGCCCTTTTTGAAACGACTGTATCCACAGATTTGGATGTGAACCGATTTCAAGCCATGGTAGGACATTTGTCCTCACCCACATGTCTTTCATTCTCTAACAAAGATGATGTTTCCATGACTCACCCCCATAATTCTTCATTATACTTAGAGGTCATGATCCATAAGTTCCATGTTAAATGTGTCCTAATAGATGGAGGGGCTGGTCTAAATATATGTACCTTGAAGGTGGTTCAAGCTTTAGGATTTGTAGAAGACTCCATTGATCCTAGAAGGAAGATTACCATCAAATCCTATGATGATGAGGAAAGAACATCTAAAGGTCTAATCATGCTACCAGTTAGAGTGGGACCTGTTATCAAAAACACCTTTTTTCAAGTTTTAGACTGGGATTTGGCATACAATATCTTATTGGGTCGTCCTTGGATTCATGAGATGCAAGATGTTCCATCCACTTACCATCAATGTCTTAAGTTTCCATATTACGGACAGGAAATCAGTATACCAGATGATAATTCAAATATCCAAACTTGTGCCAACGTCAAAGCTCATCAGGATACTTTGGTTCCAAACAATCGAGAAGCCCTTGCTAATACCTCTCCTAAGCATGATACACAAATCAGTCAATTAGCCAAAATTTTTGACAAGAAACTACAGCTCAAGGAAAGCAGTGTTGGGGAATATTCCCTTTGTCTTGCTAATCTACCTACATCTCCTCGATCGCATGGACAACCTTCTATTACACAACAACAGATATCAGTAGCATCCACATCGGCACAAATGCAAACAGAGCCAACTTTCAAGTTCAATGGACAATTTATCAAAGAAAAATTCCCTATGGGAGATCCTGAGGACACAGCAATTCTGAGTTGGCTTTATAAAGATGAAGAGGAAACAATTCTAAATGTCACCTTACCAATTGACAGATATGGGAAAGGGTATTCCATCATGCAAAAGATGGGATATGATAATGGTCCTCTTGGAAAAAGAAAAGGTGTAATTGAGCCTATACATCTCTCAGGGCTTGCTGCATATGATAAAATTGGAATAGGCTATGACACTACCACATCCAAACAATCACAAAATAATGTTTTTACACTGCAAGAGGGTTCTGATAAGAAAGAGACATGTGTGGCATCAATCCTGAATTTCAAAGAAAATAACTCTGATACAGATTCTGCTGAATATGAATGGGATACCATCCTTGATGATGAATTTTGGAGAGACAAAGAGGTAGATATCATAAACAAGTATACGCCTACTTTAATCAAAGGAGAAGGTTCAGGGTCCCAACCACAAGAATCTGAACCACAAAACAACTATGAGTCTAGTGATATCGAGTCGTATTTTAACGAACAAGACTATCAGGAGAATAGTACCATCATTGACCTAACTCATACCTCGGATCCTACCGATAACTCTGTCTTGACCCTAACCATCACCGATTTCACACGACCAAATGACGAGTTACATTTAATCCAGCCTGATCTCATTGACTGGGATCTAAATGAACCTATTGATATACCTATTTTTCCAAATGATGAAGCTATCATAAACTTCCTTTCCACAGACGATGTAAATAATTGTTCCACTAGCGATTTTCGGTATGAAGTTTTTAATCAGGAAAGTGTCAAGTCTCCTAGCTGCAAAAATGAAAATAAAGAAAAACAATCTAGAGGTGAAAACCAGAATCTGGTAGTACTAGATCAAGCAAAATATAAAATAAAGAGCGTATCAGATGGTGAAAACCTTTTTGAGGCACCACCTGATGGGACTCTCAACACTCTCCTGGAGTACTATCATGAGCAATCACCCATCTTGACTGAGCCTACAAAGGAAATCAATATTGCAACTACAGATAATCCAAAGATTCTACAGGTAGCTGAATCGATGACAGATAAAGAAATTCCAAAGTTCATGAAATTTCTCAAAGAAAATCAAGTCAATTTTGCATGGTCATATGCAGACATGCCAGGCCTTGATCCTAATCTCATAATGCATCATTTATCTATCAAACCAGGAGCTAAGCCAGTGAAACAAAAACTCAGAAAGATGAATCCTCATGTAGCATTACTAGTTAAGGAAGAACTTAAGAAGCTCCTCGATGCAGGCTTTATAAGATCAATTGCCTATGCAGAATGGATCTCCAATATTGTACCAGTAGCAAAGCCAGACAAACGGGTAAGAGTATGCACTGATTTCAGAGATCTTAACAAAGCTTTCCCAAAAGATGACTTTCCACTTCCAAGTATCGACACTATAGTTGATTTGACAGCCAGCCATGCCATGTACTCATTAATGGATGGTTTCTCTAGTTACAACCAAATCAAGATTGCACCAGAAGACTAAAAGAAAACAGCTTTCACTTGTCCGTGGGGAACGTACAGTTGCAATGCCATGCCTTTCGGTCTAAAGAATGCTGGAGCTACTTATCAAAGAGCTATGACTACGATCTTCCATGATATGATGCACACATTCATGGAGGATTATGTAGATGACATATTGGAAAAATCATACACCAGAGAAGGACACTTGGAGATATTGTCTAAAATATTTACCAAATTGGAAAAATTCAAAGTTCACCTAAATCCTAAGAAATGTGTTTTCGGGGTCACATCCGAAAAGCTTTTAGGATATATTGTTTCAGAAAAGGGAATTGAAGTAGATCCTGCTAAAGTTCAGGCAATCATGGAGATGCCTCCCCCAAAGAACATCAGTCAATTGAGATCATTACAAGGGCGACTTCAATCCATCAGAAGATTCATTGCACAGTTGGCTGACAAAAGTCTACCATTCACACATCTCCTACATAAGAATGTTCCTTTTTGATGGGATGAAAAATATGAAATGGCATTTCAACAAATCAAGCAGTACCTGATGAACCCACCAGTTCTCGTGCCACCAAATCCAAACAAACCATTGATCTTGTATATTGCTGCAACCGAGACATCCATGGGAGCATTATTAGCGCAAGAAGACCATGAAGGGAAGGAACGTGCAATCTATTACATTAGCAGAACATTGACAAGTCATGAGCTTAACTACACTTTCATTGAGAAGGCTTGTTTAGCAGTAGTCTTTGCTTCACAGAAATTCTGACATTACATGCTAACTCATACAATCAATCTTGTTTCAAAAATTGATCCACTCAAGTATCTACTAAGTAAAGCATCACTAACAGGAAGGTTAGCAAAATGGGTCATGATTTTGAGTGAGTTTGACATCCACTATGTTGATCGCAAAGCAATCAAAGGATGAGTTATTATGGATCAGCTAGCAGACGCTCCTCTACAAACAGAGCATCCCTTACACATTGAGTTTCCAGATGCTGATGTTTTCATGGCAGACTCTAAGCAGCTATGGTCCTTATACTTTGATGGTTCTTTTACTCAACATGGATCAGGGGCAGGCATTCTCTTCGTCACCCCTCAAGGACATACCATTCCTCGATCATATAGGCTAATGTTTCCATGCACCAATAACATAGCCGAATATGAGGCATTAATCACTAGACTAAAAACAGCACTAGAATGGAGGATTACTGAGCTACAAGTTTATGGTGACTCACAACTAGTTATTAATTAAATCAATAATGACTATCATACTAAAGATGACAAGTTCTTGCCATACAAGAAGATGATTGATGACTTCAAAAAGTACTTTGTGGACATTCAGTTCACACAAATTCCAAGGATTGACAACAAAGTGGCTGACGCTATGGCTACGATCGCCTCATTGATACAACTCCCAGAAAAATAGACTCACTATGAATTTTTGGTGGAACAATTATTTACACATGCCTATGACACACCTGAAAGCCAAATTATCTGTCACCTGGTAGGATCCGATTCACCCTAGTATGGTAAGATTTATGCCTACCTAAAAGATGATAATTTACTGCCTGACTTATCCCGCAACCAAAAATGTACTTTTATCCGACAATCCTCTCGATATACCCTTATCGTTGATACCCTTTATCGCCGTGGTCTTGATGGTACTTTACTTTGATGTCTTGAACGTGACGAATCTGACAAAGCTTTACAAGAATTTCATGGGGGCATTTGTGGTACTCATTCGAGTGGACTAACCTTATCCAAGAAATTGATTAGAATGGGTTACTACTGGCCTACAATAGAAAGGGAATCATTCACTTTTGTTAAAACATGCTCAAAATGTCAGATTCATGGGAATCTTATTCATGCTCCTGCACAAGAACTTTATTCATTTACACCCACCTGGCCATTCTCTCAATGGGGGTTGGATCTAGTGGGCAAAATTCATCCTTCTTCTTCAAATGGGCATAAGTTCATTATCACAGCGATAGAATATTTCACTAAGTGGATTGAGGCAGTACCTCTCTCTAAAGTCACTGGAAAATAAATCTCATCCTTCATACTCAACTACATTATTTGTGGATATGGTATTCCTAATGCCATTATTACAGATAATGGTCGACCTTTCAAAAATCAGGCTGTTGATGAACTTTGTGAAAGATTCCATATTCAACACAGATATTCCACGCCTTACTATCCTCAAGGGAATGGCCAAGTAGAGGCCTCAAACAAGACTATACTAAAGATTTTGAAGAAGACTGTCAATGACTCAGAGAAGGATTGGCATGTTCAACTCAATCCCGCCTTGTGGGCTTACAGAACTAGTGTCTGAATGCCAACATGGCAACACCTTTTGCCCTCGTCTATGGAGCAGAAGCCATATTGCCTTTAGAAGTAGAAATACCTTCATTAAGAGTATCACTGAAAGGTCTCATAACAGATGAGGAATATAGAGTTTCCCGACTACAAGAGTTAGAACTTTTAGATGAAAAGAGACATAGAGCAGCAGACCATTTGAAAGCATACCAACAAATGATGTCTCGTAGCTATAATCACAAAGCAAAGTCACGTACCTTTTAGGTGGGTGATCTAGTTCTGAAAGAGAACCCGCGCAATCAACAAGATAGAGAAAAGAAAGGAAAGTTTGAACCAAATTGGTTAGGCCCTTATGTGGTTATTATAGTCTACGGTTCAGGAGCATACAAGTTATCAATGCCAGAAGGAGACCTATTTGATGAACCTATCAATAGTATACATCTTAAGAAGTATTATGTTTAACAGTAGAAAAAGTCCTGAAAGAATCCAAAAACAGCAGAAAAAGTCCTGAAGAAAATCCAAAAACAGCAGAAAAAGTCCTGAAGAAATCCAAAAATAGCAGAAAAAGTCCTAAGGAAATCCAAAAACAGCAGAAAAAGTCCGAAGAAATCTAAAAATAGCAGAAAAAGTTCAAGAAATCCAAAAACAGCAGAAAAAGTTCTGAAGAAATCCAAAAACAGCAGAAAAAGTACTAAAGAAATCCAAAAATAGCAAAAAAAGTCTGAAAAAATACAAAAATCAAAAAAAATGTCATAGGGTGAAAACTGGCAAACATCTATTGACAGGAAAATACAAAAAAATAAAAAAAAAAGATGTCATAGGGTGAAAACCTGGCAAACAGGCAGTCTATTGACAGAAAAATACAAAAAAATTAAAAAGAAATCAGAAAAATGCAATAAACACAGATAGTGAAAATCTAGAAAACAGACGCTATCTGTACCTCTCCATCTATTAGTTCCTATTTTGCACTTTACCTTTTCAGCTTTCCTTTTTCCGCATCTTTTTCCGCATCTTAGCATCATACATTGCATCATCCTGCCACCATTTGCTTAGCATGATAAAAATGTATTACCATGGCTTGATCATTGTACGTATTCCTTTCCGCAAGTTGTGTCAATAAACGGGGAAAAACTCAACTGGGCGCACTTAACTTTTAGAGCATACCAAAACAGCTAGACCATGACATAGGATCTGACCTCGCAAACAAACAACACACGCATGCACCAACTTTATTCGATCATGAAACACTTTTCAGCAAGATATCATATCATTGTCTATTGAATGATCCAGAAATCTAAATAATGTATGAAATAACAGTATTATATGTTTGACCAAAAGTTGTTTGATTTTTGATATCATTACTCTGGAGCACACTCAATGATGTATTGAACTAGAGTGGCAAGGAACGAGATTGATTTTTCTTTTGTTTGCTGTCTGGAGGTTAACAATCAATCTGATGCAAATATGTCACAGGACTTGACGACCAAAGCAATATCATCGATGACAGTTCCACATTTGCATCAGAAAGGTGGTTAATTCTTGTCTGTTTATGCAAGAAATGCTCAGTTCATCTTGGTTCAATTATACATCAATGCTTGTGTTCGCTTGCTATATCAAAATTCATGAAAGTTGTACTCTGGTCATCATTGGCGCTAATTTCCCCTCTGATGCTTGTACATACTTCCAACATTTTAAAACGTTCTATGATGATTCAAGAAGGCTTATAACAGGCTCAACAAACTGGTTAGTATCATGTAGTTGCATATTCATTAGATCATTGTATATATCTGCATATTGGATTCACATCAGTATTTTGAAAGGTTGAATGAAAGCATTAACGGTTGTCATATAGTTTTCAGCTTTTGTGGAGGACATTTGGACATTTGATTCATTCATTCTCATTTATTGCATTCATTTATTCTATCATTTTCATTTTATCATTCATTTTATCATTATCATTTGCATTTTCATCATCATCATTATCATTTTCTTTTTATTATTCTCATACATCATTGTCATTTTATCCTTATCATTATAATTTTCATTCTCATTTCATTCATTTTAATCCTTATCATTTATCCATTTTATCCTTATCATCTATCCTCATTCATTCATCATCTTTATCATTACCATGCCATTAAATATTCATTATCATTCCATCACTATCATTTACCATTATTGTTATCATTACTATTCTCATTTATCATTTCATCATTTAATCATTTTATCATCTCATATCATTTCATTACCATTCTCATTTTTCATTTTATCATCATCTCATTATCATCATATTACCATTTTCATTACATAAACATCACAAAAACATATCATTTTCATCATTATTCATACCACATTCATTATCTATCATGTCACGAAGCATTTCATACATTGAAAAATTCAAAAAAAATTAACATCTCACATATATATATACATCATCACAAATCATTGCATCCACATCATAATCACTAAACCATCCTGCATCATAACGATTAGTCCACAAAAATAAATATCAAAATCCACCGCATATCATACATGCATACAAGTAACATCCATATCATATCACAAATGCATCAACATAACATCATCAGAAACATCGCCACTGCATATCATCGCTCATCAAAATAATACAAATGTCCAAATGTCCAATGAAGCTAACAAGGTCAGCACATTATACATAAGACATGATCAGAACTCAATATACATAATAAATCGGTCCCAAAATGGCTAACTGGTGGATGCCCCTAAAGGAGCTGGTCCGGAAGGAGGTGGCCTACCACTAGTCCCTGCATCAGGACCCCGTCAAGGCCCTGTAACCTCTCTGCCATGTGTTGATGTCTGTGATCGCGTCCTTATCCTGCTGTGAGATCTGGGATAAGGCTCTCACCGCTCGAGAGAACATAACTCCTCGTATCGCACTCTATAATACTCGGCCTCTCTGGCTGCCTCAAATCCCTCTACAATGGCCTCTCGCAAGGAGGTACTATCTACGGTACCCATAAGCCTCTGTGCCACACCCTCGGCCTCCAGTGCTCGCCATCTAAGGGCATCTCTCTCTACCACCAACTGTGCCACCTGGGGATTAGGGGCAGGTACATGTGCCTGTGGCTATGGCTGTGCCTGTGCCTGTGTCTGGGCCTGTGCAAGTTGTGCCTGTAACTGCACTATCATGCTCTGAGCCTGCGCTAACTAACTCTATAGCTGTGCCTACTGCCCCTAAAAGGTCTACACCTGACCCTACAAGGCATCTATCTGTGTCCGCTGCAATGAGGATGACACCCTAATCACTGTCTATGGTCTACCACCGAATCTGGCCCGCCATGGAATCTGTGCTCTACCTAGGCTGTCCAACCTCTGCTGTCTCCCCTCATCTCCCTCATCCCCTCCATCATCCCCATCATCTGAGCTGTCCTCCTCCCCATCTCCACTCTCCTCACTCTCCTCTCCCTCCTCCTCTCCTCCACCCATAGCCTGCTCTCCACCGACCACCTCCCCCTGTATCCCTGCCCCTGGCTGTGGTGCTACCCTGATCGCCCGTGCCTCATCTGGCACTGTGAACCATGGAAACGGATGTGTATGAAAATATTGGGCATAGTCATCTGTCATCCTTGCATCCTGTACCTCTGGCCTATCCGCCCATACCTCTAGCTGTAATGTGGAGTACTCTGTATACGCTTCCTGGTATGGAATGTATGGTCCCCATCCTACATCCCCCTTGCGCCGCCCATAATGAGCAACGCCCTGGGGTATCCCCTAGGTGAATCCAAACTGCCTCAGAACACGTAGTGCCAGAAATCTCTCAATAATAAAGGGCGTCTGCCCTATCAGATATCGTGGACGACACACAAATGGAATCTCTAAATTATTTGTCGCCCAGGCCTCACAATCTGTGTAAGGTCTCCATATCACTGCATCCACGTCATCCAACACCCGTCGCCAGTACTCTACCTTGCCCAGCCTTTGCTAGACAACTGCATCAGAATAGGCATATACATAGGGCCGCCCTGCAGATCTAGCTCTCGTACATAGTGGTCTCGTAATTACTATGTGCTCCCATGCCCAGATCTATAGCAAGGTCACTCCACTCGCTAGGCTGGTGGATCCTCTGTAGACAATCCGATGCAGATCATGATACATGTCCGCTAGGACATAGCTCCCCCAGGAAAATCTTCGTGGTTGAGTAATCATCCACTCCAGCATCCTCCCCCAACCCACTGTGAATCCCTTCAACCGATGGTCCGGTCCAAGGAAGCCTCCGACAAAAGCAGCCAACACCGCAACCAGAGCGGGATACCTGCTAAAATCATCCAAGTCTATCCAGTAACCATATATACCAGGATCACCACATATCCGCTGAAGTGCCGCGATCCCACCAATCTCCTTGTGGTCATAAACCACAAGGGCACCAACAACCAGAATCCCAAGAATCTGATACACGTCCTCAGGCATCACACTTATCTCACCCATCGGCAGGTGGAAGGTGTTATGCTCATCTCTCTGCCAAGGCAGTCAATAGTCCCCTGTTGGCCCGAATGCCTCGTGGCATGGCCAACAACGATCCCAATCCACAGTCTGCTATTACCTGTAACTCTGCAAGAGTCAACTCTCCTATCCGCTCCCAACATAGTGGGAATCGCTCTCTGATCTGGAGGCTTTTGAAAGCCTCCTATTTTGTTCGACCATCACAACAAATACATCAAATCAGCCTCATATCATATGATCTATCTAGCCAACATAACCTATCAAATAAACCATATCAAGTGGTACATCAATCTATCAACATGTTAAATCAACCTACTCTATCATCATTTACTATTTGTTTTTCTTTTCAGGAAAGCAAATTTATCAACACACATATCATTTTCTATTTGTATTTCAATCATGAATGCAAATTTTTTTCTTCATCTTTACTATTTGTTTTCTATCACAGAATGCAAATTTATCACACATCTACTCTTTGTCTTTCAATCGCGAGAAGCAAAGTTATCAACCTCAAATCACTCAATCAATTAGTTTACTCTTTGTTCGTCACAAAGTTATCAGCTATCTACTCTTTGTTTTCTATTTTGAAGGCAATGTTATCAGTTCTCTATCATATTTTCTATCCTATCAGCATGATGGTCCTACAATTTATCTATATATTGACTAAGGAAGCAATTTTAATCATCATTTTTCATCACACAAGTGTTCTGGTAACAATTTCCTAAATGCGTAATTCTGTCGCCCATATGCGCTAAAAACCCATATGCTCTAAATTTTTTCTTATATGCGCTAAACTGTTTCCTCGATGCACTAAAACTCTGTATGCGCAACTCTATCTATCGGATGCGCTACTCTAACTCCCATATGCGCAACTCTATCGATTTTGGACCTAACCCTATATGTGCAGTTTTGTGCCCTAGATGTGCTAAACCACCTACCTAGCCGATCTTGCCCTAAATGTGCCACTCTATCTATCAGATGCGCTAGAGGATCAGTTTTTACCCTATTTCTAGATGCGCTACGGGATTTCCTAGATGCGCTAAAAGATTTATCGAATGCGCTAAAACTATTTCTAGATGTGCTAAAACGTGAGCAAAAATTGCAATCCGATTGAAAAACAATTCAAAATCGATCTAAAATGCTAAATTTGACAACATAAATGGTTCGAATCACTCACCGGTGGTCCATACGCCGCTGGTCTCTGGTATCGTCGCGCTCGCTCGAACCTATGCCTGTGCACAAGGATCGCCATCTCGCCAAGTCACTTTCAGAGCTCAATTTTTTACTGTAGCAGCAAGGTGAAAATGACACTTCATTTTACCCCTTTTACCTTATAAGGGTCTTTTTAGGATGGGCATTAATGGCAGGCTCCATTTTTTATCCTCTTTTTCACTGGGGCATCGGACACATCATCTATCGGGAGCTAAATCACTGTTCCCCTATCACTATCAACTTCTTCTTCCGTGATTTATCTCCCGATGGGGCATCATCGATAATCAAAAATCAGAAACATATCAGGGCCAATTTTTTTTATTTTCTTTGAAGCAATGTGTTTTACACATCACTTCAAAGAGGGGCAAAATGTATACGCATAAAAATGGTCATGTCTATAATCCTGACAATTAATTAAATATTTATTATTTAATTAATTTTTCTAAAGTCCTCTACATATGATTAAATTTAATTAATTTAATTATATTGTTCATTCATCTTATTCTTCTCTCATAATTAAATAAATTTATTTTATTTAATTATTTTCATATGTCCACTTAATTAATTAAATAAATACATTTTATTTATTTAAATTAATTATCATTGTTTAAGTTTAAATTAAATCTTTTGATTTAATTAAGTTTAAATATCTCTCTTTCTTCTATTTTAAATTCTTCTTCTAATTAATTAAATATTTCATTTAATTAATTTCATAAAAGTGATTTAATTAAATAAACTTTATTTAATTAAAGGATCTTATGCTTTCTTTCTAAAATCACAATTAGGTATTTTTATTTGATTGTGAAATCTTCTCATATCATAATTAAATATTTTATTTAATTATGAGATCTGCTTTTTTCAATAAAACATGATTAAAGCTTTATTCTCATCACAAACTTTCTTTTGCTTTAAAAACTTAATTAAATATTTCATTTAATTAAGAAAAACTGAATATCCTCCACAAATATAAATAATTGAATTTTTAATTCATTATTTATCAGCTTTTAAATCTTTCTTTTATTCTTTTAAATAAAGATGATTTCCTATCTTCTTATCTTTTCATCTTTCATAAAAATAGAAAAATCTTGTTTTTAGGTTTCTTCTATTTTCTCTTCAGTTTCATCTTTTTTCAGCCGTTCGATCTGCCAGGAATTATCACAATCGTCAATCAAGACAGCCAATCAGAGTCATTCGAAAAACTCTATAAATACCTATGTGAATCCAAGCATTGGTAATAGGCAATTAATTAGAATTCATGCATTTAGTTCGTTTAGCATTCTAATCTCCTAGCATCATGTTTATTTCAAGTTTATTAGCTCAAATCATTATCATAGCTTAATCTTGCATCTACATCATATCAAAATCTCGTTCTTTAGGAAGACAGTTTGTTGAACCTAGCCTACAATCTGAGAACATAAAGCTGGAATCGACAAAAACACTAAAGATAGAGGATGATAGGACGACAATGGAAGCATAATTTTGAGTTTACGTCTCTTTACCTTTTATATTCTGTTTTGATATAATGTCCTATTGGTGTGTTTGAATATTTGTTTCAATTCATTTACACATCTATTTTTCATACACACACTCTCAATTGCTTATCAATCACAGCACTAATAAGTCCTGCCCAATGGTAATTGGTACCCTACTCAATCTTGTTAATCACATGGACCATCTAGTTCTACAACACCCCAACACTCTTCAAACTTGCTACTCTGCTCAAGAATGGATTGCATCGTATACATCTGTCCTAAATTTAACCATGTGTAATTGCTTAGGCAGTTTGGAGAAGTGGGACTTTGGTTTCTCCAACCAGGAATTGATCATTTGTTGGGCTTTAGTGGGATCATTCTCATAGTAAGTCCTAGCCAGATCCATGTTTAAGGCACACATAGAAGGAAAATCCACCATGTCAAAGGCTTGGGCAATAGAAACGGGGTTGAAATTTTCCAAGACTCTCCCCTCTGTGCTAACAACCCTCTGTGTGTCAAAATCATATTACCGGGCACACTCAAGTATTCACTCATAGCATTGGATTGCAGGAGGGAACCCTGCCACATGAACTAGTCTGGACTTCATCATTCCTTGTCTTAGGACCAACAGATCCTTCTGAGCTATTCTGTCTTTGAACTCCTCGTATCTCCACACTCCAACATTGGTGTCAGAGACCTCAGACCACACAGAAGATACCTTGCTGTCAGGCAGTTGACTCTTGGTATCTAGTCTTAATCTTTCTGCCTCTATGATGGAGGATCCCTCTGTATCACCTTTGGACTTTCTGACAGCAGCCCTACTTGATTCAGCCTGCATTCACAAAATAGCGTCATAAGCACCCAATTATCACACATATTCCAATCAAAGGGTTAGCATAAAACCACATGAAGCAATTAAGAATTGTCAATAATCACTAATCTTTGAAATCCAGAAAATAAGGAAATCTGGGAAAATAAGGTAAACCGGGAAAATAAGATCAAGGCGGATTTCTGAAGAAATCCGACCCAGACGAATTCCTGCTGCCAAGACACCACTCGCCAAATAAATCATTAGTACGGAAAAAAGTTATGCAATTATTATGAAATCTATCCATTAGCAACAAGAAATCATCATTTAGCAGTTTACCCCATTAGCCCTAGCTTTGAAAAATCAAAGAAATGAAACCGGACAAGAAGACCGGGAAAAATTTGTGCAGGACGAATTTTTGTGGATAGTTCAAATACTCTAGAATTCTCTATACCCCGCGGACTTGACAGATATCGGGAAAATCTGGGTGCGCGGAAATTTTGTGGACACCTCGGAAACCCAATGAAATGTTAACACACAAACCATTAATCAAACGATCGTGGGAACTTCTATACTTGGATTGTAATGGTCCCAAAATCGACGCCAATAAGAAAAATTTCAAATGCACATAGTTTCAAATTCCCAAAGTTCTCAAATGATAATCCTCATGGCGAAACAATGATGCCCTAATTTTGATGACCAGGCCTCCGCCATGGAAATCAGTGTAAGCTCGGGGTTTAAAATACTATCTTCAAAGATCAATCCAAAGCACTCCAGGGCTTCCCAAGGCAGGGACTACTTTAATCTTGGCGCAAGATATACAAATCGTAACAAATTCATCAAGCCTTACCAAAATCTGGGCTGAGTGCTGATAACCCTAACCTCGCCAGGTTATAACAAATTACGCACCTAGGAGCAAAATCCTACCCCGAACATCCATCAATACTAACCTACCCAACATTTATTGGGTAAACAAAGTTGTGTATAGTGCGGGTGATGGAGATTCACGAAAAATGGGTCAAACCCTAATTTGAGAAATATGTATCTATAAAACAAGTAAGGGTTGACCTGGGGAATTACCAATCGACATCAAAAGATACAATCATGGTGCAAACAAAAGAAGAGGTCAGCGATAACTCACCATGGAATGATCCAGATGAAAATTAGACCCGAAGAAGTGACCCCAAAATCGTATGGCCCAACAACGAAAACTCTGATCAGCGCTCAACCAATCTGCAAATAGCAGCCTCGAATTAGCAATCAGGACCTCGAATGAAGACTCTCAAACACCAAGGCAGCAAGCAAGTGAATAATGAACTCAAAATGATGCTCAAAAGACCTTAAATCCACCCATAATTGCGTCTAAGCAAATGTACCTTGAGTATTAATGAGCAACAAGACATGTCTAAAAAATTTGGAAACCCGAGCCCAAGATGGAATTTCAGAAAAAAAAAAAGACACGTGGAAAATCTAGATGAACGCGAATTCCGTGGATATGGCAGAAACCGGGATTTTGACAAGGATCGGGATTTTGACGCAGTCAGGGAAAATCTGCCAAAACCATAAAATCCCGGAGTCAAGCAGAAACCTAAATTCAGAAAATTCAGTAGTAAACGAACAATGAACCAAGGCCCGGGAAAATCCGCCAGAGCTGGAAAATCCTGGATTCAGGTCAAAACCCGAATTTTCATTAAAAGCATATTTTAATCAATTTAAACCCAAAGACAAGATCCAAGGCAGTAAGACCAACATCTCAAGATCCCAAAAGGCAAGTCCAATAAAACCAAGGGTCAAAAGACATCACGAAAAGAGGGTCCCTACTCCAAGTGGGGCATGTGTGCAAAACTGCACAACAAATGGTAACTCTACTAGGGAAATGCTCCTGAGCATTTCGATGACAAACTGAAATCAAAAACCCAAAACTTATGGTTTGAACCCACCTATCCTGCCACCTTCAGTGATTAAAACAAAGAACCCCCTAGTCACCCAAAATGTCTTACACCAGGGTCTAAGTGTGTGCAGATGCGTTCATTACCCTCCTTTAGCTACAGCAAGAACCGAACTTGGTCTAAACAAGCTACGTAAGGATTCATACTCTAGCAACAAGCTACGTAAGGATTCATACTCTAAAAGCAACCTGGATAGAGCCTCGCTGCCAGTCAGGCATCCATAGCCCCGATGAGGTTATCGTTGTGATTCTCCTGGACATAGCTCTACTGCCAGCTAGGTGTCTATAGCCCCGGTAGAGATATTCAGATCCCCCTGATAAGTGGAATTCAAGCTTTCTTCTCTTTATATATATATATATATATATATATATATCTTTTTACTACTTTCACTTCAACCCATGAACAATAAAGTCCACACTCAGGGATGAGAACCACAGTGGCACTAGAGCAGGAAAAAAAATTCACTTGTTCAAACTTCATAAGAGCCTTGTGCAACTTCAGGTATCTTTAATATTTAAAAAAAATATGAGACCCTAATGTATTCCTGTTCAATCTGACTGGGAAACCCTTTGCCTCAACACAAGGATAGGCGATATTGGGTAGAGAATTCATACCATGATGTTCTGGAAAGATGACTTGAGTTTGTAAGGGAAATACTAAGGACATCCCACCTACTTTGTCACCACTATTATACAGAGGCAACCAGGGGTCCCCAAAAGAGAAGAAACCAAGAGCTAGAGCAAGACAGACCAAAACAAACAAACTACAACAAACCAACTCTAACCAAAGCAGAACAAAACAAACCCAATAGAAACCTAATCTAACCAAAGCAAACTAATAGAAAGCAACCTAAGCTAACTATATACAAAGCAGGGAGCTGAAAATAGCTCAGGACTGGAAATAATGTTTCAAATACTGCCCATTGACAGGCAGTGGAATATCGTCTCTCGTAAGAGTCTTCAGAAAGAAAGCATTATCTCCAAGTATTTCAGCAATCTGATATGGACCAAGCCATAGTTTTTCGAACTTCCCATGGTTCCTTTTTTGATCATGAGGCTTATCCCAATATAGGAAAAGGTCAGAAATCCTAAAGGCTTTGACTTTAGCCCTCCTGTCAAACCACCTCTTAACTACCCCCTGATGTTTGGAAAAGTTCTCAAGGGCATTGTCTCGTTTCTCCTCAAGGTGTAATATTTTTTTTAACCTAGCCTCCCTTATGTCCCCCTCATCATAAAACTCATTTATAAACTGTAAAGTTGGGATCTTGAGTTGAATAGGGAATACTAGCTCCAGACCATATACTAAGTGATAAGGAGATGTTCGAATGGATGACTTAAGTCTTGTATGATCTACCCAAAGGGCAAACCGAAGCTAAGTATGCTAGCCTTTTGGATTCCTTTCTAGTAGCTTGCGGATGATAGTCAATAAGTTTTTATTAGAGGACTCTGCTAAGCCATTACCCTAAGGATAATAATTAGACGCAAACTTCACAATAATGCTATGATCAAAAGTCCAATTTGAAAATTTTAAAGATGCGAAAGTAGGACCATTATCACAAACAACAGCCATAGGGCATCCGAATCGATAAAGAATATTAGACTCTAAGAAATCAATCACTACCTTAGATGTACATTGCCTACAAGCAAAAGTTTCAGTCCATCTTGTGAAATAATCAGTAATAGTGAGAATGTACCTATGTCCTACAGAAGATGGTGGGTTGATGGGGCCTATAAAATCCATACCCCACTAAGCAAAAGGCCTTACCTCAGTGATCGATTGGAGTGGAAGCGCCGCATACCTTTCCCTTGTTGTTGTGGTCTGGCAGGTGTGATAGGTCCTAACATGATGGTAGACATCTTTGAATAGTGTGGGCTAGTAATATCCTACCCTCAAAATCTGATTTGTTGTGGCAATTACAGAGCCATGGCCAGTGCCATATTTTTCATGAAATTCGTTCATCACTCTTTTAGCTTCCTGTTTCCCGAGACAGCATAAATAAATGCCTTCATGATTTTTCTTGTATAGAACAACTCCTTTTAACATGAAACCATCACTTTTTAATTGTAGAGCCTATCTCTGAACTGCATTAAGATGGCTTGGAGACCATTGATTCAGCAGGTAATAAACTATGTCATCATACCAATCATCAGGGGAAACCTCCTCAATGTTATAATTCTAAACAGTCAGTTCAGGACCTATTTCAGCCATAGTTTGAGTGAGTCCTTTCCCTCTTACCAGTTTCATGGGCTAGATCTCAATATCATACTCTTGTAGCATCGTCACCCATTTAGCTCTACGCTCACCTAATTCATTTTGCATCAAAAGTAACTTGACTACAGGATCTGGGACAACTGCATAGACTTTATTTCTTAGGATATAATGTCTGAACTTCTTTACTGCTCTGACTAGGGCATACGCCTGCTTTTCCACACTTAGATATTTCAACTCAACATCTTTTAATGGTGCACTCATAAAAGCAATGGGATGCTCATTTCCCTCATCAAAATTTTGAGTTAGCATTCTCGCACATGAATGGTCCAAAGCAAATGAATAGATATAGAAGGGTTTACTGTAATTTGGACTTACCAATACTGGAGCATCAACAATGGCCCTTTTGATCTCTGCAAATGCCTCCTTTGCTTCTGTATTCCATTCGATCTTAGCATCTTGCTTCAACATTGCATTCAATGGCTTAACGATTTCAGCAAATCCAGTGATGAATTTTCTGAAGAAGTTGATCTTGCCAAAGAAAGACTTCATCTCTTTTTTGCTAGCAGGTGGTTGAATCTTCAATATGGCCTCCACCCTTTCTAGATCAATAGCAATTCCCTTTTTTGATATCACATGTCCTAGTAGCTTTCCCTCTGTTACTCCGAAAATACACTTTTTAGGATTCAAGGATATGCCAAATTCTCTGCACCTTTGAAACACTTTGCGCAAATCTAAGATGTGATCCCCTCTATTTTTTGAAAAAATAGTTAGGTCATCCATATAAATAATGATATATTTTCCTATAATGTCTTTAAAAGCAATATCCATTGCCCTTTGAAATGTGGCCCCTGCATTAATGAGTCCAAAAGGCATCCTCCTGTAGGCAAAAGTACCCCATTTAGTTGTGAAAGCAGTCTTATGCCTGTCTTCATATTGAACCATTACTTGATTGTACCTTGAATAACTGTCCAGAAAGGACATCATCTGAGATCCATTGACCACTTGAAGTACTTCATCCAACGAAGGAACCGGATAGTTATCCTTTTCTAACGATCTATTTAAATTCCTGAAATCAACACAGAGCCTAATTTCTCCATTCTTTTTCCTTACTGGAACTAAGTTTTCTACCCATGTTGAATGTCTGACAAGAAATATAATTCTGGCAGACAGTAATTTCTGAACTTCTTTCTGTATAAGTGGTTCCAGCAACGCATTGATAGGTCTTTGTCTCTGCCTGAAAGGTTTAGCACTTGGCTTCAAGGGTATAGTATGAGTTATGATCAATGTATCATAGGTTTTCAAGTCTTTGTAACCCCAGGCTATGATATCTGGAAAGCTATGTAGTGCTTCAATTATTCCTCATCTTTCTTTTGGATTGCACACTTTACCAATGAAAATGTTCTTAGCATTGTCCTCAGCTCCCAAATTGTGAGTGTCACACTGTCCATTGATGGACTCTTTCTTTGACTCTTGTTCCTAATCTCTGATCTTATCCTTATCAAAAATCCACTCCAACTGTACCATTCCCCTTGGACTAGTATTATATTTTAGGTTTATCACTCCTAAATCCAATTCTGCTTCTTGGGGTTCTGCCTCATCAATGATTTGGGAAGCAAAAATGTCTGTATTAGTAATAAAATCTAGAATATGCTTGTCATCTTCAAATACCTAGAAGTTAGTAACATTATCTGGGACTGATGGCACATGAGTCAATTCTACAATAAATTTCTTCAAACCTAACAAAGATAAATGTTGCAGGGTACTCGTCGCCTGAGCTAGAGAGTCTATAGTTTGATTCTTCTATCGTGGTATCAGTTGAATATTGAAGGCATCAAATCCCTCGATGAGGTCCCATACTCTATGCCTATAATTAGTCATTCTCCTATCATGGCACGAATATTGTTTCCTTACTTGCTTAATCACTAACTCAGAATCACCAAAAACTTGTAGAATTTTAACCCTTTTCTTAAGTGTCATAAGAAGTCCATGAATTAATGCTTCATACTATGCTACATTATTAGTGCAATGGAATTGAAGTCTATGGGCTGCAAAGAAATTTTTACCTGTTGGACTAATCAGCTCGAACCCTGCCCCAGCTCCTTGTTTGGATTTGGATCCATCAAATCTGAGAGTCCAGCATTCAGCAGGGGTAGTCCTCTTTATCACATCCTTCAGCTTATTAGTGTTGGATGACTCCCTAGACAGCATAAATTTCTTATTTTCACATCCTCCCTGAGGATTTTGCACTTCTATCTTAGTTGCCTGAGTTGGATTCAAGCATTTATATACTTATTCTACTGCTATTTGGCATAAACAACATTCAAATTCTGAATGAGAATCATTATGAACTCTACACCAATTGGGTAAGAGTAATTCCTCAAAGCTTGTCCTTTTGCCTAGGTGGATTTGATTTTCAGCACACTGCTTGATGAATTCCTGGAAACTGTCTAATAGGCTAATCTGATTATCTTCGGATCCTTCCTCTTCCTCCATTGATTCTGTTGAAACAGTAATGTGGCTGGATTTTGTCTTTGTATCAATAGACATCATATGTAGCATCAATACCTCCTCTGAGTCTGGGTCCTCATACTGAGTTGATAGCATATAATTTATCATACCTACTTCTGATATCAAGACTTCAGTTGAAGTATTTTGGTATTCTGTAATCATATATTTCATCCTCGGTTCTCTCTCAATTCTGATCTGATTTGGTACCCCTTTCCAGGGAAGCCACATGTGGGAGTGGTCAGTAGACACATATCCATTCAGAGCCTTAGTAAAATCTCTCCCCAGAATTAAACCATACGCATCAGGGATATCAGCCACTTGAATATTGATAATCTGTTGAATCCTTGGGTCAGAAGCTATCTACATGTGAATCATATTTAATTCTCCCACCACATTTACCTCAGTTCTATCCAATTGAGTTACCTTCTTCTGAGAATCAGCTGGTGTAATCCCTAAAGCTCTACAAACTCCAAATGGCATCACATTGGTGGAAGCAACAAAATCCAGCAAACAATTATGTAAATTCTTACCAAATATGCACACAGAAATAAAAAATGGTGGGGTTTCTATCTTCCCTTGGAACAAAGTTGGCTGAGTATCTACCTGAGCCACTTGAGTCTTATCCTTTTCCTTTCCTTTATCTCCAGGAAAAAAGTTGGTCCGACTGTGTGCCTGATTTTGTGTCTTCACAGGCTGAGAACTAGAAGTCTTGCTAATATCCTCACCAGAAGGTTTATCCAAAGACATTGAATGTGCATCATAAGTACCTAAAACAGCCTTCATAATTGTAGGGAACCTTAATAACTCGAATGTTGAAATATTTACCTTCAACTTCTTGAACTCCTCAGCGACATATGAAGCCATTTTCCCCTCACTCATATTAGTGGAGACTTCCCTAGGAGGTTCCTCCACATTGTCTTTGCCTGCCTGAACAACCCTCTCCTTCTATGGATCGGTTTGAGCTTGTCTTTCCTTTGAAAGGTATTGTCTGGAAACATGTGGATTTGATGGATTATTACTAGCATCAGGATCTGGAGGGGTATTGAAATTATTAGGAGGAATAGAAGTGGTGAAAGGTCCCCCTGCCTGTGGGCGCCTATGAGGCATGTCTCTTAAATCATATCCTTTACCCTGCCTCTAGAACATCTGTACCTCTTCAACATAAGCCTCTTCCTGATCCATAGGGCCATTATCATTCATTGCTTCTTCATTGAATAACCGAGCAACCTCATCTCCATTACAAATTTGATCTGTTTTTTCTTCATGTGAATCAGATTCTTCTTCCAGTACATTTTCCTTACTTGTTGGGAAGGGAGCATGATTTAACACTAACACAGAAGAGTCATAGGGAGTGAAGGGAACAATCTCCTATCTATTTGCATTATTTTCCACTTCATACTAAAAAATGGAGGCTGCAGTTTAGAATTCTAGACATTCTAACTCTGAATGCTGACTTGTCTTATGGAGCCTACACCATCCTGATAAATCTACTTCAACCAAATATACACCACTGAGAGGCTTATCTTGACTGACTGGTTGATTTGCAGGTTGGTTGACCATTTGAGTAGCTAGTTGATCTAATGGGGTGGGGACTCCTCCATTATTAGGTCATGTATTCCATGTCCTGCTCTATCCTTGTGATTGTCTCTTATCAAATCCTGATCCACTACCTTGTCCTCTTTCAAAATTCTGTCTCCTATCGTTATTGAACCCCCTATTGTTGTTGTAGCCCCTATCCTGACTATATCCCCTGTCATTGTGGAAGCCTCTTTCATTATGCTGTCCTCTGTCAAAATTCTGCCCTTGTGGAAACTCTTTGTTCTGATTGGACTGCATACTCTTCTGGGCAGCTTGTAATTGGCTATTTTGATTCCTTAGGTAGGTCACCTCTAAATTTAACTTCTTTATCTGTTCAGCCGTTTCATCAATTCTCTCCCTATTTAGGTCCCGATAAGGGGTCTGATTTGCATTGCTCTGAGAAGGGAAAGGCATTGTAATAGATCTCATAGACTAATGCAACACCTCAGAATTTTGTAGATAAGTAGGGAAACTATTTGGCTGTGGCTGATACATAGGCTAGTTTACTTGTTGTTGGGGAAAATTCATCATAGGGGAAACCTAGCTCATAGGAGGACCAGGGTGTGGCACCAAAGGTAACTGGGGTACTGGATTCATGATTGGGGTATGATTTGTAAGAGCCTGATTCACTGCCTAAACCCGATTAGGATGTGCAACTGGTCCTAAAGAAGGCAAAGGTCTAGTCAAATGTTGTCTCAGATCTGTACTAAGCTTAACAGCTTCTGTATAGGCATCAATTAGGGTAGCTGGAGGATTGGGTCTCCACTTTAGAAAGGTTGCTGTCAGGCTGTCCAAGGCTTCATAATAGACTCCCAATGCTATATTATTGTCTAGGACATAGGGGTCTTGAAGTCTGGTGTATGCACGATGGAACCTATTATTGAAACTGGATATTGGTTCATTAACCTCTCTCTTTACTTTGGTGAACTGCAGATATAATTCATTGGCACTGATGGGTATTCTGAATTTTTGTAAAAAGGCAGTCTCAAGATCATTCCAATTAAGAATTAAACCAGAAGGGGGGTGATTGTACCATTAAAAGGCTTCCTCTCCTAATGAATAAGGAAACAATCTGCAAGCAACATCCTCATGAACAATCCCTCTGTCTTTGAGACAGGTTTGGAAAATCCTTATATGTTCTTTTGCAGTCCTGTTAGGGTCATTAACATGAAAATTTGAACAGAAGTGCTCAGGGTTTTTGGGCATAACATTGTAGGCTTGGAAAAATAAGGGAGATGGATTATTAGCTAGGAAAGCCATTGGTAAAAGTGGGGGTGGTGGTTGCGGTTGGTTGACGATAGGCTAGGGCTGTTGAATGGGAACTGCTTTAGGGATAGGTATGGCTTCAATTTTAGGAAGCGAAGATGCAGAGGATACGGGTGAAGGGATGGGTGATGATGATTCTCCCCTTTCTCGAGTCCTTCTTGACCTAGTGGGGAACTATAATTCCTGTAAATCTTCCTATCTTGCGGTAGATCTGGTACTTCTTCTATATCTCTCAGGAGAGATTGTGTTTAAGAAATGATCTAGTGTGCTCATTCAGGCCCTCCTTCTAGCACTAATATGTTGATGGTGTTTTTTGCACAACAAAAACTCAGACAGAATGCAATATTCTATCTCTCTTGAAAGGTAATCCTCAATAACAAATCACTGAATATCACCCCAAGGTCTCTCGGGTGTCAAGCCATGACAATGCATAAACAACTCAGATAATATGTGAAATGTTGGTAATCACAATCGGACCTTACTACAAGCAGACTATATCTTTCCAATATAATGATCTTAATTCCTAAATCTAACCAAATGATCAAGAAACAACAAAAGATAAGGGTGCAAAGATATGATAAGATCTAAACTATTCCTAGGATGAACAATGCAAATGACAGATATCTAAAATGGACCAATCTCAAATAACCAACTCTTGCTTAACCCACAATGCGATATCACAAGAATGGTGCAATCTTCTAAGGTGTACAGATTTTCAAATCACAGATATTCATCCACAATCGAACTAAGCACAAATAATTATATGGTCCAAGTTGACTTCACCAGCCTACTACAATCAGATAGTTATTGGGAGTATAGACCAGATATTGCTACAAACATTCCAAATATAAAATCATTAACATCATCCACCAAACTTAATTTAGTTCTAAACACTAAATCCTAGATCTTCAAGCAATTTGAAAAATGAAACAATAGGAACCATGCAAGACAAACTAACATAAGAGATTTCACCAGGAAAACTACAATGTCTTCAATTGTATTAGATCATCAAAATGCTGCAACAATTCCACTGTTCTATTACAATATTTCCTTCAAGAACTAAATACTACAAAATGCTCTAACTCAACTATTTCAAAACTCTGACTCTTACTCTTTTATTCTCCTTCTTCTTTACAGTGAGGCAGGGATGCCCTTTTATAGAAAATTCATAAAACATGTCGGCCTAGCCAAACATTTACAAAATAAACTAGCCAAAACAAGTTGGCCTTAGGAATTTCAAAATAAGGCACATATTAAATGCTGATATATCATTAAGGTCGGCCTAGACACATTCCCCAATGTAGCCCGGATCAACATATGCCCTATAATAATAGGGAAGCACAAATCTCAAAATGGGCATTAACTATCACCCCCCTTATTCTTGTTCTGATCTTGAACCTTCAAAAACAATTTATCCAACTTGACAACAGGCGGCAAAGGAAAGATCTTAAGCTGACATTCAATGGAGCCAATCTCCCCTCTTGACTGTTTAACAACTTTATTCCAGTCATCCCTATGTGCCTGATATTTATCCCTCACTACCAAGTAGGTTACTGCATCATCCAACTGGTGTCCTGTTATGACATTTTCAAAATCTGGGGCATAGAAATCATGCCACCATTCCCTATGTTGTTCCAAGCTCAAGTACTTAGGAGCAATTTTCCTCCTGCCAGTCATAATCTCAAAAAATGCAATACACCCCTCATATATTCTAGTCAAATCACCATCTATTAGCTTCTTTCATTTTCGAATCTTCCTCATGGCCTTCTGCCAAATCTGCAAAGCCTCAAACCATTCCCAAGGCTCATTAAGTCTGGAGGAAGGAAGAATCCCATTCACAGCCAACTGATCGTTTCCAAATTCCATAATCACTTTGGATTTTTGCAACAGAAGGTCAATATCCTCCTTATCTTGGGATAGCACATGTTCCAACAAGTCCTTGGTTCTGACTGCATCCTTACCAACTGAAAGGACATCCTTTATTGCATTATCTCCTCTCACTTTCACATCCTTCAACTAATCTATTGTAGTTTGGGTAGAGGTTTTCATCCTTTCGATTTCAGAAATGGTTTCTTTGGGCAAGAAACCAGGAGTAGCAGAGGAAGACGGGTGAAGAGATTGCAGAGGTTTCATTACATCCTCCAAGCACTTCCTAAGCCTCTCATTTTCCCTTTTAAGCTCATGTTTGGATTGAGTTTCTTTCCTTAACCTCCCAATTATTACTACACTGGACCCCTCATACTCCTCAATGTCTTGTTCCATACATGCTGGTCCAAGGTTAAAAGTTTTCACATTGTAATCCTTACCAGTGACCTCTTCTTTAGTTTTATTCGTAGTAGGGGTGGCAATGTGAATGACCCTGTTACTTGCTTCATCCCTTTCTATCCTTGAGACCACTTTTTCCGCCCTCTTCTTCTTACCTTTGCCGATCTGGGACAACATCTCATCCCAATCTAGAGGGGTGTCCTCAATAACAACTTGTTTCTTTCTTGTAATCTCCTTTTCAAGCCAATTCGGGACAGCAGGATCCGCCCAGATTTCTTATGTTTTGGCCTCTTCATGTATTTCTGGTGTTTCATCTTTTCCTTTTCCAGGAGACTGCTCACATTGATAACCTAATTCAGGTTCATCCTCTTGCACAGGCGATGGGGTTCTAACAGGGGTATCCTCCTTTTCAGGTGATCCATTTCCTTTGCTACTCTCTATAGAATCCTCATATTGCACTAATGGAGAAGGATGCTTTTCTTTTTCTTCAACTTCAAGCTCAGCTGCCGCACCAAAGAGTTCTCCTTCCTTGAAGGGTTCTGTCTCTCCACTAGTTTCTTGTTCTTGATGGGCTGCTTGCTCAGGTAAACTTGGTGAAGGGGAAGTAGCCTTAGGTTGTTCCACAACTGGTACCTTTGGGAGAGGATCCGTCTTCTGCATAGCCTCCTTAGGGGATGGAGTCCTTGATCTCCTCGAGTAAACCTTTGTCTTTTCCCCTGAACTCTCCACATCAACAATCGGAGTCTCATCTTTTGGCATTTCTTGGCCCTTCCTCCTTGAAACCCTAGTTGTCCTCGTCTTCTTTGGCTACGAAGGAGCATCTTCTTCTTCCTCTGCCTTTTCAAATCCCTCCTCTTCAAAAGACTTGCCTATTTTCAAAGCTCGACTCCTTTTCTTTCCCTTTCGCTTTCTTTTTGGTTCTGGCTCACTTTCTTGAGGACCTATGATTTTTATTTTGAAGGGTGAGCTCCCTTTAGTTTTCCCTTTGGGGTCATCTTCCTTGGATTCCTCTGAAGTGGACATTGGATTAAGATTTCCCATCAAATTAAAGGTATAGGGTACCTGCTCACTTTCTAACTCCCAAACCTTATGCTTCAACCATGAAGTAGTAAATTTCATAATAGGGGCCATTAGGTCTTCTAACTCAATGACGTCATCATAATTCCAGTTTATCTCCCCAATTGATCTGTCCTTAACGGACTCATATGCATGATCTTGCACCAAGTTCCCATCATCTTCTAGCTGGTCAGGGATCAACCTAACGTTGTATTGCCTGATCACATCAACCGGAAGCCTAGAGTACCTTTTCTTTCTTGCCTCAAAATCATCCTTGATATTTTCCCAATAATCTTCTAAGTCATCCTAATGACGATATTCTTTGGTGGCCTTCTTCTATGCTTCCCCGGTGATATCAAAGTTTGTCCTCTTGGAGTGGAAGGAAAAACCATGAGCTTCCAATTCATCCTTTGCTGCATGTGCCGATTGGATGGAAGGGCACACCTCTACTATGCCAATTCTAAGAGGGAAATCCCCACCAAAACCTGTTTTATGTTTTGCCTTTTTGACAATTGCATCAAATTCACATATCTGTCTCACAACTTCCAATAACACAACATGATCAGTAGGGTACCTAGGTAACATGTATGGAGTAGCTAAACATCTGTCAATTCTGATGTAAGAGAGGGTGGGAAACTGGATGAACTAGGCTCCATATTTCTTTATCAACTCCTTTGCTCCATCTGAAAATATAACATGCTCCGCATTTTGAAGCATCCTAGTAATATGCATTGTGAATGCATCATTGGCTCTTCTATAGTTCTGACATTCTAAGTGCAATTCCGGGTATATCTCATAGACTATATCTTGTCCAAATGTCCCCTGTGGATTCAAACCCCTCTATGGGTAGAATCTGGCTAACACATACACCACATAGGAAGACATGGTGAACTTCTTTTTTTCTAGGACATCTCTCAATTGCTTATCAATCACAGCACTAATAAGTCCTGCCCAATGGTAATTGGTACCCTGCTCAATCTTCTTAATCACATGGACCATCCAGTTCTCCAACACCCTAGCACTCTTCAAACTTGCTACTCTGCTCAAGAATGTGATTGCATCGTATACAATTGTCCTAAATTTAACCCTGTGTAATTGCTTAGGTAGTTTGGAGAAGTGGGACTTTGGTTTCTCCAACCAGGAATTGATCATTTGTTGGGCTTTAGTGGGCTCATTCTCATAGTAAGTCCTAGCCAGATCCATGTTTAAGGCACACACAGAAGGAAAATCCACCATGTCAAAGGCTTGGGCAATAGAAACGAGGTTGAAATTTTCCAAGACTCTCCCCTCTATGCTAACAACCCTCTATGTGTCAAAATCATATTGATGGGCACACTCAAGTATTAACTCATAGCATTGGATTACAGGAGGGAACCCTGCCACATGAACTAGTCCGGACTTCATCATTCCTTGTCTTAGGACCAATAGATCCTTCTGAGCTATTCTCTCTTTGAACTCCTCGTATCTCCAGGCTCCAACATTAGTGTTAGAGACCTTAGACCACACAGAAGATACCTTGCTGTCAGGCAATTGACTCTTGGTATCTAGTCTTAATCTTTCTGCCTCTGTGATGGAGGATCCCTCCGTATCACCTTTGGACTTTTTGACAGCAGCCCTACTTGATTCAGCCTGCATTCACAAAATAGCGTCATAAGCACCCAATTATCACACATATTCCAATCAAAGGGTTAGCATAAAACCACATGAAGCAATTAAGAACTGTCAATAATCACTAATCTTTGAAATCCAAAAAATAAGGCAATCCGGGAAAATAAGGTCAAGGCAGAATTCAGAAGAAATCCGACCCAGACAGATTCTTGCTGCCAAGACACCACTCACCAAATAAATCGTTAGTATGGACAAAAGTTATGCAATTATTATGAGATCTATCCATTAGCAACAAGAAATCATCATTTAGCAGTTTACCCCATTAGCCCTAGCTTTGAAAAATCGAAGAAATGAAACCAGACAAGAAGACTGGGAAAAATCTGGGCAGGATATATTTTCGTGGATGGTTCAAATACTCCATAATTCTCTATACCCCGCGGACTTGACAAATATCGGGAAAATCCGGGCGCGCGAAAATTCTGCGGACACCTCGGAAACCCGACGAAATGTTAACATGCAAACCATTAATCAAACAATCATGGGAACTTCTCTACTTGGATTCTAATGGTCCCAAAATTGATGCCAATAAGCAAAATTTCAAATGCACATAGTTTCAAATTCCCAAAGTTCTCAAATGACTAATCCTCATGGCGAAACAATGATGCCCTAATTTTGATGACCAGGCCTCCGCCATGGAAATCAGTGTAAGCTCGGGGTTTTAAATACTATCTTCAAAGATCAATCCAAAGCACTCCAGGGCTTCCCAAGGCAGGGACTACTTTAATCTTGGCACAAGATATACAAATCGTAACAAATTCATCAAGCCTAACCAAAATCTGGGTTGAGCACCGATAACCCTAACCCCGCCAGGTTATAACAAATTATGCACCTAGGAGAAAAATCCTACCCCAAACGTCCATCAATACTGACCTACACGACATTTATTGGGTAAACAAAGTTGTGTATAGTGCGGGTGATGGAGATTCGTGAAAAATGGGTCAAACCCTAATTTGACAAATACGTATCTATAAAACAGGTAAGGGTTGACCTAGGGAATTACCAATCAAAATCGAAAGATACAATCATGGTGCAAACAAAAGAAGAGGTCAGCGATAACTCACCATGGAATGATCCAGATTAAAATCAGACTCGAAGAAGCGACCCCAAAATTGTATGGCCCAGCAACGAAAACTTTGATCAGCACTCAACCAATCCGCAAATAGCAGCCTTGAATTAGCAATCAGGACCTCGAATGAAGACTCTCAAACACCAAGGCAGCAAGCAAGTGAATAATGAACTCAAAATGATGCTCAAAAGACCTTAAATCCACCCATAATCATGTCTAAGCAAAGGTACTTCGAGTATTAATGAGCGACAAGACATGTCTGAAAAATCTGGAAACCCGAGCCCAAGACAGAATTTCAGAAAAAAAAACAAGACACATGGAAAATCCGGATGAACGCGAATTCCGCGAATACGGCAGAAACCAGGATTTTGACTAGGATCGAGATTTTGACGTAGTCCGGGAAAATCTGCCAGAACCGGAAAATCCTGGAGTCAAGCAGAAACCCGTATTCGGAAAATTCAGCAGTAAACGGACAATGAACCAAGGCCCGGGAAAATCCGCCGGAGCTGGAAAATCTCGGATTCAGGTCAAAACTTGGATTTTCATTAAAAGCATATTTTAATCAATTTAAACCCCAAGACAAGATCCAAGGCAGTAAGACCAACATCTCAAGATCCCAAAAGGCAAGTCCAATAAAACCAAGGGTCAAAAGACATCACGAAAAGAGGGTCCCTACTCCAAGTGGGGCATGTGTGCAAAACTGCACAACATGTAACAAAGTTTGGATTGTAAACACTTGTGAGATTGATCAGAGGTCAATGAGAGAGGGGATCTACACTGTATATTGTGAGAAGGTATTGTAACAGTGTGAAGATCGTATAAGGGATTATGTTGTCCAGTTTGTCTCCAGAATGAAACATGATGTAATCTCTATAAAGGCTTAGTGCTTGAGTTGTATTGGAACTGTTCTGTTGCATGGATAATACAATGGTTATTTGGGCTTTTGGAGTGCGGGGTTTTTTACCTGAAATGGTTTTCCCCACATAAATCTATGTGTTCTAATCTTTTGTTCCATCTTTCATATTTACTGGTTCTATTTGTTGAATTTGACTATGCAAGTTGTTGAAATTGAATTTACATGTGCTTCTCTTAGAAGGATTAATGTGGGAAATGAACTGTGTCTGATTTCACTTTGTGGCACAGTTGTACGTGTCTTTGAGACAATTTAATGAAATTAAAAGTTATTGAAGCCACTATAGTTCTTAGATGTTTCATTCTAAGATGACCCGCTTTTCCCAACATACCCTTGGATGCACCCTTAGACTGGAATTTTTTTTGAGTTATTCTTGCACCAAATAACCCTACCAAGCTGAGAAACAATTTCTTGAAGGAAAGATCTAAAAGCTAGGTGCAAAAAAGGAAGTTCGACCCACATAGGATAACAATACTTGGAAGGGAGATCTAGATGAAATTCAAGAGTCCATGCTTGCAAGTAGCATATCTAACCACATATGACCCAAGTCCCGTACTGTAAAACTTCATGAGCATGTTCAATAGATTTAAATGAGCAAGAAACATACCCTTTCCTATACCTCTCATTGATTCAATTTCCAACCCTTGATTTTCCCAGTTTAGTTTAGTCCACTTGGAAAAATCTACTTCAGATGTGATGCCTCTTTAAAAGAATAGAATAACAAATTTACTTTGGCATGCAAAAATGCAGTCTATAACATCATTTGGGAGTAAAAATTCTAGGGTTTTACCTTTTTCTTCGCTAATGTGCTCCTCCATTGCATGGTCATTCTTGCCTCCATATATACCTGTTGTATTTATGGTAGCAAGCTCTCCATCATAAGTTTCAAACTCAGAAAGTTTTGTTTCATTGTTGGGATCCCTACCACAACCCTTAGAAAGAGCCCCACTACTATTTCTTGCCTCAACCTTAAGTCTCATTGGGATGCCCCTGAAATTTGAAAAGGAAACCCTACAAAGCACCCCTAATGAATAGCACACAGAAGGCAACCATAGCCACGATCTCGTGCCCTAGCTAAACTTGCAGGAACTTGAAGAAAGTTAGAAGAATGGCAATAAGGTCACTCTCGAATAGAACCCTGGCATAAAGGAGAAAAGGGAACCAAAAAATGCAACTATACGCTAAAAAAAGAGAGGAAACAACTCTAAATTTTGCTACTAAAAATGCAGAAGGTTGCTAAAAACATTTAGGGTTTGAAAATGGCATCACGCAACTCCAACTCTCCATTAGCTTCCTCTTAGTCATAACATCTTCGCATAAGTTACACTTTGCCATTTTTTAATATAGTTTTAATAAATATCCCTTTCTAAAGACAAAACAAAAAAATGTCAAGAACTATTTATAAATGCTTATAACAAAAGTAGGAGTCATGCATTATCACAATTAACTGTAAGGGAGAGGGACCAATAATTACAATCATTGTAATTGAAGAACAAACAAACCATAAATCTAATTAAGTTATATATATATATATATATATATATATATATATATATATCATAATGTTATATCATAAAAGGTTGGAAATATTTGTACCATATTGATGTTTGAATTTTGAAATGTTGAATGGTTAGCATGCATTGCACAATTCTAGTCTCTTGTATAAATAATTAGCTTGTAATAATTTGAATTGGTAGGTGGAAGTGGAGATGTTTGAATTCTCAGAGGGAATTTGAGGTTGCATTGAAGGAATTAATGGTAGAAGTGATATGAAATGGGTTCAAAGAAAATTTGGTTGGTGATTTGAAAGGAGATTTAGAAAAATTTTAATTGTTGATTATTTTAATATTTTTTATGATTAATTTAATTATTTCATGCTTAACTGTGAAGTATAGTTGATATAATTAGTCATTTTTTTGTAAAATTGTATTGCATAGTGAGCTTGAGAATTCATTTTTTTCATTTTTGTAGGTAAATTTAAAAAAAAACCGGTTTATATTGACATGGTGGAACTAGTAGTTTATCAATAAGATATTAATAATGAAACATGTTTTATTATAATATGTTAAAAATTATTTTCAAGTTTGTTAGTTGACAATGGGTTCTGTACATGTCAACTCACTTCGAATGCATGCCAACTCAATTTTAATGTGATAAAACATGTATTGTGGACAAAAATATATCCATTTACATTAATATTTTTTTGGAAGGTGGTAAAGAATATTTATATTGTGAAAATAAATATATCCTTTCCCATTCACCTAATTTCTGAAAGGTGGAAAATAAATACTCTACCTATGTTAGGACATAATATGAATTTAACATGAACCTATCCTATCATATCAATAGAAATATTTGGGAAAAAATTGGCTCTTTTATTATTAATAAGTGAGACCCAAACTATCACCTACTATACCCATGACACATCCTCGACTCCTCTCCCTTATAACAATGGTTTACATATGCATAACCATCATCCAATAATAACACTTTTAAATAAGAGACGCATTTGCGTTAGATTCTATCAATTACGGGGTGTGTTTGGTTGTTTTAAACATTTAGTTAATAGAAGTAGCTAGGGGTGTAATGTGATTATTTGTTGTTTTATGATGTTATTAGTATAGTTGATTAATGTTGCAAAAATAGAAAAAATGTTCAATGATACAAATATATATTATTATAATAACTCCATATATATATATATATATATATATGTGTGTGTGTGTGTGTGTGTGTTTATATCTTCTTATCTTTTTGATAATGTGATGTTTATGTAATTTTTGCCTTGCTAAATTATATTATTGTTACCCATTTTTCACCTATGGGCTCAATCAGGCAGGGTACTCATGCTCTCTGATGTTCTCGAAGACCAAATGGAGGAACACTTGCATCAGGATCACTTTTTAACTTGTTTGCTTCTTGTGCAGATGCAAGGGAAAATGATGTTTTAATACGGCATGTGGATTAAATGTGGCTCCCAAGAGGGTTGAGCCCAGCATGCAGGTCTTTAGTTTGGGGTTGGGTTTCATTTTATGTTTTTCCTGGTCTTTTCCTTCTTTCCTTTTGCTTTCTTCTTGCCTTTTTCTTCATTCTGTTGGGGGTGGAAACGGGTCGAGATCCGAACTTGGAACTTTTCTAAAATTCCGGTTCCTGTTTCCGTTCCAGTTCTGACCCCGCTTCCGCCATTTTTTGTCTTTGTCGGGCCCCTTTTTTCTTTTTTTTCCATCGGAGGTGAAGTCAGGCCGAACCAAACTTGGAACTTTTCCAAAGTTCTAGTTTTCGTTCTCGTCTCGGTTCCAATTTCAGTTCTATTCTCGGTTCCGCTCGTTCTTCTTTTCTTTTCTTCATGACCTAATCAAGGGATGTCTCCTCCTCCTTGGTTCCCCCTTATGTTTTTTCTTTTCTTCCTTCTTCCCTCGTATCTTGTCGGAAGCAGGTTCGAGATGGAATCCAAACTCGAACTCGATGAAGTTTTAGGTCCGGATTTGGATCCAGTTCCAGTTCTTCCTTTTAAAGTTTTTCCTTGTTCATCTTTGGGTTCCTATTTCGGTTCTGGTTCTGACTCTACTTCTGTCGCCTTTTTTCCTTCCTTGTTTTGTTGGGGGATGCTTTTTTTCCTTTTTTTCTTTCCTCCTTTCCTTCCTCGTCTTTTGTGTTTTGGCAGAAGCGGGTTCAAAACGAAATCAGAACTTGAAACTTGATGAAATATTCAAGTCTAGATTTGGTCTCGGTCTCGGTTCTACCAGGATTCATCTATCTTCGCTTTCGCCCCCTTTCTTCCCCTGGTCCTAGTTCTGATTTCATCTTGGCCCCGCCCCTACCAATTTTGAGAGGTCTCAGTGTAAAAGAGTGCTTTCGCCAGGAGATGAGAACATCGACATGAGGTCTCGCCGACCCGATGGGGTCTTGCCAATGCCTTTTTGTGAGATCGATATAACTCTAGTTGCTCGCCATGAGGTCTTGCCGACCGTCGGGTGTCTTGCTGAGTGAAAATGGCATCGCTATGACTCTATCCCCCACTATCACTTATCCCTGACATCTAAGGTCTTGCCGACATGTGATCTTTCTGAAGCGACCTTTGACCACCTTGGAATCCACCTGGCACAAACTCGACCAATCAGAAGGTGCTAGGGAAAATCACGGGTAGTTTGATTGTTTAGCTCCCCTCTGCGAACAAAGGTCAACAGAGCATGATGACATCGCTCTACTATGAGATCGAGGGTGATTAGTCAGTAATGGCGTTGAATCTAATGGATAGATTTGATTCCGCCTCTCAAAGGGGAGGTAGCCGTGAGTCACGATAGTAGCTAGAGATGATGGCTCAAGGAGCAAAGAAGCATTAATGACCATGTCGCAAAGAATTCAAGGTGACTCTGACGAAATCTTAGTGGTGGACTCGAAGGTTGCAAGATAATAATGACAGTTGTAAAAGATCTGAAGGCCATGCCCATGGACGAGCTTTCACCGACATGAGCAGGGGATGCACATTGAATGCTTCATTGACTTCATTCCAAATCCTTCTAGGGCTGACATGTCCAGGCACCAACTCATTTTGAAAACCCTAATGCAGGGGGTCGACACCCTTGCTTGTATATATGGCATTTTTTCCTTTTTGTAAAGTAATTCTTAAGGAGGAGACTGCTGAAAGAGCACTATTTAGACTTTGTAACTCATTATTTTTTATGAATACTATAGTTTTGTAACATAGACGCTCCCGATTTTCTCAATAGAAAGTTATTTCCTTCACAATTTCTCTTTGTTGTTTAGTAGTTGGTTGTGAGTTGCATGATTAAATTCTATGTAACCCTTTATTTTATCAAATTCCTTCAGTGCTAAATGCAAAGGATATTGTGTCACAAATCTAGTTTTATGTTAGTGATCTCTTTCTTTTGCATATTGTATATGTGAGAACATCTTGTTTTCCTTGTGCTAGGCATTAGAATAGTCAGAACGTTACATAGACTCATTTTAGTAAACATAAATCTCTGTATTGTGAGATTTTTTTAGCTCTATTGAGATTTTCTGTGAGTTTTCTACAGTATTCTCATATGTTTATCTTTGGTGTATCACCTGTTAGTGATAGGTTTTGGATTCAGGTATATCTTTCTTACTCTTTTCCTTTATCATTCTTCTATTTTTTCCAAGATATCTAAAGGGGAACCAACACATAATCTGGAGGTTCACTTCATTCCTAAGTCACCCACAACCTCGAAGTGTTCCCATGTGTTAATAGGTTGCTACAGTTGATAGCTTAGCAAGGGTGAAAACTCTATTTGACAACAATTTTTGGCACGCCCAGTGGGACTGAGAGTTGTTTTCAGTCTCAAATCAAAATTACGATACTACTGTTTGATATACATGCAGCAGAAATTGCAGTCTTAAGAGATGAACTTTAGCATACTTGGTGACTTTGAGCTCAGGTTTAATGGTTCCAATGCATTACTGCTCATGAGAAGAGTGCGGACTAGGAGTAATTCATCTGTTTTTGAGTATTTGCAGTTGTCCCCACCTAGGAGGGGGAGAGAAATCCAAAAGGTTCAAAAGACAGTTGTTTATTTTAGGAGGTCTAAGTTGCATCCTGCTATTGGAGGACATACTATTGTTCCTATTGTTGTTACTAAGAGCATTCCAGCAACAATGATTCCAACAGTGAGAAATTAGCCATTTGTTGCCTTTAACCAAGGCAACCCACTGATTCTAACTTAGCATGATGACATTCCAGTTGCTACCTTAAGAGGGTTGCCATATTTTTATGGGGAAGATCATACCACCCCAATAGAGCATATAAAAGATGTTGCCAACCTGTGTGTTGTTCACCATGTGACTGAAGAAAATGTCGCACTCAGATTGTTGGCAGCATCCTTCAAGGAAAAAGCCTTACGGTGGTTCAGAGGCCTGCCTGTCAAGTCCATAGCAACATGGGATGAGTTAGGCAGCTAGTTGTGCAATTTTTTTGAAGATAAATCGGACCACTTGTCGTTGGTGGAGTAGATGTCTATGATCAAAAGAGCTCCACATGAAGATATGTCTGATTTCAATCACCATTTCCAAAGGATGTGGGATAGAATCCCACAAACGGTAAGACCTACTACTAATCATACATTTTTATACTATTTAAGAGCTTTGAATAGCGATATTTCTGTGATGATTCAATCAATGGGGGGCGATACACTTCCTGCTGCATATGGTGTAGCTGTTAGAGCTGAAAATAGCCTCATACAGGCTGGTAAAATTTCCCCAAGACCACCTATGCCAATATTTCCTGCTCTCCAGCCTCCGACCCCCATGCAAGTTCCTCCTTTGGTTGTTATCCCAAGTGCACCAACATTGCCATCACCTGATACTCAACCTAATGGTCAATCAAACACATTTCTAGTTCAGTCTAACAAACTGTAAGAGATTAAAGGCCTTCTGACAACCTTTGGCAATGAGATGGTTAATCTAAGAAAACAACAAAATCAAGGTTTTAAGTTGTATCAACCCTCATTCCATTCTAATTACCAGTAAAATCAGATGAGTAGACCATCTTATAAGCCTTATAATCAAGGCCAAAAGTTTGCTCCTAACCCAAGGGCACATCAAGCTTATGACTCCAGCACCGCAAGCACTTCCAAAGAGCTTGCACCTGTCCAAAATAATTTAGTTCAAGATTATGAGTGGTTCTTCCCATGTAATCAACCCCATAATCAAGGTACCTATGTAAATGGGATGCTTAACCAAGCCTTGATGGTTCAAAACAATAATGTTCCTGTAACAACTGAAGTACAACAGCAAGAGCAACAGACACATGAGTCTACATTCCTAAACTGGCAAGGGGAAGAATTTTGTGGAGTGGTCCACGCTGATTCTTCAATTGCAGACAATACATGCAGCAAGAAGAGGGAAATAGATGAGGGACATCAACCTAATACAGTTTAAACTCAATTGAAGCAAGGGTGGGACCAGGATCAAAGTGCCCCTGACTCATCAAAAGCTGACCAGATCTAGATGCTACCAAGGGGCTAGCCTTTGGTAGTCAACCAATAGTCTAATTTATCAACCCAGGCTCCTTCAATGAAAGGTAATGTTATTCCCCCTAAAATTCAAGTTAAACCTGCTACATCTTTCAATATACTTGAGCATATGAAGAAAATCAATGTACCCATGTCAATATGGGATTCTCTAAATATTCTGTGTCAAAAAGACCTACTTCAATCTGTCTTATCAAGTTTAAGTATCTTAGAAGATCCTAGTGTAGAAAAGGAGAAGGTTGCATTGGCTAACATCACAGTTGGTAATAAAGAACAGAAAGCTGCTAAGGCCAAGCCCCCCCCTTTTATTTATCATTAATCATAGGAGATCATCTGGTTCACAATTGTATGATTGACTCTGGGGCTAGTAGTTTAGTTATGCCCAAACAAATTGTCAATAAGTTGGGAATTGAATACCAACCACTAGAAAAGGGGGTAATGCAATTGGATGGTACTGCTATGAACATAGTAGGGGTCATTAAAAATTTGAGCTTAACTCTACATGCCTGTCCCAATTTTGCAATACCACAGGATATATACATTATTAAGTTGCCCCCATACTTTGCCATTTGTTTATCCAGGGATTTTACGACCAAGATAGGTGGTTACCTATCCTCTAATTGGTCTCACATGCTGTTCAGAACTAGATATGGCACTAGAGCTACTATTAAATCAGAACTCAATGCCAACTTGGTTACGAATGAACAAGTGGAGTAGCCTGCAGTTCAAGAGGCCGAGATTCAAATAGAAAGAACATCATATTTTATTCCTAAAGAGTGGGGACCTCAAGCTCATGAGGCGGATATGGGCAAGCAGTTGGAGGAGGTTGACATTGGTGTTTATATGATGCACGAGACTAACTCTTTTATGCCTAATATTGAAAAGAGTAGGGAATAACATAGTGAGCAGCATGAAAATGATTTATGGGAGTTGTATTTTGATGGTTCAAGGAGTAGAATAGGTACTGGTGGTGGATGTATGCTGGTATCACCAGAAGGACAGAAGTACTATCAAGCTTTCAGATTTTGTTTTAGCTGCTCTAGCAATGCTGCTGAATGTGAAGCTCTAGTCCAAGGTTTGGAGTGGGCAAGACAGAGAGGTATCCACTGTCTAAAAGTTTATGGTGATAGCGAGTTGGTCATCAATCAGGTGAAAAAGTTGAATGTTGTTAAAAATAATATGCTCAGGTCTTATAGGAATAGGGTATGGGACCTCTTAGAGAGATTTGAGGCATTTAATCTAATTTCCATTCCTAGAGCTCAAAATAAACATGCTGATAGATTATCTACTGTGGGAGCTGAACATGATATTCCAAAGGAGATTTTCAATGATAAAGCTAACCAGCATATCAAGATTATATTTAGGCCTGCCGTGCCTAATAACGATATGCACTAGCAAGTCTTTGATAGTGACCAACAAATTGTCAGCTTTTTAAGAAAGGAAGCCGAATTCTCACATACCAATCAGGAAAAATTACAACACCAGTACAGTGACCAGATTATTCAGCTAAAAAACAAGTTGCCTGAGGGCCTGGTCACTTTAGAAAATGTTTTTAATACTGATGATGAAGCTAGAAATCCCAAGGGGAGTATTCAAGTTCAGCAAGATCACTATGAAGAGGTTGAAGTCTTCAAAGAAAGACTTCTTAAGTTAGGCAAGGTATGTACAACTGAAGAGAAGCATGTTTTTATTCATCTTTGTCAAGAATTTAATGATATCTTTGCTTGGCAATATAGTGATTTAAAAGGATTTAATCCCCAGCTTGCACAACATACTATTGAACTTGAGCCTAATGTCAAACCGGTCAGGCAAAAGCAGAGGCCCTTAAATCCTAAGTTAGAACCTTTGATGAAAAAGGAGCTAGATAAGTTGATTGAAAGCAGCACCATTTTCCCCATCAAGCATACCTCATGGGTTTCAAACCTAATGCCAGTAAGAAAGAAAAATGGTGAAATAAGACTTTGTGTAGATTTTTGTGATTTAAATAGGGCCTCCTTAAAAGACCGTCATCCTCTACCTTCTATGGAGTCGATACTTCAGATAGTCTCAGGGTCTGAAAGGTTTTCCTTACTAGATGGCTATTCTGGTTACAACCAAATATTGGTGAAGAGGGAAGATCAGTACAAAACAAGCTTCACCACAAAATGGGGAACCATGGCCTATCTAAAAATTCCCTTTGGTCTATCTAATGCCGGGGAAACCTTTCAAAAGGCCATGGATATGGCCTTTCAGGGTTTAATGTATAAGATAGTTTTAGTCTATCTTGATGATATCACTATTTTTTCTAAGGAGGCTAAGGATCATCTGAATCATTTGAGGCAAATTTTTGAAAAGTGCAGGGAATTTGGGATATCACTTAACCCCAAAAAATGTCTGTTTGATGTTCATGAAGGAAGATTGCTCGGTTATGTGGTATCTAAACAAGGTATTACTATAGACCTTGAAAGAATAAGTGTTATCTTAGCCCTTCCTTTACCAGCGCATAAAAAGGGTCTACAAAGTTTTATTGGTAGGATTAACTTTGTTAGGAGGTTTATCCCTAACATTGTTGATTTATTAAGTCCACTAACTCACATGCTGAGAAAAAATGTACCTTTTAGCTAGACTGAGGATGGAAAAAGAAGTTTTGAGCTTATAAAAGAAGCATTGGCGACCACACCTACACTTCTAAATCCTGACTTTTCTAAGGATTTCATTTTATATGCCTATGGGAATATTGATTCGCTTTCAGCTATACTCGTGTAGCAAAATAATGAAGGATCCGAACAGCCCCTGGCGTTCTTTAGTCAGGGACTCAAAGATTATCAGCTCAAGTACACTTTTGTAGAAAGACATGTTCTTGCTGTCATAAGAAGCTTAAAGAAGTTTAGGCACATACTCTCCAATAACAAGATTATACTAATGGTTGCTCATCCCAGTGTGAAGGATTTTTTGTTGAACAAAGATTTGAGTGATAGAAGAGTTGGTTGGGTCACCAAGGTGATGGAGTATGACCTTGAAATAAAGGTTACCAAACTTATCAGAGGGAGAGGTCTTTGGGAACAACTTACTAAGGACAACAACAATAGTACAACGGAGGAGGACATTTTTGTTTTAGCACTCCACGATGGACAACAAACTTCCATACCTGCTCCTATTGGTTGGATCATAGAAATGACACATTTTTTATTGACTGGTGAGTGCCCTCTCGATCTGACTAGATCTAGAAGAAGGTATTATCGGTTGCAGTCCATACCTTATGTTCTTTTAAAAGGTTTGCTGTTTAGAAGGGATTTTCATGGTGTCCTGTTAAGGTTTATTGAAGCTGATCAGGTTGATAGAGTGTTGTATGAATTCCATCAAGGATCAGCTAGCGGACACTTTTCTCTGAGAGCCACGACTCTTAAAATAATGAAAGGAGAGCCACGACTTTTAAAATAATGAAAGGAGGCTACTACTGGCCTACCTTATTCAAAGATGCTCATGCATAGGTAAGAAGGTGCAAAGAGTGTGCTATGTTTGCTAGAAAAGAGAAGTTGGCAACCCTCCCATTGCAACTAGTTCAGGGTGATCAACCCTTCATGAAATGGGGTTTGGATTTTATTGGGGTTATAAACCCACCATCAAGTGCAGGCCACAAATGGATACTCATAGCCACTGATTATTTTTCAAAATGGACTAAAGTTGTGGCACTCAAAGAAGCTAATGAATCTATTGTCCTAAATTTTTACGAAGAGCTAGTTACCAGATTTGGAATCCTAGATTCTATTGTATTAGACAATGCCTTGGATTTTGTGAGTGTTAAAATTTTTGACTAGGCTGTCAAAAATTTCATATATCTGAGCACATCCTCTAATTATTATTTGCAGGGGAATGGACAGGCTGAGTCCACTAACAAGAACCTCCTAAGGATCATTAAGAAAACTATGGAGCACAATCAAAAGACCTGGCACACCAAGTTAAAATCAGCCTTGTAGGCTGATTGGATTATATCAAAAAGGTCTACAAGACTTTCTCCATACATGTTAGTGTATGGAAAAGAGGTGAGGCTGCCCATTTCAGTTGAACTCCCAACCTTCGATCTAGTAAATCAGCTTGATATAATTGAAGAGGAGCCTATGACAGCAAGGTTGGCTTAGTTGATTGAGCTTGAGGAAATCAGAGCTGAAGCAATGGAAAGGATTGAGAAATATCAGGCTCAAGTGAAAAAATCATTCGATAAAAAGGCAACTCCCAGAGTGTTCCAAGAAGGTGACATAGTGCTAAAGTGGGATGAATTTAAAAGTAGGCCTGGAAGGCACTCCAAATTTGATGCACTTTGGACTGGCCCATATATCATTACCGAGGAGAAGCAGCATAATGCTTTCCAACTATCCAAGTTGGATGGTGTACTAGAACCAATCCCAGTAAATGGGATTCACCTCAAACACTGCTTCTGAGGTATGGACCTAAATCTGTACATAACTGCTAAAATTCTAGAGATACTTATTTTTTCATTCCCTAAGTGTTGTCCCAGCATGGTAAATAGTTTCACTTTAGTTTCTTCCATCTTTAATAAATTTCGGCGGCCTGCTATGTCGTATGAGTCTTAAATGAGTTGCAACCATGCACGAGGCTTTTCTAAGTTTGTTTCCTTGTTTTCCCATGACTCCATGCCCAATGGATAAGCCTGGACTACTGGTCTTCATGTTTAGTAGGCAAACATCCAGCAAAGGTCACAAGAAATGTTACCCATTTTTCGCCTATGGGTTCAATTAAGCAGGGTACCCGTTCTCTCTGATGTTCTCGAAGACCAAATAGAGGAACACTTGCATCAGGATCACTTTTTAACTTGTTTGCTTCTTGTGCAAATGCAGGGGAAAATGATGTTTTAATACAGCATGTGGATTAAATGTGGCTCCCAAGAGGGTTGAGCCCAGCGTGCAGGTCTTCAGTTTGGGGGTGGGTTTCATTTTATGTTTTGCCTGGTCTTTTCCTTCTTTCCTTTTGCTTTCTTCTTGCCTTTTTCTTCATTTTTCCGGGGGTGGAACTGGGTCAGGATCCGAACTTGGAACTTTTCTAAAATTCCGGTTCCTGTTTCCGTTCCGGTTTCGACCCCGCTTCTGTCATTTTTTGTCTTTGTCAGGCCCCTTTTTTCTTTGTTTTCCGTCGGAAGCGGAGTCGGGCCGAACCAAACTTGGAACTTTTCCAAAGTTCCAGTTTACGTTCTCGTCCCGGTTCCAGTTCTAGTTCTGGTCCGAATTTCGCTCGTTCTTCTTTTCTTTTCTTCGTGCCTGATAGGGGGATGTCTCCTCCTCCTTGGTTCCCCCGTATGTTTTTTCTTTTCTTCCTTCTTCCCTTGTATCTTGCCGGAAGCAGGTTCAGGATGGAATCTAGACTTGAACTCGATGAAGTTTCAGGTCCAGATTTGGATCCAGTTCTGGTTCCACCTTTTAAAGTTTTGCCTTGTTCGTCTTTGGGTTCTTGTTCCCATTCTGGTTCTAACCCCGCTTCCACCACCTTTTTTCCTTGTTTTGTCGAGGGATGCTTTTTTCCTTTTTTTCTTTCCTCCTTTCCTTCGTCATCTTTTGTGTTTTGGCGGAAGCGGGTTCGGAACAAAATTGGAACTTGAAACTTGATGAAATATTCATGTCCAGATTTGGTCCCGGTCCCGGTTCCACCAGGATTCATCTGTCTTCACTTTTACCCCCTTTCTTCCCTTGGTCCTAGTTTCGATTTCATCTTGGCCCCGCCCCCACCAATTTTGAGAAGTTAGTGTAAAAGAGTGCTTTCGCCAGGAGATGAGGACATTGACATGAGGTCTCACCGACCTGATGGGGTCTTGCCGATGGCTTTTTTGCAAGATCAATATAACTCTGGCTGCTCACCATGAGGTCTTGTTGACCGTCGGGTGTCTTGTCGAGTGAAAATGGCATCGCTATGACTCTATCCCCTGCTATCACTTCTCCCCAACATCCAAGGTCTCGCCGACGTGTGATCTTTTTGAAGCAACCTTTGACCACCTTGGAATCCACCTGGCACAAACTCGACCAATCAGAAGGCACTAGGGAAAATCACGGGCAGTTTGATTGTTCGGCTCCCCTCTGCGAACAAAGGTCAATGAAGCATGACGACATCGCTCTACTCTAAGATTGAGGGTGATTAGTCAATAATGGCGCTGAATCTAATGGATAGATCTGATGCCGCCTCTCGAAGGGGAGGTAGCCGTAAGTCACGATAGCAGCTGGAGATGACGGCTCGAGGAGCAAAGAGGCATTAATGACCATGTCGCAGAGCATTCAAGGCGACTCTGATGAAATCTTAATGGTGGACTCGAAGGCTGCAAAATAATAACGACAGTTTTAAAAGATTTGAAGGCCATGCCCATGAATGAGCTTTCACCGACATGAGCAGGTCATGTGCATTGAATGCTTCATTGACTTCATTCTAAAGCCCTCTAGGGCCGATGTGTCCAGGCGCCGACTCATTTTGAAAACCCTAATGCAGGGGGCCGACACCCTTGGTTGTATATATGGCATTTTTGCCTTTTTGTAAAATAGTTCTTAGGGAGAAGATTGCTGAAAGAGCACTATTCAGACTTTGTAGCTCATTATTTTTTTATGAATACTACAGTTCTGTTACACAGACGCTCCTAATTTTCTCAATAGAAAGTTATTTCCTTCATAGTTTTTCTTTGTTGTTTAGTAGCTGGTTGTGAGTTGCATGATTAAATTCTGTGTAATCCCTTTATTTGATCAAATTCCTTCAGTGTTGAATGCAAAGGATATTGTGTCACAAATCTAGTTTTACGTTAGTGATCTCTTTCTTTTGCATATTGTATCTGTGAGAACATCTTGTTTTCCTTGTGCTAGGCATTAGAACAGTTAGAACCTTACATAGACTCATTTTTGTAAACATAAATCTCTATATTGTGAGATTGTTTAGCTCTATTGAGATTTTCTGTGAGTTTTCTGCAGTATTGTCATATGTTTATCTTTGGTGTATCACCTGTTAGTGATAGGTTTTGGATTCAAGTACACCTTTCTTACTATTTTCCTTTATCATTCTTCAATTTTTCCCAAGATATCTAAAGGGGAACCAACTTATAATCTAGAGGTTCACTTCATTCCCAGGTCACCCACAACCTCGAAGTGTTCCCATGTGTCAAAAGGTTGCTACAGTTGATAGCTTAGCAAGGTTGCAAACTTTATTTGACAACAATTATTATATATATATTTTTTAAAATCTCTACCTTAATGCAGATGGGAAGATTTTATTGAAATATTAATTGTAGATATATAAATTTTACTATAATATTTATTATAGATAAATTTTATTGTGATATTTAATACACATTGGTAAACAAATATAAAATATGTATTGAGTGTACTTTCATTTATTTAATAAGCTTTGAAAATCTTATCAATTATTAAATGAAATATGGAAAATACTACCTCTAAGTCAACAATGTAATTAATAGGTTTGAAATTTGATTCAATGAATTAAATGCATTGCATTGCACATGTAATTTATTTAAAAATTTAAAATTTTTTTTTTTTTGCACCGAACCCATAGAAAGAAGGATAAATGATATTTTAATAATTATTAAAAATAAAAAAATAAATATACACTATAGAATTGTTGGTCAAGTTTTTAATTCTAGATGCTCATTGATTGGATGCATAATTAATAGGTTTGAAATTTGATTCAATGAATTAAATGCATTGCATTGCACATGTAATTTATTTAAAAATTAAAAAAAAAAAAAAAATTTGCACCGAACCCATAGAAAGAAGGATAAATTATATTTTAATAATTATTAAAAATAAAAAATTAGATATACACTATAGAATTGTTGGTCAAGTTTTTAAGTGTAGATGCTCATTGATTGGATGCATTAGCATTCTGCGTAGAACTAATAATATTACAGACGTTAAACCAACGTACTTACCTGCGATCTAAAAACGAAAAAAATACATTTTCTCCCATTTGACCTCATTTGGGTTGCATAACCCGTAAAGTTACTTCCGAGAAAAGAGCTATCTCTTAATTTGGGATGCACGTGAAGAGGTAGGTATACACGCTCCGGAAAATGCAGTGTGTGAACCTTTTGTTGCTCTTTACTCTCATACATATAAATCCAGCTGCAGCGCACGGTAGTAATTAAAAAGCTCGTAGGCGAAATCCACAATGGCGTCTAGAAAATGGGTTCTGTTTATTATGGTCTGTGCAGCGGTTGCAGCACAAGCCAGGGCATGGAGAGCCAGTTGTGAAAGTCATAAGCACCCAGCATGCTATGGAAAGTCGTTTACCTGTCCTTCGAAATGTCCTGAGATTTGCAAGGTCAACTGCAGGCGCTGCAAGCCCTTTTGCCGTAAGCCACAAAAATAGTAATACTAATAATGGTTACAACAAGATTAGACAGATTGTTTTCTGGTAAATTTTTTTTATCTATCTAAGAAGTAGTGCTTTGTCTGCAGCACCCTCGTCTGCAGCAACCTTGTCTGCAGCCTGCGACAAGCCGGGTGCGGTGTGCCACGACCCGCGGTTCATAGGCGGGGATGGCAGTATGTTCTATTTCCACGGAAAAAGGGACCGTGACTTCTGCCTTGTCTCCGACCCGGATCTACACATCAACGGGCATTTCATAGGCAAGAGCGAAACCTATGGGCTGAAGCACGATTTGACGTGGGTGCAGTCTATCGGCGTGCGCTTTGGTTCCCATCAGATTTACCTCGGGGCCAACAAAGTCGGCCGCTGGGACAGCGCCATGGACCAGCTCATGCTCCTTGTCGATGGACAAAGCGTCGTCCTCCCGCGCCGTAAAGGCGCCGAGTGGAGGAATTCGTTGAGCCGGGTGAAGATCACCCGTGTCCAGAATGTTAATGCTGTAATACTACAAGTAGCTGACATCTTCAGTCTCACGGCCTGGGTAGTTCCCATTACGGCCGAGGAGTCTAGGGTTCATGGCTACGAGATTACAGAAGATGACTGCTTTGCGCACTTGCATCTGAATTTTCAGTTCTTTGACCTCAGCCCTCATGTGACCGGCGTTTTGGGGCAGACGTACTCCGCTATGTTTAAGAGTTCCGTAAAGGCGGGCGCTGTTATGGAAGGGGAGGATATGTTTGTAGTGTCGCATCTCTTTGCTACGGACTGTAAGGTTGCCAGGTTTGGCGAAGAAATGGAATCGCGGCTCGGCGCCTTTAGGAAGTGCCCCACGGTTTCATGCGCCAGTGAAGCCTTCTAGAATATACGTATTATTCTTATTATTATATCTGAAAGTGAAGGTTGGCCTCAAAATATGTAAAGGAAGTTCAAAATTAATATATGATTTATCAGTCTATTATTATGGCGTGGCTGTCAAATCATGTCACTTGAGGAATAGAGATAAGAAATTGTACGGGTGATTATATTTAAGGCAGCCCTGTTCATTGACGCTCAACGGGATAAGGCCATTAATGTATTATTATTATAATATGTGGGGTGGTTGAATCATGTGGTACAAATTAAGTAGGTGAGATTAGACTTAAAGTATGATGTGAAATTAGATTTAAAGTATGATTCATCAGTAAATTATTATTCTTATAAGTGGGGTTGTTGAATCATGTTGTAGAAATTGTGTGGATGAGATTAGATTTAATGTAATATTGGAAATTGTGTGGGTGAGATTAGATTTAATGCGGTCTTGTTCAATGAGGCTGAACAGAATAAGGTTGGATGCAAAATATCTGTTAAAAGTTTAAAATAAATGTATGATTTATTAGTGGGTATATAGGTTCTGTCATATCTAGGGTCTGTTAATATTCATATAGCTTTACATATATTAAATTGTATATGCACTTATTATGTTTACCTTTGCATATATACTTAATTTCAAGTTGTGTGTTAGTTTTTAATTATAATGTAAATTTATCAATTTTTAATATTTGTCTCATGATGTTAAAGAAGAGCATAAAATAGTTTATATATAGAATGGTTTGTTTTAACACATACATAGGCTTGTTTGTATATATATGCATAGTTAACTTTATGTTTGAATTTTAATTAACAATTAATTATAAAATAAATTATTGATTGTGAAAGAATTTAGTGATAATGAAGAAAGAGTTTATTGATTGCAACACATTTGCATTAATAGAGTCCACAAGGTATTCTTCTTGGATGGCTACAATAGTGTTACTTGGTTTGGAGGGGGAACCATCTATGACCTCTAGTATGTATTTGCACCTAGTTGTTTTAGGCAAGGGCCTCTCCTAAGGTTTGAAATTGTAATATTATTATGAGCAATATAAATGTTATACTTTTTGGGTGACCCCACAATACCGGTTTACAATGTCTGGAAGATCTTAATTTTTGCTAAAATCACATATTTTTACAAAATATAATAATTTAAGTCTTGAAAAGTTCCATTCAAAGGATTCCAATTGAAGAGGGTTTTATCAAACCACCTTAGATCAAACCCCTTTGGATAGTTTCCCACTAGTTTTAAATCATAACTACAATGGAGTCTCTTTTACACCTATCAAAATGCTGATAAAAAACCACTTTTGATTTACCTTTTGAGGGATCAAATGAATTATTTTAAAAATTATTTTTTGTAAGTATGCAGTCCTTATTATAAGCTTCCCAAAAAATATAATTTTAAATAAATTTAATTTTATTATTATATTTATTTTTTATTTCTTGTGAATGTAGGTTTTTCACTGAAAATTATGCTCCTTGTTCTACACGTGGAAAAATAGAAAATTATCAAATATATATATGCACTAGATATTGATGTCCCTAATCCAACAAAAAAAGAAAAATTGAATTTTGATACATACAAAAAAAATTATGTTTTAGCCAGTAAATCATGTCTAGATTGTAACTAGTTTGACTTTGAAACTTAATTAAGAAAAAATATTCAATGAAATGCTATGAAACCAATTTCATACACTAGATATCGTAGTTACAAATTTAAATTAAAAAAAAATAGAATTTTATCCTCCATAGAAAAAAGTTGTGTTGGCCAATAACGCCACTCTTTAAAAATGGTGTTTACTGTTAAGAAGATGGAAAAATAAGTGTAATTTGATTCCAAATTTTTTGAAAAATATATATTTAGAATCTACAAACAAAATGTCACAAATCACTAGTTTGCATCATCTTCAAATTTCTCATGGTTTAGCTGCTATAGGTGCTTGAAAGTGAAGATTTAGTTAAAAAAAATCAACTCAATGTCCAGTTTGGCCAAAAATTGTAAATCAATATTGTGGGATCACCTTTTTCTATACTTTTACTTTTGACAAACTCCCTATCAAGCAGTTTAAACACTTTCAACATTCAAAACAATGAACTGTAATAATATGAGATATAATTATTATAAAGACAACATACACATTCAATAAAGATCTGCAATATATAATCTAAGCTCAAATAACCATCTTTGGGAATTATGATTTTCTCTCCAGTGCATATATAATGTCATCAATGAATCTATTTGCAGCTTTTATTTGATCAACTAAAACCTCATGCTTTTGAAATATACCCCATAGAGTGTTTCCTTTAGATATTTTAATGGTTTGGTGTGGTCTCTGCTTGCCACGCCCTTGTTAAAGTCAAATCAACCTGTTTCTTTCACTACCACACTTGTAATCCCCTGAGTCACTGTAATATAATCTGAATAAGAGGAATCATCTGGAGGTTTATTAGGCTTAAAATCCATAAAAATGTTTGATGCAACCCCTACAAAGATGGATTTTCTAGTTGTCTTGGCAACACTGTCATCACCTATCCCATCAGGATTGCCTCTTCTAGCCATTCACTGTGATCATGAGCAAACTTAAGGGTGTTGAACTGTTGGAAATTAAGCGAACAAGATAGAGTTAAGTGGAAAGAATAGAACAACAATGATAGTTGTAGGTTCACCAACCTAACCCAAATCTACCACACCAAACACCTATAGAATTACAACAAACTCTTTTCCTTTGGGCAGAATAGAGCACTAATTACTCTTTACCATCAACAACAAAGATCAAAACCTTTGCCACTAAATCCTCAACTTCTGAATAACTACATCTAACACAAAATGATTACAAAATATGGATCTTGAGAACCATAATAGTTGTAAATTTTGTTCTCAGAATCTTGTAAATCCCTTTGAAAGAAACAAAAACTCTGGCATATAGCCTGCTGCCAGTGATAAAAAGAGGTAATCAAGGATCAACTTCCATTTCCTTCAATTAAAGTGTGTAATTGAAGAGAAAAGAGAAGTGTTAGATCAAAAAGTTTTGTAGGTTCACTAAATAAAGAGATAAATTAACATAGACCATATGGATTTCTATCCAGAGGGGGAGAATGGTGTTGGAGAAGCTAGCAAAACAACAAAGTTTCCAAAAATGTTTGATCTATCACTGTCTACAGGTTTGGGATAAAATATTGAAGGATGGCGAAGAACCCAAGAGAGGAGATTTCTAGGTCCATGCATGAGGAAATAAGATAGGTAGAGTTGTGAAAAGAAAATGCCATAAACTATGAGCATGCGATCAAAGCTAGAAATCATGCTTTATGGATTCACTTTTACCACAAAAGGGCAAGTGGGCAAAGGGAAAACAAATTTAAGGTGGATGCCAATAATAACTTGACATGAATAACTTTCAATGCTAAGAGCTGAGATTGGGCATTTTCTTTAGATTTCCAAATCTAGGAGCTGATCTTACTTCATTTGGATTGTAGAAAGATGCAATGCCACTTCCTACTAAGATGGGGTGAGATGGAAATAGAGGGGGAGGAATTTCTGGTAAATGGTTTGAAGGGGGAAGAATTTGATGTTGCGAGTATTAAGCCATCTTTAGTCATTAAAAAAGTTAGTGTGGAAATCTAGGGATAACAAATTACAAAGCTAATGGTGTTTGCATGGGTAACGATCAATCTGGTGTTTACACTACATGTGAAGGATAAATATTTTTTGTGGTAGTATGTGGTTGAGTGGTGTTGTTGATTTGGGTCCCAATTAAGTTTCGATGTGATCCACATTCACTTCTATCCACCATGGGAGTGTTTTGCCATTGACCTACTTTAAATTTGCATGTTTGAGGTGCATAGCCGACCTTGGAGAGGGTTGCAAAGTTGAGTACAATATAAGAATGAGTTAAATTGTTGGAGGACAAGATAGATGAAAGATAGAAGTGTGTGATGTGAATTATGCCAATTGCAGAGTTGTAAGGTGTGAAATTGTGAAGTGTCATGCAAGCTTTCAAGTGTTGGATTATTGAATGTAGTGAGCAAAAGGTGTTTGCAATCATCCAAACAGATTGCAAAGGTGTTGGAGCTATTGTGGTGGATTCTTTGTTGCATTGAGATGCTTTTCTCTATGTAACATTCCTTCTCTATCTTCTTTTCTATTCTGGCAGTGAGTCTTTCTTCATTAGGCAGTGAGCCCTATTGTATTTGGTGTTGATATTACTTATATTGTGATCTAATCCTCACCGTGGTTTTTTCCCTCCTTGGGGTTTCCATGTAAATCTAGTGTTCTCTTGTGTTTGGTGTTGAGTTGTTTTAGTATATGTTATTTTCTTTTCAAGTTAATTCATCATAATAGAATTAAAGGTTTAAAGAATGATTGTTGATTTGAATGGTAACGAGGATTTTGAAGTTTTAAGTTACAACTGATTCATCCCCCCTCTCAGTCATCTTGTGCATTTCAACAAGTAATAACAATGTTGTGATGAAGGTGATAGAGTGAAAGAAGGATCTAATGCAATAGTGGATAGTGAAGAAGAGAGGGGCACCAATAGCTCATGAATATGAAATTCCCAAAGGAGATTATTTAAACATGAATAATAATGCACAATTAATTCAACCCTTTCCACTAAAAGTGTAATAAATAGAAAAAGTGGAAGAGGTGTGTACAAGTGAACAGTTACATGGATCAATTTTTGAAGTATCTTTTATATAGTGTGCATATACTTGTGATGTAAATGATGAATAAAAAATAGGTTTTTGTTTGATGTGTTTCCCTCCATTGTCCTTAATTTTGATATTGAGACTGGTGATGTTTGTTTGTGTGAGGATAACATATAGCTAGATAAACTTGATGGTAAAATATAATTTAGTTAAATATTAGTGTAGAATTTGTGAACAGATGTGTCATTGCAATTATATCTTCAAGAAAGACTTTGTTTTCCTAAAGAGAAGTGAAAATCACACAAACAATTGGAGAGATTGCTATGGAATAGACATTTTCCTCTGCATTTGAGAGGGGAAGCTCCCTTGTATGATCAAATTTTGGTTTTTGGTGGTATTTTAACCAAAAATACCAAAGATAAAAAGGGAAAAACTAAATGAAAATAACTTATAAAAACCATAGTTGTAGACACACAAATACTATTTGGGATTTTACAAACTTGGATAAAAATAAAGAGAGTTTGTCACAAAACCAAAATTCAAATGATGTACAAAAAATAATATATATGATACTATGACAACAATGAGAAATGGTATGCACTCATGCACTATGAGATGGTCTATGTTAATACATTCAACCCAAGATACCATGGTTATGAGTGTATTTATGTGCACATATTGTATAAGTGCTCTAAAAGATGACCGATGGTTTACATGATAAAATAGAAAGATTACCAATCTAACATATGAAAAATTATTAATAATAACTTAGAAATACATGTAGCACATACAAATCAAATGCAATCTTTATTATCTTTTTGAAATTATACAACTTCAAAAACTCTAATGTATAAAGCTTGAATCCAAAAAATTCTCTTTTCTTCCCTTCAATTCTCTAAAACAAAAAAATAACTAACAAAAAATGGAACCTCCAAGAAATTAGAACCCCGTGTTCATTTGAAAATATTACCTTTTGAACCTCCCATAACTCTCTTGTAAATGACTCATAATCATTACTTTTTAAGACTACAACTTCTTTTAAATTTAACAAAATACTGATTAAAATAAATTCTTTAAAAAGATTAATACACATGAATTCATAATAAAAAATTGGGTCTCTATCAAATATTGATGGCTATTTGACTATTATTGTATCATGCTGAACAATTTGTATGTTTTTGTTATATGTATAGCTATAACCAACCCAAGTATATCTTCTATTACTTTTTCTTGGATCTCCAAGTGTGAGGTGAAATGGGGAAAGGCCATTAATTCACTCTTTGACACCCATGTTTGAGTTGGTGAAGTGATTCAACGATGGTTCGACATCTCTTTTTGCAAAGAAAAGTGCTTTTAGTAATGAGTTGCTTGCAAGCCTATTTGCACCATGAAGTTTTGTATAGGCAACTTCATTTGCTATGTATAGACCAAAAAAATGCATGTTCCTCCATGAATTCTAGCCCGTACTCCACCACACATGTAATTTGCAACTAGCATAATTGGTATAGGACTTCTTGTTATGTCTGGGCCATGCCTTGTACGCTCTACAACAATGGCTGAATAACAAATCTCTTATTTCATGTCTTTAACTACTCATCAACGTGTGTCATCACATCTCTAGGTGCAAGTTATGCCTTATCATCATATAATAGCATGAATCTTTCTATAGCTTGATTATACAAAATACCATAGCTCCATGAATAGCTTCAGTTCTTAAAAATAGATATTTGCATTTACAAGGTTTGTTGGGCAGACCACCATCAACTAACGTAGTTGGTTGAAACTAGGAAACTCTTCCATATTTTATATATTGCATCTGGAGAGATATTTTAAATCTTTCTTCCCATCCAAGCATTGAATTTATGTCAACTAGTTCTCTGCATACACATTCGTTGTTTAAAAATTATAACAACCCGTCAAACCTTATTATATATGGTGTCTTGCTTGAGTTCTCTTGAATGGAGATATTTTCAAGTTTTGCACATACAGAAAATGTTAATACTCCAACCACATTTTGACATACCCGAAGCCTGATTCTTTTAAGTTTCAAACACCTATTAAAGTAGTTTGATCCGACCAAATCATCACAGTGTTCAACCCCAAGTGTTTGGAGGTGAGGAAGGTGCTTTGATTTGGGAAGCTTTACTTGAGAGCTACAGCAGACAAAAAATTCTTCCAAGAAGTAAAACATGGTAAGATCGTAGAACTCTACATATGTATTGTAGTCGAGATATCCCTTCTTCAAATGGTCATAAGGATGTCTCATTCCTGCGGTTTCTTTTAAAAGAAAATGACAAGCCCGATAATCCTCTAGAAAAGACGCAAGCTTCCCGTCTCCTGTGCAATCACAAAGACACGGCTGTCTGGAAATATCATTTAAAGAATTATCTACTTCGATGTTGAGGATTTCAATCAATCATACGATACTCGGCGCCTCTTAGAATTGCAATTCTTTCAAACATTACCAAATATGAACAGATTCTGGAATTATAGGAAACCAGAACGACAATTATTTGAATTACCCATTGAATGATTGTTTGAAGTAACACGATTCCTCCGAATATTCAAATCAGTCCCAATGCTTTTTGATTGATTGTACAATAGAAATCGGTCAGCCAATTTGGAAATGCAGAATCAATATTCTCAATAACTAACAATATGATACTGCAGTCTGTATTATGGAATTAATTACATAAGATAGAATAAGGCTTGAACCACACGACTCTTCCAAAAAAATCTTATTCCCAAGTAGAACAATTATGAATTTTCAGGAATGGTGGACCTTAATTATTTTTGCTATAATACCCTGAGTACTCTTTAATTCGGACTGTTACCTGCACCGAATATTTGAAATTTCAAATCATGTTTTAGGATTATCTTCATATACCACAACTTCATAAATTCATTACTTTCACCAATGTAAACACCAGCACAACCCCTGAAGTAGGACAATCAGCTATCAACCAAAAATGAGATAGTAGCAAGGGGGTATGATGCACCTATCCTTCTACTTTCATTAGGAAAAAGAGATCTTCTACACAACCCCTGAAGTAGGACAATCAGCTATCAACCAAAAATGAGATAGTAGCAAGGGGGTATGATGTACCTATCTTTCTACTTTCATTAGGAAAAAGAGATCTTCTAGGACAAGATTGACTTTCAACTCTTAGATGAGTCAATCTTAATGGAGTTTTTGTTGTTTTCCTTGTAACATTCTCATTGTTCTACTCAAAAGTTTTACTATATTTTAACCCCAAGTAACTAAAATATGATGACAATTGTATAAACAATAAAAATTTTCTTTTCAAATATAAAGATAGCATGCACATTTGAAATGAACATCTTTTCAAACTTTCCCATTGCATCATATCAAAGTATTACAACTTTTCAATGCATTGATTTCATAGTATATAATTTCATGATAACATTTCTAATTTACATTTTTTTCATAGTAATGGATACAAAAATACATACAAGGCTCCATTGAGCCTATTAGCAATAGATATAGGGTAAACCCACAAAACTCATTTACAATTCCATTGAGGAAGGAAAAGTGCATTTTCAGATGGAAAACACTTTAGGGGGTTCACTAGAACTAGGAGAGTTCGCTAGAACCCCCTAAAGGATTCGATAGAACCAGGGGGTTCAAGTGAAGCCCCCTTTAATGGGTTTATTTTTTAATTGTGTTAAAGGGGGTTCACTAGAACCAAGGGGGTTCGAGCGAAATCCCTAGTTCTAGCGAACCCCATGTTTCCCCTTCTCCCCCTCTAGTACCAACAATCTTCACAATTTTTCCCTTTGAAGCTCGAGTTGAAGATGAAAATGGAGGAGACTTCACAAGCCCAACTAGATGATGGTAGTCCTTGGAATGAGCTATCCAACGAATATAATTTTAATATGTTTTGGTTTTATTATGTATTTGTTTTTTTAGTTTGATTAAAAATATAGGTTTTTCATCGAAAATCAAGCTCTTTGTTCTGCACATGTGAAAAATAGTAGATTATCAAAATAATTTCAAAAAATATCAGTACACTAAATATTGAAGTTCTTGATCCAACAAAAAAAAATTGAATTTTGATACATACAAAAAAATTTATGTTGTATACGGTCCGCCTATGTCTGAATTGTAATTGGTTTGACTTTGAAACTTCATTAAGGAAAAAATATTCAATAAAACACTATGAAGTCAAATGAAAGCACTAGATATCATAGTTACAAATTTAAATTCAAAAAAAAAAGAATTTTATCCTCTATCGAAAAAAATTATGTTGTATATAGTGAGCATCACTCCTTAAAATGGTGTTTATTGAAAAAAATTAGTTTTCAAAAGATATGGAAAAATAAGTGTAATCTAATTCCAAAAATTTTGAAAAAAAAAATATTTAGAATCTATAGACAAAATTTCACAAATCACTAGTTTGCATCATCTTCAAATTCCTCACAGTTTAGCCACTATAGGTGCCCGAAAATGAAGATTTAGTTAGAAAAAATCAATTCAGTGTCCATTTTGGCCAAAAATTGTAAACCATTATTGTGGGATCACCCTATTAATATACGAATTGTCCAGGTGTCCTCCATCAAATCTTGGTTTCCTACCATAGTAATGGATACAAAAATACATACAAGGCTCCATTGAGCCTAGTGGCAATAGATATATGAATAGTCCAGGTGTCTTCCATCAAATCTTGGTTGCCTACAGATGAGGAGAAGCATAACTCAAGTGTTTTTCTACCAACTTTGGACTAATTGCAGTCCCCCGCACATCTACCAAACTTGGCAAGATGGCTATACCCTTCAATGAAGAGATTGATCTATTGTAACCTCATAATATCAATGACCTTTCCTAAGCTTGGTGTTGTGTCCTACATATCTAGATTTTTCACACAGTGGCTACTACCTACACATATGATATAACCTACCTAATATATAAACCCAGATCACAGTGAACTAACAGTGTAAATAGTGGCAACTTACACTACTTGTGCCAAAGTACTCACCACCCAAAAATTAGAGTGGGCGTAATATACTTCACCCACCTTCCTAGATCAATTTGTATTGACCATTCATAACTTGTGCATAGGCTACCCCCTTACGACATGGAGTAACCTTAACCCCAAGAATAACCTATTATCCTCTACATTTACTAAGACACTTCTTCTAAGTAAGTCAATGTAGTTCTATAACCTAGCTAAAATAAGCATAATCTATATAAGCTCTAGTTCTTAATATAATATTTAGTACTAATTTAAACACCCAATCCTTAATATGAAGTATATACACACACTCAAACAACGGAGATCCCTAGACTAGATTAATCAAGAATCCTTCATATATACTAAAGTAGACAATAACCATTTGATGATAAACACCTAAACATATTTCCCAAAAAAGGAAACCAAAGACACACAATCTTTTCAAAAATATATAAAGCATAAAAGAATAGAAATTAACATGTTTGTTTATGCAAAGCTCCAATTGATCAAACTAGATTCTTAGCTTAGCCTTGCCAAAATTAGCAAACAATTATTAACTATCTCTCTTCCTCCCACCAAAATAGACTCACAAGAACCTCTCAAAAACTCTCAAACTCAGAAAAATAGAATAATAACAACTCAAAAAATAAGCATCAAGAGTGCATAATGCATCCCATTTGAAGGAGAAATCTCTTCTATTTCTACAAAAATGTGAGCAACTGCAAGCTACAAACAAGCTCTCAAAGCTTAAACTTCTCAATCAAAAAGGTTCAAATCAATGCAAGAAGAGAAAAAGTCATAGCTAAAAACATTGCACAATAAACACTTGCACAACTAGATTTCACCACAAAGAATGAGCTGCTCATTCTAATGGACAACAAGAATAACATTCAGAAATGTAAGGTTATTGTTTCCACAGGTCAAATCATTTTGGCCAACATCTCATTAGACTATTTCTCTCATTCCAATTTGCTTCATATGTTGGAATATGTATTCTTGATTAGACTTCTATCAGGTTTGCACTATTCATATATTGGTGCCATATAAAACATTATGCACCCTATTCTTTTGGTTTCTATTTGGAAAAGACCAGGTCAAAGTTCCTGTATGTTGGATATTCTCTTTTCCTTCATACTTTGACTTAATCTTGGTAGATTTATCTCTCACATCAGTTTTCTTTTGATTCCATTTGCTTTACCATAGAACTACCTTGGTTTATATTACACAACACTTAAATACTTTAAACATTGTTATTGCTTATGTGTAGCTTTGAATTAATGCGCTATTCCTTTTATTTATGTACAATACATTTCATGTATATACTGCTCCAAGTATTTACTATGCACTTCACTAAACATTTCAAAGCTATAAAAAGATTAATCCTTTTTAATATATATATATATATATATATATATATAACGTGATATGTATATGTAAATATTTATATATTCATTCATCATATAATCTCATCAAATACATTATTCAATATTGGAATAAGCATATTCATATTTTCATATTTCGCATAATGATGCATGTGTACACACACACACACACATACACACACACACACATATATACTTGTATGGATGTTTCCATTTACATCAATACATACATGCACATTAATATACATTTATATGCATATATTATATATACATCATTGCCTCGATATTAAAACACATATATTCACAATCCTTTCAATTGACATATATACACAAAGTGTATAAATATATATATAACCTTAGTCTGATCGATATTCCCATGCATATGGATAATCCATCTATGAGCATACGTAGATACATCTATCTATGTATATTCATGCATGTATTTACTTATGTGTAAGTTTATCGTTGCTACATACATATATACATATATAAATACATTTTATGTATGTATATCTCATCAATTAAACATAAACACATAAATAAGAATTCACACATCACAAAGAGAATCAACACTTTTAACTCCCAAAACAAGAATGTTCATAAATAAAATCTTAACCTCTTTTAATCATACACAAACAAGACTAAAGCTAACTTACTATTTCCCAAGCTATTAGCTCAACTTGACCAAACAAGAAGTCAGTGTGAAAGCTCGATTTAGGTCTTATTAAGGGTTACTAGACCAAGTTCTTCTCCTAAGTGATACTTCCCCTCTCTCCCGAAGGCTTGATTCCATTCCTGTATCCAACTTAGTATATTGCATTAGTATTTAGCCGAAAATAATACATTCATTTGGATCATATATTTTACAATCAAAATCATTATAAAACATTTAATATCATATTTCCAAAATAAATAAAGCATAAATACATTCATTTAAAACATTTTCACCCAACTAGGTAAACGTAAATAAGTAGTAGCACAATAGGGTGTAACATATTCCGCCCTTTGTGAATCATCATCCCTGATGATTTAAGTAGCAAACATAGATATAAAATATATACATAAACATATCAATTTTTTTTTCAAGAATTCTCAAAAGCAAGTAAGACATGAGGAAACTTCTTCTTAATCTCAGCATAGTCTTCCCAAGTGGAAAAATCTTCTACATATTAGTCCTATTAGACTTTGCATTACATAACCTCTCTGTTATGTAAGTGAATCTTACGTGTTTTGAGCACCTTGAGAGGCTCAATTTTTACCACTCCTCAATATTGTACCTATAAAGCATTGCAATCAATAACATGGTTATCCCTTGTTATATAATTTTTAAGGTATGAGACATGAAATACATTGTGCGTCTTGGCAAGATCTAGTGGCAACACAATTCGATAGGAAACAAGATTTACTTCCTCAAGAGCCTCAAAAGGACCTACATAGTGTGGATCTAGTTTGGATGAATTTCCAAACATAATGAAACTCTTATGAGGTTTAACCCTCAACAACACCTTTTTCCCTACTATAAATTTTTTGGCTACTTGCTTAGAATCTACATAGCTTTTATGCCTATCATTGGCTTCTACCAGTCTCTGCTTAATAATTCCTACTTCTTCCTCCATTTTTGATAATATTTCTAGCCCAAGGCTTATCCTATCCTCTAGCTTATCCCAACTTATAGGAGTTCAACATTTCTTGCCATACAATGCTTCGAATGGAGCCATATTTATTGTAGAATGATAGGAATTGTTGTATGCAAACTCAACCAATGGTAGGAAATCTCCCCACTTGTATTTTTGATCCATCTAATACATCCTTAGTAGATCTTCAAGCACTTGGTTAACCCTTTTAGTTTTTCCATCCATCTCCAGATGATATGTTAAACTTATGTTCAGCTGAGTTCCAATTGAGGAGACCAAGGTTTTCCAAAACCTAGATGTCACATGAGCATCCCTATCTGAAATAATCTTCTCAAGAATCCCATGCAATCTAAGCACCTCTTGAATAAATTTTTGAGCTATGACATGAGCTCCATTAGTTAAATTCTTTGGAATAAAATGTGCCACCTTGGTAAGCTTATCCACCACCACTAGAATGGCATTATGCTTATTCCTTGACATAGGTAGACCTTGCACAAAGTCCATGCTAATGACTTGCCACTTACTTTTGGGAACATCATGTGGATACAAAATACCTTCAGGGTGATGATTTTCTACTTTACCCTTTGACACTCTAAGCATCCTGCAACATCCCCTTTCATTCCCTTCAAGAATTATAATGGCTTCACATCCACCAACATCTTTTTTGATGTCTAGAGTATGGTGCATTGTGAACTTCTTTCCACACCAAGTTCCTTAACTTCTCTAAATTAGGTACATAAACTCCCCCCTTGAACCTTGGTAATCCATTAGGTTCAAAGTGAAAACCTTCGTACCTTGCATCTTGTGGATTATCTATGAGTGCTCTCTTGACTTGCTCGTAAAATTCATTAGGACCTTAGATTCCTGCAACACCTATCCCTTAAAGTTAGTTTGAATTATTACCATTGAGGAAATTCTCCTTCTATGACTTAGAGCATTAACAACCTAATTCTCTTTTCCCTTGATGTAGCTGATGTTGAAGTCATAGTCAGATATCAACTCCAACCACCTCCTTTTTCATGCATTCAGATTGGGTTGGGTAAATAAATACTTCAGGCCATGATGATTGGTCTTCAATTCAAAGGGCTTTCCCAACATATAATGTCTCCACATCTGTAATGCATGGACAACAACTGTTAAATCTAAATCATGGGTCCATGCATAATTTTGTTCATAGGGCTTCAACTTTCTCAACTCATAAGCTATGACTTTTTCTTCTTTCATCAAAACTCCTAATCCTTCACTTGATGCATCTGTGATGATAGTAAAGGGTATGTGCAGGATCATCACGGAAAAATAGGCCCTTAAGTGGCAAAAAAATCAGAAAAATTAGAGTTAGGCAACTTGACATAAAAATTTGAATAAGTTATATATATTATTTCATAAATATGTAAGAATAGAATTTGTAGCAAATTGAATGTAGTTTCTAAACTACTAGGTTTTTATTTTTTTTAAAAATCTATTTGGTAAAAATTTGAAATTTCAATGCAGTAGTACTTAAATTTCAGGAAAAAAATAAGTAGGTGTCTGTCTGACCACCCTAACCACAATAAAATGATAATAATTTTTTATAATATTTTAGATATAAGTAGAGGACTCATGTTTCAATGTGATGCATATTTTTTTGTAATTTTTTTCCAAGTAAATAATTAATTATGAAATTTTATTACAACTTTTAAAAAATATACAAAACTCATATGTCTGACCACCTTAACTTGGTCAAAACTTCATAAAATTCAATTTTTTCTTTTTTAATCTTATAGCATGTGAAGCATAGAATGTGACACATGTTTTGGATTCAAAAATATGATCTGTTTGAAAGCTATAGATGTTTTTCAATCAGTCTATCAATCAAGACTTTAGTCATAATTTGAATAGAAAATGAATAATAATTACTTATTAAATTCAAAGTAAAGCATAATTTATATTGGTGGAAAGTTGATAATCTCCTTTAAAAACCCTTTTCATTTCATTAATTTTGGGTAAAAAAAAGTCGTTAACCACATACCCATCATATTGTCACTTTTTGGCCCATCATGATCCTGCACATACCCTAAAGTTACACTCTAGATCAAGTACCTTCAATATCAGTGTGGTAGTCAACTTCTCCTTGAGTAGGTCAAATATTGCTTGACTTTTTTTTGACCACTCAAAATTCTTCCCTTTCCTCTACAATGAAGTAATATAAGCTACCCTAGAAAATTATTCAACAAACTTCTGATAGTAACCAAGCAAACCCATAAAACTTCTAACCTATGGTACATTCTTGGGCACTAGACACTCAAGCACCACCTTTATCTTAGTTGGATCAATCACAATCCCTTCAGCTGAAATTATGTGACCCATGTACTGTAATTCCTTTTGAAAGAAGGTACACTTAGAGAGTTTTCCATATAGCTTGTGCTCTCTTAACCATTGGAGAACTATCTCTAAATGTTTGCAATGTTCCTCTTCATTCTTGGAATAGATTAAGATATCGTCCAAAAAAACTAATACAAACCTATCCAAGAAGTCCCTAAATACACTATTCATTAAAGGTTCATGTATTCTACAAGTACATTCATAAGTCCAAGGGGTAGGACCGTGAACTTGTATTGATTGTATCTAGTCCAAAGAATAGATTTAATAGTTTGAGTGAAAGATTTATAAAACTAGGGTGTAACACCAGATGTGATCATATCATAAGAAGCCATAAATTTAAAACAACGTCTCATAGGGTTATTAAATATGGAACACTGATCCATGAAGCTTATAAATTCATTACAAGATTCAAAAAAATTAAGTTCTCATATAATAAAGAGAAAAAAAAATGATAGTGATAAAAATTGATACAATTTTTAAATACAAAAGATAGATCTACATAGAAATCACAGACAAAATAGAAAACTAAATTTTTTTTACTTCCAATTCAGATAATTATCTTTAAAGACAGTTAAAAATAGGTTTGGTTTCAAATTCAATTCAAAATAATGTTGAATAGACAATGTCAATGACTCCATAAATACGATTTTTATACTAGTGAAATCAAGATCTTTTATTAATTCTTTACCAACAAAACACAATTATTTAAAATACAACTTATATGAAACAAAGATGGACCAATCATTGAACACTAAAACCTTTTGAAAATCCTTCACATTTTATGGGAAAATACATGGTATCCATTGTACTCACCTTTTATATTTGTGATAGGACAAACTATTGATGTGAAATACTCCAATGCTTGTACTTTGCTACCCTAATACTTGTACACATAAGAACAATATTTTTTTTACTATGATAAAAACAACACATAATTATTTAAAATACAACTTATATGAAACTAAAATGGACCAATAGTTGAACACTAATTTTTCTTGAAAATCCTTCACATTTGATGGGAAAATACATGGTATCTATTGTACCCACCTTTTATAGTTGTGATAGGAAAAACTATTTATTGTGAAATACTCCAATGCTTGTACATTGCTACCCCAATAGTTGTACACATAAGAACAATATTTTTTCACTATGATAACAATACTTGTTTAAATGAGTGTCTTATTTTATTAAATGAGTATTTTATTTTATAAATGAGAATTTTATTTTATAAATGACACACTTATAGAGGATAGATATGATATTTATTTGATGAAAAAAATATATATTTCACTTCTTCATGAATGGATTTATGGTTTTTTATATAACATTCAGAGGTTCTCACACACTCAAGTATGGGTACATTTTTACCAACATTTGGTTATTTTTCTATTTACATGTGAACTATTTATTTACAATATATAGTATGTGATTAGGTTGGAAAATAGGGTTCATCAAAATGAAATGAATCAAGATGAAGAACCATTAAGTTTTCCCACACAAATCACTACAATTCATGCAATTATGAGGGCCAAAAGATGCAAACAACAATCATAAATTGACCCTAACTGTTATAGCAACTATGAAGGGAATTTTTAGAGCTTAAAATGGTGTGTACCTTGTTGCAAGAAGTTTATTTTTAGGGCACAAATGACTCATTCGCCTTTAGTGGCGAATGGGTCTATGTTAAAGGGTTTCTGAAATTGAGATATGGGTTATTTTTTATGTCTACACTCTCAAATTCTCAGTTGTCATCTCTTGAAAACCTGTAATAAATCATGTAGCTTCAATTCTTCATTCTTGCACTATGTAGGATCAATGTTGCAACTTGACAACTTTGAAAACTTTGCTCCAAAAATTTTCTCCACTTGATCTTTGACTTGTAAATTTGCAAACACACACTCAAGGGAAGAAAAACTTGTTGATTGTTAGTGAATAGGGGTTTTCCTAAGTCAAACCCCTTGTAGGTAATTAAACCAAATGATGAAATAATGAAAATGAAGCATGAATATGAAATGATATAATGTTGATACCTTGGAAGTTGTCTTAGAATCTATAAATTTGCAATCTAACATGTAGTGGCCATGAAGAATGTAGATCTTAGATGTAAAACAATGCTTGTAAGTAGATTTTAATGCTACATCCACTATCTTAGCTCAACAACATGTAGGAATGCACTATGCCTTAGACATGATGAAATGATCTTGAATTTCTACAATAAAACCTTGATAATCTTCCTTGAAATTCCTTTGAAAATGCTCTATAATGCTCTTGCTCTTAATCTCCTAATGTCACATAAGATTGATAGGATGTCTTGCAAACTTGCCAAGAGAAACAATGTGAATTAACCCCATATTTATACTAAATCAAGAGATTAACCCTAAAATTCAAACAATTCAAGCCGACACTAGATCTGAAAACAAACATTATTAAATTCCTACCAGAATGAAATTTTGAAAAGGGATCCTCATTAAGGAAGGACCCATTCACCACCTAGAGTGAATGGGTCCTAGCACTATTTTCTAGGACCTTGCCTTCAGGGAATGAAAGAACATAAAAAACCCAAGTAGGATTTTGTTAGAGTAAATTATATTTACTTGCTTAAGTTTACTTAGGCTTAGATTATTTTTTTACATTTAGTTACTCCCACATAGTTTTTCCCATGTTGGGAAGGTTCTCACCTATCTATGCATTTTCATGCCTTTTTAAGGTACTTTGTACATTGTGTAAATTATCTTATATTTTACACTCCTTGTTTGGTGAAATGGCAGTGTTGTCTCTCTTTCTTTCACGAAGGTTTTCTACAATTGTTGATTAATTCACTCTATTATGGTATTAGAGCCACCCACTCCAACCCCTTCATGAGAGTTTTCACTGAAGTTTTGGGATCGATTATTTTGGCATTTGAAAATTTTAAATTTTCAAAATTTCCTATCTATGTTATTTCCAATTTCCACTGTTGAGGAAGGCACTTGAGGAAATGTTTTGTTTGTTCTCTTCAAGGCATATGTGGAAATCATTTTGTGAGGCCTGTTTTCTTTTTGTCAACGATTCATTTAAAGCTGGTGATTTTGGAAAGGGCTGAATTCATGTATATTGAAGAGAACACAATTTTTTCTATAGAGGCATTTTCATCAGAAGCCCACAATTGAAGCTTTTGGAAGGCTCAAATTCATTCGATTAGGTGCTGGCATGTTTCTTGTGTGGAGCCTCTTTTTTTTTGGCAGTGAACTTCATTGGAGGAGGCCTCAATTTGATTGGAGGCTGGCGAATCTATAAAGTTGTGATTTGATTCAAGGTCAATTTTACCTGTTGTAAGAGATGTGTGAAGCCTGGACCAGCCTCATCTTTGCCTAGAGGGAATGATTTCTCCCTTGGCTACAATCAGTTCTTAGGGAGGATATGCCTACGATTTGAAGAGGGGAAATCTTTATTGAGAGGTGTTTTCTGGAGGCTCGTTTTCTTCTACAAGCCTAATTTTGTGCTACCAGGATTTATGTTGGAAAGAGCCCATGATTTTGTGCTAGCTTGATTTCTCTTCCTATTTGAAGGAAACGATTCTTTGTTGGGAACATTTTTTTCTAAAGAGACTTGATTTCCTCCTCTTTTGAGGCACGACCATTTTATGCTGCATGATGATTTCAAAGGACCCAATGGAATGGTTGATGTTTTTGTTCTGTCATCCCAACACAATGAGAATTTGAAGCAATGGCATTATTTTTATTAAAATAAAGCATGAATTCCTTCATCATTCACGAGCATCTAAATATGATTTGATTGGTTGTGAAAGGCGAGCTTGGAGTCTCTTAATCCACTTGGGACAAACCAAGTGTGCAGATCCAAGAGCCATTGCTTTTGTCTATGGCTTTCTCTTGTTAGAGCTCTCATGCCATCCCAAGTTGCAAGGCATGAGATAGCAGATATATATCACTTTTTGCAACTTTATATTTGCTAAAGTTTTTTAGGAAATATTTCAATTTAGGGCTTTGTTTTCACAAAGGATTGGAATGGGCCCCACCTTGGAGTTTTTTTTAAGTGCTCTTGGGATCTTTAATCCAACATTGCTAGCAGTGAATCATTTTTTTCCTTCATATAGCTTTGCAGTGTGTTTCCTTTGTGTGAGAAAAGTCTCACCTTGGTGCAAGCAAAGGTTCACATGTGTGGAAAAATTGTTCCTTGCCAACATAGTTTTGATTTGCTCGAGTGTTTGGTGGATTTCTAGATCGGTCTTTTGTGGATTGCATGTAAAGGTGCTCGAGTTATTTTTCTTAGATTTTCATCCCTCTTTTATGCTTTATTGCTTCCTAAAGTATTTTCGGGTATGTGTAGGATCATGATGGGCCAAAAAGTGGCAATATGATGGGTATTTTTAGGGTATGTGGCTGATGACTTTTTTTTACCCAAAATTGATGAAATGAAAAGGGTTTTTAAAGGAGATTCTCAACTTTCCAGCAATATAAATTATGCTTTATTTTGAATTTAATAAATAATTATTATTTATTTTCTATTTGAATTCGATTAAAGTCGATTGATAGGTTGATTGAAAAATATTTATAGCTTTCAAACTCACATTTTGAATCCAAAACATGTGTCACATTCTATGCAATACTATAGGATCATGATGGCCCAAAAAATATATGATGGGTATGTGGGTGATAGCTCTTTTACCCAAAATTGATGAAACAAAAGGGTTTTAAAGAATATTCTCATCTTTCCACCAATATAAATTATGCTTTACTTTGAATTTAATAAATAATTATTATTACTCATTTTCTATTTGAACTACGACTAAAGTTCTGATTGATAGGTTGATTGAAAAACATCTATAGCTTTCAAACAATATCACATTTTTTGAATTTGAAACATGTGCCACATTCTACACTTTGCATACTATAGGATTAAAAAATATTGAATTTCATGAACTTTTGACCAAGTTCAGGTGGTCAGACATACAATTTTTTATATTTTTTAAAAGTTGTAATAAGAAATTCATAATTAATTATTCACTTGGGAAAAAATTACAAAAAAATATGCATCACATCGGGACATGAGTCCTCTACTTATATATAAAATATTATAAAAAAATATTATTGTTTTATTGTGGTTAAGGTGGTTAGACAGACACCTACTTCTTATTTTTTCCCTAAAATTTAAGTACTACTGCATTGAAATTTCAAATTTTTAACAAATAGATTTTTTTTTAAAATATAAACCTAGTAGTTTAGAAACTACATTCAATTTGATATAGATTATATTTTTCCATATTTGTGAAATAATATAGATAAATTATTCAAATTTTTATCTCAAGTTGCCTAACTCTATTTTTTCTGAATTTTTCGCCACTTAAGGGCTTGTTTTCTCCATGATGATCCTGCACATACCCAAATCTTTATGCATTGTAAATGGGTACCTAACATGGTTGTGTAGCCGAGACACATACTGCATATTTCATCTTCATTCATTCTCCCTGAGTTGCACTTAAGGGGGGGTGTTAGAGTAAATTATATTTACTTGCTTAAGTTTGCTTAGGCTTAGATTAATTTTTTTCATTTAGTTTGCATTTAGTTACTCCCGGGTAGTTTTTCCCATGCTGGGAAGGTTCTCACCCATCTATGCATTTCATGCTTTTTAAAGGCACTTTGTACATTGTGTAAATTATCTCATATTTTACACTCCTTCTTTGGTGAAATGGTAGTTCTATCTCTCTCGCTTTCATGAATTTTTCTGCAATTATTGACCTTGGGTTATTCGCTCTATCAGATTTTCCAAAAAAGATGGGTCTTATAGAGGGAGGACCCATTCACCACTTAGGGTGAATGGGTCATAGCATCAATTTCTAGGACCTCATGTTTTCCCAATTAAATGTTATGTAATTTGAATTATGGGTTTTGGGATAGATCTTTGGGAGGTGCCACAAATAAGACTTGAATTTGAATTGAAGGGGCTAATTAACTCTAATTAACCATAATTAATTAAGAAGAACCTAGATAAATGTGAAAGTGTGTTACAACACTTTACAACACTTAAAAGATGGTACCAAGTTAAGAACATTTTATCAAAAAGGGGCCCAAGAACAATGTGAATTTGTTACAACACATAACAACATTAAACCTAGGCAAAAATTAGGTTAATTCAATGAAAATTATTCCCAAATCAAGTAAGGAAAAGGTATAGTTTTTCTGTTGCTACATTTCCCCCCTACTTTAGTGAGAGGATAAACCCATGTCAAACTCACACTAAAGTAGACATTCAAGACACTTAAGTATGCAACAATAACAAAGATACATAATCATACCCTATCAAAGGTCAAGAAAAATAATCAAAAACAAAAGGATCAAGCACAACCATTTCAATGCAATGCAGAACATGGTTTTTTGTCTATAAAATATGCTACTCACTCTAGGGTAGTGGAACCTCAGTCCGTCCACTAGGTGAGTTGTCCCAAAAAATGTGTATGCTCACTCTATGGTAGTGGAACCTTGTTCTATCCACTAGGTGAGTTATCCCAATGAGGTGGAAAATGGGAGAATCATATTAGCCTCTCATACCATACTGAAGTCATCCTCCTGACAACTTTGATAAGGCACCACAATGTAATTCTTTTGTAAATGATTTTGTAATTTCATGTAAAATTTTGTTAAAGGGGATTTTTCTTTGTTCGTGTAAGGTCTTCTTCTTAGGGAGAATTGTGCCTAATGTCTCCAAGAGAGTACAAATCAAGGGTGTCAAATCATCACTCATGGGATGCCTCATTTGCATCATTCCAAGAAGGTGCATCTTACACTCTTGTAGGACATCAAACCCAATGACACCACCAAGAAGAGGACATGTCACAAGAAAAAAGGAAATCACGCTATGAAATATGCCAAAATATATCATCGATGTATGCCCCCACTTTAAAGCAGTTGCTACACCATTATTGTGATCAAATGCTTTAAAGTAGCCAAATGTTTTTCCTAATACATGAGAGCTTTCCTCGGAAAACCCTATGCCAAGTCATATATTTACAAGAGAAGTTGCATCATGAAATAGAAAGGAAGGGTTGCCCCCACAAATACATAAGAGATCTATGGATTCGGGGTCAATATGTCTTTGCTACAATGTTTTCATAGAGCATGAAACTGTCATCATTCCCCAAATTTACTCATAGAACTAGAAGAATGACACAAATAAAGTGAAAACAAAGGGAAAAGAAAATCCTTTTGGGTCAACATGCAAGAGACATAAATGTCTCGACACCTTATGTCATCCCCAAAAGGAAAATACAAGACAAATGAAAAAAAGAAAAGCTTTTGGGTCAACATAGAAGAGACATAAATGTCTCAACACCTTGTGTCATCCCCAAAAGGAAAAAAAAAGACAAATGAAATGATTAAAACATATAGAAGAATGAAAGGTACATATAGAGGAATGCACAAAAAGAGAGAGATACATCAAATGACACAACACAAGATTTCACATTATGCACATGCAATCACATAAAAAATATGAAAATATAAAATATTAGTTAGGTCCATGCAAGTCAACCTAAAGCATCACATCCCAATCTCAGTCAGTATAAACAGAAGGAAGAAAACTATCTAAAGGGACAAGAGAAAGTACCAAACTAGGGGAAGGCAATAAAATTCTTTCCCTCATTTAGTGCAAAGAAAGAATGAGCCAAGATAGGTGATCAGAATAAGCTCCTTGCATCAAAGATAATGATTTGTAATAAGTGTAAAATATGTAATAGTGAGAATGTTTAAGATCCTACAACTATTACATGGAATGGAGCGAAATACATGCTTTAAGGGACTATTTCTATGATTTCAAGTTATTTAAATATGTGTTTTAAGGAACGATGATGGACACCAATTTTGGTATCCAAAGGTTCTCTAGCACTTCTAGGGTTTTTCACCTAAAAGGAGATAGATGGACCAAAATGCTCAATGTCCCCACTCAAAACAAATGAAATGTGAATATAATAGAATAGGGAAGTAAAATAGAAAGAATGCATGTGGAAATGTGTTAAAAATTGGAATAGGGACTAGAAATGCTGTTGATCCTAAAATTTTGGCCTACTGGGACACTATACCATTATAGGTGACTTAGTCCCAGATTTGGAAAACTTTGCCAAAGCCTGTTTTAGCCAAATGGGTATCAAAATATATAGAAAACTCTAAAAAACATGTACAGTGGGAATAATTCACCACTATTGGTGACTTAGTCCGCTTTTGAATTTTTGAAAATTTGAAAGTTGAAACGGAAACCCTCGGTCTGCACTTCACTTCCTGATAGGTGTCCGCCTTTGAAACTTTGATTTCTGACTTTGTAAGTGAATTTTTATGAATATTATAACCTTGGAAGGAGGTGTAAGGAAAAAAAAGTACAAAAACATCTTCCTAATGCAAAATCCTCAAGAGAGAAGTGCAAAAACCATGATTTAACAAGTTACATACATTTGAGATGCACATTCACAGAACAATAGGTGAGACAAAAGATATTACGCATAGAGATAACACTAGATATATGTGGGGAATCCCTTACAGGAGAAAAATACCACCACACCAAGTAAACTCACTTTGTATTACAGTAAATAAATTACATACAGAGTTACAGTCTTCACTCTCAGATGTTAACTCACAGCAACAACACTTTCCCTCTAGGTCAACCTCACTCACACACTGTTACAATGCTCGTACAACATACAATAAATATTTTTCTTTACCCACAACAACCATTAGGGTTTCATTTAATTTTTGTTCCTTCACCAACAAGCTTCCTTCTTCTCGGATTAATAACACCGCCATGCATCACACATCGAGCCGCCCAACAATTAATTTGGTTATAGAGAATATTACCATATTTGCACTCTATCAATCCTCGAATTAGATCCTACATTAAATGCAAGTATATCGCTAACCAGAAAAAGAAGCTTTCGGCCAATGATTTGTTAATTTACAACAATGATGTAAAATCAACAAATGAAATCGTGCCACATGTCAACACATCACTCATCCATTGCATTTGACTATCACACCAAACTATCAGTCGTTCCTTGCAGTCCCCACCATGACACATGTTCACCGCTTGTGCAATTTCGAAGAATCAAGCTGGGAATCTACAATATTCCTAACAAGTCTCCTAGAATTCCAAGTGGCCCCCACATCCATCGGCTTGTCGCTTAGTCAGAGAAACCAAAAACTTCACAACCCCTAGTCAGAGGTTAGAAAAATATAAGATACTGCGACAACAAAGAAGATCGACCAGTCGGGAAGTTAAGAAACTTCTGAACTCTGCTACAAGGTTCTAAGGTTGGCGAAAACAACGATCCCGTGACCAACAAAGGGAAAAACTGCCAAGTCTTTAATAGAGGTTCAAGCCAACAAGTTTAGGCAAATTTTCCAATAGGAGGAAGATGACTCCAATAAGTCTTCAACCTATTCTTCAATGATTTCCAAGTCCTCAATATACCTAAATCTACAAACACACAAGGAAATAGAGAAAAATGTTGGATGTTAGGGTATTGGGGTTTTCCTTGGTCAAACCCCTTTTTAGGTAATTAAACCAAAAATGAAGAAATAATGTAATGAAACATGAAATAATGGAGTTAGAAACTTTCCATGATGATAGATCTTGAATTTATGCAACAAAAGAGGAATTTGTCCTTGAATGTCTGAAAAAGCTATCTTGATGACTTCATATGCTAAAACCATAGCTTGGTTGACTTAAAAACATGATGAATGATGAATGAATGAGAGTTGAGTTATGAATTAGGGTTTACAAGCTTGTATTTATAGGCAATCCACCTAATTTTCTCGTTAATTTGATCCCCAAGGCCGACATGAAGGAAAAATAAACTTAAAATCCATTTTTCCCACTCGAACCTTGAAAATAGCCCAAATGGGACTAAGTCACCAAGCTAGGTAACCTAGTCCCACCTAGATGGGACTAATTCACCTAGATGAGCGACTTGGTCCCACAGGGGTTATTTTTCAAACTGGATCATTGGGGAGTGAAGAAATCAAGTTTATATGATGATTTCATCGGGTCCTTAATCAAAATAAGCCTTGGGATGCACAATATGGGGCAATAGCCTAAGCCTATTAATGATGATGCAAAGGGTAATTGGGTCTAGGGATACAAAGTTCAATGTGAAAGTGTTATTAAATACACTTTACATCATTAAAATGAGGTCCACTTAGCCTAGAAAGGCACAACATCCATTGTGAATGTGTAAAACAATTAAAACACTAGATTAAAGTCAAATTTAGTTTACAAGCCTTCTAGATTGATGTGAAAATGCAATTAAATACATTTTATAACATTGAATTAGGGGAAAAATAGGTCCATTAGGCTTAAATGCTACATAAAATTCTAGAAAAGTGTGAAAGTCATTTACAACACTTTACAACACCTTTGCAAGACGTCAATAAATGCATTTTATTCAATTTGCAAGGTCCAAGAACTAATGTGGATGTGTAAAAAACCCCACAAAACTAAATCAAGGCCTTATTAGGTCCAATTTATCATCAATTATTCCCATATCAAGTGTGAAAATGTCAAGGTATACACTTTCTGGTGACACATTAAGCCCCCACTTTAGTGAGAGGATGAAACTACCTCAAACTCAAACTAAAGTAGACATTCAAGAAGAGTCCAATCATACTAATGTGGATGAAAAAGAATGAAAAATATCAAGGCATTGGTCAAGCCCCCATGATCCAAGATCCCAAGTTAAACCAATCATAAGCATGAAAGGACATGCACAACATGATCGATTTGCAGCAGAACAAGATACATGATCAAGAAATGGCAAGAACTAGAAGGAATAGAAAAATAAAAATGTGGATCAAGCTTTTATAGTTTGTGCAACACCATGTGGATCAAATCTAGGTTGTTTATCAAGAAACACATACTCACTCTGAGGCGACGTAACTCTTGTTTTTCCGCCAGGTGAGAAGTCCTAAAAGGTGAGACACATATGACTAATATACGCTCACACACACGTGAGTGGCTATGGGGAAAGTCATGCCTCAGAATGGGCTTCCTGCTCAACCATACCAAAGTTATACCTCCTAATAAATTTGATAAGGCACCACACAAAAATGGTCTTCGAGCTCTATGAGGTAGGAAAAACTTCGTATGCTTGACACTCATAGACACTGTAAATGCAAGATAGTGTAAGGATTGTTCAAAGTGATTTTTCTTAGTTCATGCACGGTCTCTTCTTAGGGAACATCATTCTTAATGTTTCCAAGAGAGGATGTGTCAAAGAAGTATCACAATCTTGAAGGGAATGAAGCCTAATGACTCCACCAAGAAAAGGATGCATCAGAAAAAGAAATAAATCATGCAATGAAACATGATGAGTGTCAATGTATGCCCCCACTTTAAAGCGGTTTCTAACACCTTTGCTATGAGAAATTTCTTTAAATTAGAAGAAGAAGACATGAGAGCTTGCTAAGAAATCCCTATACCAAGTCATACATTTATGATAAGCTACGTCATGAAAAAGGCAGTATGTCACATGCGGGCCTACTTAAGGCATGTTGTCCACATCCCAAGCTTGCTCTTATATGTTCATGAAAGGTTAACAACTAGCCACAAGAGACAATGACAAGTGACATTAGAGGACAAGGCTACTTAACCCCTTGCCCCCACTGGGTGTAGAACAAGGGTGAGCCGAAATGATTGATAAGATACATGCTAGAGTGAAAATCAATATTAATTAGAGGGATTAGGTGCCCCCACATTAGGAAGAACACAAAACTCCTTAAAATGTTAGATTTTACTACTCGAAACCTTACATTCATTCGTAGAATGACCATGAACTCTATGATATTTGAAAAATGAAGTCTTGTAATAAAATTTCTTTCGAGTTCTTGGAGGATGGGTTATCAAGTGATCATAGAGGAGTCTTGACAAGATACCCTCTTGATCAAGGGTAGAAAGTGTTCTTTTAGTTTTTAGAAAAGATACCTATTGCTTAGGACAAGATGCCATACTTACACAAGACTCTTTAGATTTCAAGATTTTGTTCTCTCCTTTAGAGGAGGGTGTAAAATCTAAAAAATTCAAATCATTAGTGTTTTTCAAGATGAAATTTATATTAAGCGAAGATGTCTTTGTTTGTTTTTCTTCTTGCAAAGGATAACTTTCAAGACCACTAGTGTCTATTAGTTCAGGATGCACTACTGTTAAAGTTTTCTTAGAGGAATCTTGTGTGATAGTGTTGATGTTGAGTGAAGGCTTGGTGATTTCTATCAAAGGACAATAACCAAGACCATGAGTTGTTTTTTACATGTTAGGTTCGATCGGGACATGAATACCTTGTTCTCTAGCACCACATCCTTTTCCGCTATATCCAAGTTGTTTCATAAGCTCATAACCTTTTCCATAAATCTTTTTCATTGCTTTTGGATTGGGTGGTTGTTCATGGTTAAGGTCGTCAAATTTTGTTGTGTAATTTACTTCTTTTTCTAAAGTGGTTGAGGTGGATGCTTGCAAAGGGTCGTCCAAGTTTTGTGTTGACATGATTGCTTTTTTAGTTCCCTTTCTAGAGTGTTTGTGTATGATCTTGTATTCTCACATGAATGTTGGTGTGAAATATAAGGAACCCCAATTGTCGTCTAATAGCTTCATGAATTGTTTTCTTTTTCTTTTTCTTGCACGGGTTTGACTTGTGTAGATGGTGTCAATGTGTTTAAATGATTCTATTTGTTTTTTGCAATGTTCAAGCAACTATTTGGATTGGGGTCAGCTTCGAGTAATGCACACTTTGTTGTTGTAGATGTACTTCATTTTATGACTAAGAGTAGAAGGCATGACATTCATTGCATGAATCCATGGTCTGCCTACAATGAGATTATAGGAAAAATTGTTAGGCATAACATGAATTGGTGTATTCAATGTAACCTCTCCAACTTAAGAGGCAAAGTGATCACACCAAGTGGTTGTTTGCCTACATTTTCAAATCCATGGATAGACAAGGAATCAGGTTAAATTTTTGATTTATCCACATGTAGCCTATCCAAAATATTTACAATACACACATTAAGGGATGAGCCATTGTCAACAAGGGTTTGCTTTATCCCTATTATTTTGTATTGAGATATGTATATGAAAGCTCCATTTTATTTTTGCACTTCCAAAGAGAGGAGTTCACTTTTGTGGAGAACAATGTCAGCATTCAATCCTTGAATTAGGGATCCTATGTCATTCAGTTGCACATTAGAAGGGATAGGAACTTTTTTCAAGGCCATTTGAAGCATAGTGTGATAGTTAGGTGAATTTTGAATTAAATCCCATAGGGATATCTTTGCAGGAGTATTATTGAGTTGGTCAACAAGATCATACTCCTTAGGAGTCAATCAAGGAGCACTAGGAAAGATGGGATTAGGAAAAGGTAATGGTGTTGGGGTGGGTTGTTGTGGTTGCAAATTGTTTCTAGTGGGGTATGTATGAGCAATGGTATTATGAATCAGTTGCAGTGAAACATTGTTCATAGGTGGGTAAAGGAAAAGTTTGGGTTTGTTTGGAGGTGGATAAAGGATGAGTTCAAGTTTTTTTTGAATTTGTTATTTGTGTGAAGGTGGGTAGATAATTGGAGGGTTCTTAGGATGTCCCATGGGGTATGTAGGAGGTCTATTAATCAAAGGGGATCTAATAGAAACTTGTGCATTCATAACCTCAGTGGTATTAGTGTGATGTATCTCTAATAAAGGGAAATCTAGAATCACCAAGTTTTATCTAAGGAAGACACATTACTATTGTTTCCATTTTCTAGCACCATGATATTCTCCGTAGGAGGAGAGTTTTTAGGAGAACTAAAAATCAAATGTTCTTGATATTCATGGTTTGGTTCTTCTAAAATGACTTCATCCCAAGTAGGGTAATGATCTCAATTGTTGGATCTTCATGTTTATTGATAGTGTGGAGATTAGGGGAAGTCTCTATTTGATTGTCATTTTTCTATAAGGTCTCATTCTCTTGTTCCATATTGGATACCCTAGTAGGAGAGTTTGTAATATGTTCATGTCCATGATTAAATTTTGTAAAGAAACTTCATCACAAATAGGGGAGGGATCAAGTGAAGGACATACATGATTTACATGCTTACCAAATAGATCTTCCCATAAGATAGGAACATTGGGAAAGGGAGGGAAAATATTCTCAGGACTCTCATCGATTATGTTATCTAGAATCAAAGTATCGTTTTCATAGCTATGAGAGATACTAGGAGAAGAAAAAGTATGATTATCATGATCATTGATGAGTTCATTCCTTTTTCCCATAATGTCTTGCAAAATAGGATAGGTAGGGGAATGATCATAAAGAGGGTTATCATAGATCTTGAAAGTTTTTTTATCTAACACTAACATATCCTCATCACTATCACAAGAGGAGATGTTAGGAGATAAAAATGGGTAGGTTTCAATGGTCTCTTGTTGTGTTGTGTGATCGTCATGATTACTTATTGTTGTGTGCTCCATTTTAGTAAATTTTTGTCTAATAGGAGAGGTAAGAGGAGAAAAAAAACTCGTATTTTCAAAACTCTCATCAATTGGTTCTTCTAGTATGATAGTATCTTCTTCACAAGTATGAGATAATAGGAGAAGAAAAAATGTGATTGTTATGATTATCCAAGATTTCTTTCACTAAATGAACCTCACCCTTAGAAGGGAAACTAGGAGAGGGATCAACGATGAACAAAAAGAGAGGGGAAATGACCTCATATTCATATGCACCTAACAAAACTTTCTTACAACATGCAATAAGATCTAAAAATAGAACACGAAAGATGATAACTATAGATTTTTGTAATGAAAACATGGGGTATGTGCAGGATCATCATGGAAAAAACAAGCCCTTAAGTGGCAAAAAATTAAAAAAAACAAAGTTAGGAAACTTTCCATAAAAATTTGAATAAGTTATCTATATTATTTAAAAAATATATGAGAATAGAATCTATAGAAAATTGAATGTAGTTTCTAAACTACTAGGTTTTTTTGTTTTTTAAATGTATTTGGTGAGAATTTGAAATTTCAATGCAGTAATACTTAAATTTCAGGGAAAAAATAAGAAGTAGGTGTTTGTCTGACCACCCTAACCACAATAAAATAATAATATTTTTTTATAATATTTTAGATATAAGTAGAGGATTGATGTCCAGATGTGATGCATATTTTTTGTAATTTTTTCCAAGTAAATAATTAACTATGAATTTTTATTACAATTTTTAAAAATATAAAAACTCATATGTCTGACCACCTTAACTTGGTCAAAACTTTATGAAATTCATTTTTTTTTAATTCTATTGTATGCGAAGCATAGAATGTGATGAATGTTTCAGATTCAAAAAATGTGATACCATTTGAAAGCTATAGATGTTTTTCAATCAACCTATCAATCGAGACTTTAGTTGTAATTCAAATAGAAAATGAATAATAATTATTAATTAAATTCAAAATAAAGCATAATTTATATTGGTGGAAAGCTGAGAATCTCCTTTAAAAGCCCTTTTCGTTTCATCAATTTTGGGTTAAAAAAAAGTTATCAGCCACATACCCATCATATCCCCACTTTTTGGCCCATCATGATCCTGCATACCCCATGATGTGATGATTATTCTACAAACTTGAAATGTAAACATGCTAAAGAAAAAATGCAAAAGAGGAATGCAATTTTTTAGATTTTAAGGATGACAATTGACTAATTATGCTATGTAAGAATATGAAAATGCAAACTTGAAATTTAAGCCATGCATGAAATGAGCTAATTTAAGCTAGATATAATGAAATGAATGTTACAAAAACTCAAAAAATAGATACAAATAGGTAAGGGTAGCAAAAAAAAGCTTTAAAATAAGGTTTTTAGTTCCGTACAAGGCAGTTTCAAGGATGAAAAGGGACTAAGTTTCCCAAGGTGACAGATTAGTCCTTGTAGGGATTTTTTTCATAATTTTAATATTTTATTGATGGATTTTGATGTTTGTTGTACTGTATGATGTAGACCTAAGATGCCAATGAAAATTTTTAGAAATGTTCAATGATTTAAGATGCAAAAATACAATCTATATGCACTTTTACCAATGCAAAATTTGAAACCCTAGAATGCAAATCAATCAATGCAAAACCTAATGCAAAGTTAATGCAAGCTAATTCTAGGATGGTGATGTACTCCAAATCAAACAAGAAGATATTCAAAAGATGGGTTCACCAAAATGTGGAGAAAGATGGGCCAAAATACACAATGTCCCCATTCAAAACTAATGAAATGTGAATAGAATAGAATAGGGAATTAAAATAGAAAGAATGCACTTGGAAATGTGTTGCATACTGGAATGGAGGCTGGAAATGTTATTGATCCTAAAATTTTAGCCTACTGGGACACTTATGCCATTCTAGGCGACTTAGTCACATATCTGGAAAACTGTGCTGGAGCCCATTTTAGCCAAATGGGTATCGAAATATATAGAAAAATATGAAACAAATGTACAGTGGGACTAAGTTACCACTGTTGGTGACTTAGTCCACTTCTGAATATCTAAAAATCTAAAAGTGGAAATGGAATCCCTCAATCTGCACTTCAGTTCTTAACAAGTGTCCGCCTTCAAAACTATGATTTCTGGCTCTATAAGTGACTTTTTGTGAATATTATAACCTTGCAAGGAGGAAGATGACTCCAATAAGTCTTCAACCTAGTCTTCAATGATTTCCAAGTCCTCAATATACCTAAATCTATAAACACACAAGGAAAGAGAGAGAAATGTTGGATGTTAGGGCATGGGGGTTTGTGTTGGTCAAACCCCTTTTTAGGTAATTAAACCAAAATGAAGAAATAATGTAATGAAGCATGAAATAATGGAGTTAGAAAATTTCCATGATGATATATCTTGAATTTCTGTAGTAAAAGATGAATAATTTTCCCTTGAATATCTGAAAAAGCTATCTTGATGACGTAAGATGCTAAAACCCTAACTTGCTTGACTTAAAAACATTATGAATGATGAATGAATGAGATTTGAGTTATGAATTAGGGTTTAGAAACCTATATTTATATGAAATCCACCTAATTTTCCTATTAATTTGATCCCCAAGGCCGACATGAAGGAAAAGTAAACTTAAAATCCAATTTTTTGCACTCGAACCTCAAAAATATCACAAATGGGACTAAGTCGCCAAGCTGGGCAACTTAGTCCCACTTGGATGGGACTACTTTACCTAGATGGGTGACTTGATCCCATAGGGGTTATTTTTCTAACTAGATTGTGAAGGAGTGAAGAAATCAAGTTTATATGATGATTTCATCGGGTCCTTGATCAAAATAAGCCTTGGGATGCACAATATGGGGCAATAGGGGCCTATTAATGATGATGTAAAGGGTAATTGGGGCTAGGGACACAATGTTCAATGTGAAAGTGTTATTAAATACACTTTACATCATTAAAATGAGGTCCACTTAGCCTAGAAAGGAACAAAATAAATGTGAATGTCTAAAACACATTACAACACTAGACTAAAGTCAAATTTAGTTTAGAATCCTTCTATATTGACGTGAAAATGCAATTAAATACATTTTATAACATTGAATTATGTAAAAAATAGGTCCATTAGGCTTAAATACTACATAAAAGTCTAGAAAAGCGTGAGTCATTTACAACATTTTACAACACCTTTGCAAGATGTCAATAAATGCATTTTATTCAATTTGCAAGGGTCCAAGAACTAATGTATATGTGTAAAACACCTCACAACACTAAATCAAGGACTTATTAGGTCTATTTTGTCATCAATTATTCCCATATGAAGTGTGAAAATGTCAAGGTATACACTTTTTGACGACACAATGACAATCATCGATACTATGTCCAAGAGTTCTATGGTATCGACAATGTGGAAGATTTGCATCTTTAGGATATAATTATAGTTTTGGAATTTATTGCATAGGTGGTAATGTTATAATTCCACGGTGTAGTAGTATCTATAAATTCCTTTCAATATCAGCTGGTGGATAAGGGAATTGAAGTTTCTTTAGTTTGTAAGGTCTTTTGCACAAGTGCTAGGTTCACCAATTTCTCTAGGTGGATACAGGGCAGGAGGACCCGAGATGACCTTGTCTTCTTTATCATTGTCATTAGGAGATATTGGTTGTTCTTTAGGAAGGAGAGCACTTATGTCAAGAGAAGGATGTTGATATCCTAATCCTTTAGTATCTTCAGTTGGTATTTGTTCTTAGAGTTGATTAATTTCATGTTCACTTGTTGTATCACATCCTTGTTTACTTAAGATCATGAATCATTTTCTATATGTATCCTTGAGGTTGATTGATGTGTTGGTTACTTTGTTAACATAGGATGGTTGAATGTTTGCTTGTTTAGAAGAACTAGGTTCACCTATTGTAGGGAACTTAGGCTCAACTTGTGTTTCAACTTCATGATGCAAAAGACCAAACATCTCAAGTGATGGAATAGTAGGGGGTGTTGGTTGTTTCAGTGAAGGGTAAAAGGATGCATTATTCTCAAGGTTGTTAAGGCAATCATTTATGAAGTTATTCATGCTGGAACCGTCTTATCCAATGATGTTAACATCACGAGGAGGAAATGCATTAGGAGTTGTGTGAGCATGAGTATGTTCAATTTGATTAGGGTCATTTCTAAAAACACAACTTGAAACATCAACCAAAGAGAACAAGGATTTCCACACATTACTTAAACAATTATCCATTTTCATAATTTTAGATCTAAACATGGTAATTCACTGATTACACAAAGCAATAATTGAAAATGAAATGTCATTGATGTAATTTTGAATTTTAACAATGCACTAAAATAAAGCAATCTAAGCTAAATGCAATGAATTTGATGAAACAACAAATCAGTAAAATGAAACAGGAAAGTAATAACAGCAAAAAGAAGCCTAAAACTGAGATTTTAATTTCTAGAAAATGTAGATGAGTAGCTAACAGGCTTTCATTTTCCAATAAGGGTGAATGGGTCCTGGTTAGGTTTTTTCTAAGATGTTTATGTGGATTTCAGAGTGATTTTTAATTCCTTTTTCAAATGACAAAAGCTTCACGTTGGACCTATCCAAGGACTGTTTCACAAGTAAAGGCGAATGGGTCTTGGTTAGGTATTTTTAAAAAGTTTTTGAATGATTTGCAAGCTTTCAGTATGTCTTTTAGTTCTAGGTTTGATGCAGTAAGTTTTAGTTTCAGGTTTTCCTGAAATGCAATGAAAAGATGAATGCAAGGACCTATGTTGAAATATTTTTTTAAATTTTTTTAAATGCTAATAAATGAGATATAAATGATATGCACAATGACCAATTTTTTTGTATTTTTTTCAGATTTAGAGAGATGCAAAACAATGCAAATCTTAACCCTAAATGAGATGCAGTCTTGAATCCAATGCAATAAATCCTAAATGAGATCTTGATTTAATGCAAGTGAGATACAAATGAGTGCAATATCCAATCTAGGATGCAATGAAAGACTTCAAAATCAGAAAATTGCAATATTCAATAAGTCAAGTTCACCACTAATGATGAGGTTGGAAAATAGGGTTCATAAAAAAGAAATGAATCAAGATGAGGAACCACTAAGTTTTCCCACACAAATCACTACAATTGATTCGTGTAATTATGAGGACAAAAAGATGTAAACAACAATTATAAATTGACCCTAACTATTATAGAAACTATGAGGGGAGTTTTTAGAGTTTAAAATGGTGTGTACCTTACTACAAGAAGTTTGTTTTTAGGGAACAAAGGACTCATTCTCCTTTGGTGGTGAATGGGTCCCCATGAGGGTTTCTGAAAATGAGATTTGGGTTATTTTCCTTGATATTTGCACTCTCAAATTCTTGGTTGTTAGCTCCTGAAAACCTGTAATAAATCCTGTAGCTTCAATTCTTCGTTCTTGCACTATGAAGGATCAATCTTGCAACTTGACAACTTTGACAATTTTGCTCCAAACTTTTTCTCCACTTGATCTTCAACTTATAAATCTACAAAGACACACTCAAGGAAAGAAAAAAATGTTGATTTTTAAAGAATAGGGGTTTGCCTAAGTCAAACCCCTTGTAGGTAATTAAACCAAATGATGAAATAATGAAATTGAAGCAAAAATATGAAATGATGTAATGTTGATACCTTGGAAGTTTTCTTGGAAGATAAATCTACAATATAACATGTAGTGACCATGAAGAATGTAGATCTTAGATGTGAAGCAATTCTTGTAAGTAGATCTTCAATGCTACATCCACTATCTTAGCTCAACATGTAGGAATGCACTATGCCTTAGACATGATGAAATGATCTTGAATTGTTGCAATAAAACCTTGATAATCTACCTTGAAATGCCTTTGAAAATGCTCTATAATTCTCTTTCTCTTGATCTCATAAAGTCACAAAAGATTGCTAGGATGTCTTGTAAACTTGCTAGGAGAAACAATGTGAATTAACCCCATATTTATACCAAATCAAGAGATTAAGCCCAAAATTCAAACAATTCAAGTCGACACCAGATCTGGAAACAAACATTATTAAATTCTTGCTAGAATGAAATTCAAAAATGGGGTCCTCATTAAGGGAGGACCCATTCGCCACCTAGGGCGAATGGGTCTTGGCATTGTTTTCTAGGACCTTGCCTTCGAGGAATGAAAAAACATCAAAAACCCAAGTAGGATTTGCAAAACAAGAGGAGTCCTATAAAGGGAGGACCCATTTACCACCTAGGGAAAATGGGTCCTAGCACCAATTTTTAGGACCTCAAGTTTTCCCAATTAAATGTTATGTAATTTGAATTATAGGTTTTGGGATAGATCTTCGGGAGGTGTCACAAATAAGGCTTGAATTTTAATTAAAAGGGCTAATTAACTCTAAGTAACCACAATTAATTAAGAAGACCCTAGATAAATGTGAAAGTGTGTTACAACACTTAAAAGAGGGTACCAAGTTAAGTACATTTTATTAAAAAGGGGCCCAAGATCAATGTGAATGTGTTACAACACATCACAACATTAAACCTAGACAAAATTAGGTTAATTCAATGACAATTATTCTCAAATCAAGTAAGGAAAAGGGATACTTTTTCTGTTGCTATAGTATAAATATGTTGTAAGACTGAATATTATAGGCACAAGTACTATAACAACAATTGAACCTTGCACAACTAGTGGCCCCTCTCTCCTAATGTTGAATAGACAGCTTCAGTGACCCCATGAATCTGATTTTTATACTAGTCAAATCAAGTTATTTTATTAATTATTTACCAACAACTAAGGTTGAATAGGTCTTATTTATTTCTCATCTAGCATCCCTGTAGTTAGTATCATGGCCCCAACAACTGAAGTTGAATAGATCTCATTTATTTTTCATCTAACGGCACCAATTAGTAACATGGCCCCAACAACTGAAGTTGAATAGGTCTCATTTATTTCTCATCTAACACCACTACAATTAATAACATGGCCCCAACAACTAATGGTGAATAGGTCTCATTTATTTCTCATTAACAACACTACAATTAGTAACATGACCCCTCTATATCAATACCTTTCACATGACAAGCAAACAAGTTCAGTGAATAAGCTTTTAGTACTCAAATTTCACATACTCTATTAAAGCTCAACTGAAAAATCTGATTTGAATGTCCCACGTCATATAAAATCCTATACCCAGATATTCTCTCACCTCTACGTTTCAAATGACCAATTTCATATCCAAGCAGGTCTTATGTGTCATGAGAAGGATATAAACCAAATTTCATGACGTTCTGGGTCTTATGTGTCATGAGAAGGATATCAACCAAAATTTTCAAAAGTTAATTTGTATTATGTTTTCTCATATTATATTTTATTAGATTATTTGAATGCTGGTCCATTATAAAAAAAATGACTTTGATTCCAAACATTAGAAAATATAAGTATTGTTAGAAAAATATTTGAAAAAATATATTCCCCTCCACATGGATGATCTTATTTTAATAGAAATAATGATATATATGTTAAGAGAAATGAGATAATCCAATAAATAGGTCTAAATATATTTTTAATACCAATTAAAAATTAATGATCTAAATATAACATTCAATAGAAAATTACAAAAAATATACATGTCCTAAAAAATAGAGTTACTCATTTATTCTAAAAAAATGTCAAAAAAGTTGTTTTTAGTGAATATTATGTGATATGGTAAAATGTCACTCAATAATAAATAAAAATTAATAATAAAAATTAAATTTTTAAAATAAAAATAATAGAAATATTCTTTCAAATTTTTTAAAAAGTTAATAATTGAATCTAGAAAAAAGTTCCAAAACTTATAGGTTTACATCATCCTTAAATTCTTGTCTATTTTTTGATATAATTCAAAATAATTGAAAAATATTAAGATATGGTTTGAGTGGTTCAAAAATGTAGAAAAGTGTGGCACACTATTATGTTGTCACCCATAAAATTAGAAAATTCATGGGAAAATGAATACTCTCATATTGGTTATAGATAAGCTATGAACATCCTCTAGAGTAAATAAAAGGTCTAAGATGTTGGGGTAGAAATTAAATATTAGAGATATTATTGAAGACTCCATGATTATGGGTGATATAAGATAAGTCTTCTAAGTGAATCCTTGATGGCACCCACCCTACTGTAGGTACCCAAAATTTAACCAAATCAAAGCTAGCAAATAGAGAAGGGAGTTTGTGTTGTTGAAAGAAACCCACACAACCTCTGTAGAGGTCTACAAAATCTTGTTGTAGGAGAAATATTTAGTTTTAGGTAAACAAAACTATGCTATAGGTGCAACAATAAATTATTATAAGAATAAAAATCTATGTTGCAAGAACCTAAGTACTAATATATAAGAATTTGACCACATAATACATACTCACAAAATACCTAGATATCCACACATAGAAAATAACCAATTTTTTTAGCCATAAATCTCATAAAAAAATATAATCAATAGAAGAGGACACATTCTAAGAAAGAAAAATCTTAAAAGGTTAATATTTTATTTCATATATCTCAATATATAGTAATTTATACATAGTTGCTTCTCTTAAGAATATTGAGCAAAATTCTAAGATTCATCTATTCTCCTCTTTCCTATTGTTTGTCTATCACATGCTTCTTTACTTTTTTTTCCTCCTCCTGTCTACTTTTTGGTTTATCCCCTTCTTGTTCTTGAGAATTTTCCTCTTCCTCTTCTCTCTACTCTCTTCTTTTCTTTTCTCTCAAACTCCCTATAAGATTTGGAAATTTTTCCAAGATTAAAATCGGTGGAATTTTCAAAATCCTATAATAAATATTCAATAACTCTTCTCTAGGTTAAAAAATCTCACTCAGACTCATTGTTCTCCATTTTTCTTACTTTTTTCGTTAATGTGCTAGTAGGTAGGTGGTTCTTCCCAAAACAGTTAAGAAAAATAAAAATTTAAATCACCAAAAACTTGTACAAGGGTGGGTCGAAGAAAAAAGTACCAAAATAAAATAAATACATAATGCTCCTACATCAAATTAATGGGGTACAAAAAATTGTGAGACCTCACTCATTATCTAAAATTCTATGTTAGTACTAGTCAAAATTTTAGTTGCTGTAGAAACAATATTGATACTACAAGTTAATAACACTATTGATACAAGCTAATCTAGTAGAACTCGAGCTCTATTGGGATTAACCAAGTGACATCCTCCACTAGTCTAATCCTCCATTTAACCAAATATTCATGGTATATTTATCCCCTACTCTTACTAACCACTCTTGATTCCAAAATACATTCAATCTTCTCTCATAGTGCACAAAAATAGTACTAAAAATTAGAGAAATTAAAAAACATGTAGGTAGCTCGAACTCATAACCATGTGGTGAAAATATCTTGATAATTTTACATCCAGTCCAATCTTCTTCCACTTTATCCTGTTATAGGTATGGCTCATAAATACATATTTTTGTAGATGTGAAAGTACCATATCTCCAACTTCAAAATCAAATTTTCTCCTCTTAAAATATTCCCTCTCTTTTTATTGCTATCTACTCAAAGAGAGTTTTTATGTTACATGGTGCAAATATTGCATATTTTTTGCAAACTCTTCTCTTTTAGCACTTCACTCATAAATCTTGATCTATGTAAGCTCCCTAAATCATAAAATACTCATAGAATTGTATCCATAAATAATATAGAATAGATTCTTACATGTATATTTGTTACCTAAGTCATTATATAAAAAAAATCTTGTGATAGTATCAAATCCCATTGCTTTGGCTTCTCACCAAACAAGCAGCTTAAGAAACTTCTTAAGCTTTGATTAACAAATTTGATCTATCCTTCTATTTGAGGATGATATACAAAGATGAACTTTAAATCAACTCCTAATTTCTTCCAAATTGTCCTTTGAAAATGTCTTGTAAACATAGTGTCATGGTTTGAAACTAAACATTTTGGTAAGCCATGCATGCTAACAACCTTTGTGAAAATTAAATTCGTAAGATGTTTAAACAAATAAAATCAAAGTCTATAAAACATAAATAACTTGAATACAATTGAAAACTAAAATCAAATCAAATCTCTTTTTCTACAAAATCCACTACATACCTCAATAAATGATATGAAATGTCAATTTTTTGTTGGAATGTAGATTCATTCTCAAATAGCATAAGACCAATAAGATAATGAGGATAGATTTGAAAAACTAGCCTTGCTTACATGTATAATGCATCCAAAATGATGAAGAAAATGGATAAATTTATAGAATTAGGAGATGTGGATGAGGAATATGATATGAGTTAACTATAAAATCATTAGAGTGAACTCCACTGAGAAAGAAAAAGTTTCTATTTCAAAGAGTGGAGAGGATAATAGTGGATTACTCAGCTTAAATATATGATAAGTGTGAACATGAAGTGTTCAACTTTAGATTGAGCTAATTAATGAATATGTAAGAGGTTTCTAATTGAAAGGAGTTAACTAAAGACTACTAAGTGAGATCTAGTTAACTATTAATGGAAGAAAGAGTTAACTAAATAGGTAACTAGAGTTAATTGATGAGTAAGAAAAGTAAATTTTATTTAAACAATAAAATTAGACAATATTCAATTACATAAATAAATATTATTTAAGTAAATAAATAAATAAATATTATTTAATTAAATGGATAATGAGAATTAGTAAATGATGTGATAGTTATAAAGTGATAAATGATTTAATTAATGTGATAGAAGATTAGTGTGATGAAAGAGTTAATCATGGTAAATTAATGATCAACTATTGGAAAATAATTAAGGGAATATTTTTAGTGTATAATAATTGTGGAATTATTGGTCTTTTTGCAAGATATAAAATGAGTCATTTTTCAAAAATATATCAGCAACCACAAAAACATAATCCTTACTTCTTTGTGTTTTTGGTATTCAAGAACAAAATCCATGTGTATGTCATCTAATGGTTTGTTTGGTATGGGTAATGGTCGATTTAGTCCATTTTGACTCCCTACTTTGGCATATTGGAAAACTTGATATCATTGCATAGTTTTTTAACTTTTGACCTCATCCTTGGCTAATAATATTTTTAACTAAGCTATGTCATGGTCCTATCAGCTCTAGAATATTCAAACCACCACAATTCTTTTCTATTATTTAATTATGTCTCATTGATCCTTGAACTATGTATAGCCATTTTATTTTGAATAATAATCCATCCTATATAAAGTAATCCATCCAAGGTGTCCTATCCACACTAGTAGGATGCATACATGTTTTCTATGCATCCTTAAATTCCAAATCATCTGGGTATAAATCCTTCATAGCATCAAACCAAACTACTTCAAATATCATTTAAGTCAATACTATTCCTCTTCTTCTCAAAACATTTTTTTCTTTTTTGAAGTCCCACTTTGATGCTTGAGAATAAAATGATAACCTTGTAGGTATTCACAACACTTCATCTATCATTGGTTAATATCTTGGTTTGGAATTTAATAAATTATAAAGCATGATGATCCATGCAAAGTATAAACTCCTTAGGAAGATAATAATGTCACCTTTTCTTCAAGGCCTACACAATGGCATAAAACTCTTTTATCATAAATGGAATACCTCTTCTTAACGATGTCATTAATTTTTTAAACCAAAATATATAATAGGTCTACCCTCTTGGTTGAGAACAAGTCCTATGGCTATCCCACTCACATCACAATCCACTTAAAACACTTTTACAAATTTGGGTAAGCCAACATGGGTTTCTTGGTGAGCTTCTTCAAAATCTCAAAACTCTTATCTACTAATGTTGTCCACTTAAACTATTTTCTATGTCCTGTTGTGGTTACAATTATGGGTACACATAATCCACTATAATTTTGAATAAATCCCTGATAAAATCTAGATAAGCCATAAAATTTCTTAACTCATGTATGCTTCTAACTCTAATTCATTATATTATTTCTTGAACCTTTTATAGATCCATTTACAATCCTTTAAGTATCTAAAAACGATAAATTTACCTTTCATAAAACTACATTTCTCTAAGTTTCAACCATTGCAAGATGTGCATAATCTATAGAAAATGTTCTTCCCTACTATTGCTAAAAATTAGAATATCATCAAGGTAAAAAATTTATGAAAATTTTCCTAAACAATGGTTTCAATGCCTTTTTCATCAACCACATAAATGTGCTAAGTGCATTTGTTAATCCAAAGGTCAATTTTAAAGAAGGAAAATGAATTAAGAGTATATTTGAAAAAATATATAAAAAGATAAATTCAGTCTATTATGGAATTTCTGGAGAATGTGATGAGCATGCAAAAAAGGATTTCCATCTAAGGTTTTTAGACTAATGGGGGAAAACGAACAAGGGAACTAGATTGATGAAAGAGAAATGTTTTATGTGAAAGGATTGGTAGAAAGGCCATATTTGCAAGACCATTCATATACATGGTACCTAAGTGGCAGAACCAAAGAAATATAAAATACTTACAAACCCTTGAAAATATTAGGGATAATATGATGATAGAAGCTAGTGTAGAGGAGATATCTAGGAAATGGTAGAGAGATAAGGAGAATGAAAGATTTCACCTGCTTTAACTATGAAAAGAAGGGCCATTTTTCTAATGCTTGAGTGATAAGAAGAAACAATGTGGGTTTTGTGGAAGTACTAATCATGATATTTTCAATTGTGGGGAGGAACTTCAACATATTATAAAAATACAACACCATAGTCTAAGAGAAATGAATTATAAAGACTAAATTCCTCTAAAGGAGGAAGAATCTTGAGGAAAGTACCAAAATAACCTAATCATGTAACAAGGAGATGTCAAAAACTATAGTAGCATGACTCTAAAACCATTGAGACTGGATATTAAAAAGGAGAATATAAAGTCAACACAAAATAAAAAACATAATAAGAGAAACAAGGCATCAGTGGTCACTAGAGAGAAGCTAATACAACAAATGAAATTAGCATAACTACTAAGGATGAAACCACTAAAGATGGAGAAGAAATCCATCCCACTAAATAATAACATGATCAAATTGTGGAAGAAACCATGAAAATAATTACAAATCAACATTAGAAAGAAGTAGAGAAAAAAAGTTACTTTTTCTGAACAAGAAATGTGCATACTAAAGAAACTTATATAAATGACAAAATAGTATAATATCCTAGAAAAAATAAAATAGCTTTATAAATACTAGAATAAACATAAATTTCAACTAAAACAAATAAGAATAATAGGGAAAAATGAAAAGAGGAAAATTAGACCTATCATGATTAAGTTGTCAGTATTAATAATAAGAAACTCAAAAATGTGATTATGGAATTAGGAGCTAACATAAACATGATCCCTAAAAGGGTATGGGAATATTTAGGGAAACCTAAAATTGAACACGTGCACCCTATAGCATTAGCTTGGTTGACTGTTCTAATATGAAGACTATAGGGACCTGGAGGCACATAGAAGTAACTGTCATGGGGGTAAATAAAATAGTAGAATTTGAGGTAGTTGCAATCAAGGAAAATTTTGATTCATTCATTCAAATTCTTGGATGGAGATGGTTTGTTAACACAAATGCGATTGTATATTCAAGGAAGATTGCTGTAGAAAAATGGCCCTTTGAAATTTTCATGGTCTTTTAGGTCTTTCTTCATGATGCTTGGTCCATTTTTCTTTGATTTAATGTTGCAATGTGGCTTAAACATTCACATTAGGTCCTTAAAATTCAAATTATGGCATCTTGTGAAGGTATTGTGAAGTGTTGTAAAACATTTCTACACTTTTCTAGACTCTATTCATACAATTCACCAAAAAATCACCTTTTCATCACTTATCAAGTCCTATTTTGAAGTGTTGTAAAGTCTTGTAACAATATTTCATGCTTTTCTAGGGTCAATTTCACTATTTACACCTTTCTTATGCTTTATTTGACCCCTTTATGCACTCATAAGGCTTAATTAAGTGTGTTTTTGAATGTAAACCTAACAAACAACATTAAATGCAATATAATTCCTAACACATACTTTCAAGTCCAAGGTGGGACCCATTCGCCATGGGTGGCGAATGAGTCCCTCTTGGCTCAAAATTCAATTTTTTTCAAATTTTCTTTCAGGTTTTTACTTAAAATCACCTTATGTTGCCCTATGATGAGGTATCTTTGGGTTACTAAGGCACAAGTGTGTATAAATAAGTGTTTTTCTTCTCATTTTATCCCCCATTCATCAAGTTCACTAATTCACTCATTCATTAAAGCATTCAAGCACTTTGTATCATTCAATCAAGCATCAATCAAGTATTTTGGAGCACCCATTGACATATCTTTAGATTTCTTCAACAAGGTTGGTGAGTTTAGGACATTTGCATGTTATTTATTCATTTTTCCTTGTTCATTTCATTCTATTTCTTCTTTAAGGTTTTGATTACCAAAGTGGGATTTGACCAAGGAAAATCCCTATAACCTAACACTTAACCATTTTCCCCCTTCTGCATGTGTGTTTGCAAAATTTTGTATGCAAATTTATCAAGTATTTACATGTTGAAAAGTGGAAAAGAAGTCAACAAAATGTTTCAAGTCAAATCAAACCTATTTTAGGCTTGGAGACAACCTACTGTCCATTTTCTACAGATTTGACTCTGTCAACCCGACAAGAAGACAACCTCAGATCTGGTGCTACAAAATTGATCCTTGATTTCACAAAATTTTGGGAGAGGACTGATTCACCATTAGTGGTGAATGAGTCCAACCTTAAGGATGAAAAGTTAGATTTAGTCGGATTCTAGATCTCGACACTTAGAATCTTGTTTTTAGAAGTTTTCATCAGAAGCAGGATTGATTCGACATCAGTGGTGAATGAGTCCCACTGGTGATTTTTAGTGATCTCTGTTAGCATTCAGGACACTCTAGATTCTTCATTCTCTACCCAGGTGCACTCTGATTCAGCCTTATTCTTTTCTATTTTGCATTTGTTCATATTTAGCTCATGCTTGCATATCACATTGTGTTTTCAAACATTACATATTTCTTAGGTTTTGCATTCATAATCAGTCAATTACTTAGCTTAGTTGCATTTAGATCATCTCATTTAGCCTTAATAATATCATACACATCTTAATTTGAGTGAACCACATTAATTTTTCATGAGGTTTATCTCTCTCCTTTTAGGTGAAACATCCTAAGAGTGCAAGAGTAGCCTATAAGCCTCACACCCAAAAATATATGGTTCAGGAAGAAATATATTTTACATATAAATAAAAAATAGTCCACATTCCCCTAGGAAAAAATCAAGACGTAACTTATGTAGAAGTAATAAATGTGGAGGAATACAATGACTATAATAGAAAAACTATTTATACAATATCAAAACTCCCTACAAGTGAAACATTTAAAGAACCCAATTCATAAGGAGAAATAGAGATAGAGAGAAGTGGTTATAGAATAGATAAGATGTTTTATATTCATGGATGCAAGAATAACCAAAACTGCACTCCTAGATAATTATTGGTTTTAGAAAAATATTGCATTGTAGGAAGATTGTAGCAACCTAGGAGATCATGATAAACATGTTCCTTAAATATCTCATCAAATAAATCACATCTCACATTGAATCTCATATCAAAGTACCTAAGTATTCAAGGTTAGGAGACCTTTAAAATTTCATAGATAGAACAAATTTTTGATATTGAGGATCTAAGGCTTGATATACTCCAACACACACTCATTTGCAATGCCACAAGATTACATAATAAATATAAAGATAGAATTATGAAATGGAAAATATTCAAAATCCTAATTAAAATAAGATACTTACCAGAAGAGAAAGAATATATTTACATACCTAAAGATGATGGTAATATCTTTTCTAAAGATCACTTAAACACCTATATAAAAAGATGGGAGGAAAGGTATGAGTGTCATGAGAGACTATACATCCAACTCTTCTATTGTACAATAACACAGGTTTCTGAGACTTGCTATATAAATCAAGAAATAAGAGGAGAGATAAAATCCTAGATAAAACTCAAAATGGATTTCCTACGTATTGTAGAAGAGGTGGATTCACTACTGATGAGTTCTCTTCATTCATAGAGCCTCATGGGGTGAACCTCCCTAAACTACCTCAATGGAACAGTGGCAATAGTTATAGAATCAGAAAGAGAAGGTCACAAAGATTCTCTAGAAAAATTGACGAGCTTTCAACCAAAGGGCGTCAGTGCATAATATAGATGACAACACAGTGTGTTGGCATCCTAAAGGAATGTTGGCATCTTGTATGGACTAGAAAGAAAGAATATCACAGAGAATACAAAGTGGCTACTTCTACTCTGATTGCTAAAAACCTCAGAATGCAAAAAAGTGATAGAATTGAAATAGAGTGAAGTAGAACTGATAAAGATAAGAAGAAGAAAGGAAATAAATACTTACAACCACGTGAGTAATGAAGCCTCCAACAAGATGAATGTCTTTTAAACCTACACACATGATATTTGGAGAGAATGTTGAGGTTGTATAGGGGTTTGCATTAGTCAACCCCCGTTTTGATGTTCGCACCTCCATGGATAGGCAAGAAGATAGAGAAAGGAAAAATGAATGAAGCATGTGGTGAAAGCAAAACCCACTTAGGAGTAGAACCCACACCACGAAGTAGGAGTGATAAAATCAAACCCCGCTCAAGGAGAATCCGTATCACCAAGTAAGTATGCAAATAGTAGGTTTATATGGAATCCTAGGATGCTCACAAGCATGAAATGAGGGAGATGAAGTTGCAAAGGGTGTTGTAAAGGGAGCTTGAGAGAGCTTGAGGTTGTTACAACAAGCTATATGAAGCTATACAAGAAAAATTTGAAGTGTAGAGGTTGGAGCCAAAGTAAGAGAGAAGCTAGAAGTAGAAGAGTGGAGCTAGAAATGGAGGAAGGGTTGCAAATGAGGTGAAAATACTACTTTTAAGGAGAGAAAAGAAGCTTCTTCAACTGTTACAAGGTACCCCAGGCCATTACCACTGACCAAAGGAAGTGACAAGTGGAAAGCATGCTCAGAGGAAACTATTTGAGCATTGAAACATTATAGGATGCTAGCACGACACACAGACATCCGTGCAGTGCTCTAATGTCCAGAACCGTCACACTACAAAACAACACAAACGAGAAAAGCACAAGGTTCGATGTAAAGCTAACATGCAAGGGTAGCTGTTGAAAAGGGTGCTAGAGCATCATGAGAGGGAAAAAGGTTGATGCAAGGGCTAAAATGAGCCTACTCAAGATGCTAAGGGAGTGGACACTAAAGCGGATGCAAGAATGTATGTGAAATTGCGAGGGGTGAAATTTTATGCTTATAAACATGTACCTTTTCTCTGAACATTTATGAGCAACATATACACAACAAGTGCTTAAGAGAAAGGAAATAATATTCAAACCTAACACAAGAAATCAAGTATTTGTACCATAGCCTAATTTTTCACCTCATAAGAAGGAATATGGAAATATATTCAATGGATGGAGAATCTTGAGACAACTTGTAATGAAAGGAGATGTATAATGCAACAAGAAGATGAGGATAAATTTAATATGGATATAGAGGTGAATCAAGGGGAGAGGGAACTAGAATCATCTAGTGAATCTATGCAGAAATACTTTAACCAACCAATTAACCTTAGAGAGGAAAATATTGCTAAAAATTGGGACCCTAAACTTGCAAAGATAGGGGACTACCAGGATGAAATATTGGTCTCATAGGTTGTAGAAATTATATCAATGTTTGAATATTTTTTTCTAGTTCACATTCATTGACTTAAATCAGATAAAAGAAGAAGTAGGTCCCATGAAAATACAACTCAAATAAGGGGTTAAACAATCAAAGAAAACAACCTATAGACTCTGTTGGGTGGTTTTTAATGAACCAAACTTGATCTCACCCATTGTCTATGAACTTTCCATAATTCAATGATCAACAATGGTGAGGATTGGCCAACGACTATGTGAAAGCTTGCTAGGCTTTCCCTCTACAATTCGGGCTCGACAAGACCTAGGAGGGTGATCAATGTACCCAGTGATACTCTTGTGTCATTTAGCACATACATTGCAAACAAAAGATACATTCTCATAGATTGAAAATTAGATGTAATCCTTCAAGAATTTAGTTAATTCTCTAAAATAATCATCTAAAGCAGAGAATGGATGACCTTTCATGAAACTTTAAAACAATTTAAGGTGTATGTTCAATGATTTTCTATAAGGATTTGTTCTTTGAGAAGCAGGGTTGACTCAATTACTTCAAAGTTATCCAAATCAATAGAATAGTGTCTTATCCATGGGCAACAAATTCAATTTTGAAACAAACTCTAATACAAAAATGACCCAACTCAGAATTTATAGACTATTGTGATATTGCATTATAATAAAACAACTCTATCCTCCCAGAACAAAAACTACTTATCAAATCCTCGTACTTAATCAAACAAACCTATGATTGCATCGAAGAATTTTAATTAATTCTTTGAATTAAAACAGAGATAAAATCATACATTCAACCAAAATGATTGAAGACTAACAAAAGGATCCTTGGTCATTTTATTAATAATTCATATGACAAAGTACAACAAGAGAGAAATTGTTCCAAAATTTTCTTTTTTTCATTCACATGCCATCACTATTGTAAAACCATTATGCCTACTGCAAAGTTGAATTCAACCTATGACTCAACATTAATTCTATTTCCTTCGTGCTTGAATTATAAAATTATTTATAATGAGTTTAAAAGATCTTCTCATCAAAAGACTTGTGTGATTGGCCTTGAATTTCCTTTTATAAGAACAAGGGAGCAACAAGCTTCAGGCCAAATTACACATTTAGTCACATTTTACATTTGACTTACATTTCAATTTCAATTTCAAAACATCCCCAAAGCAATTATATTTGCATTTTCAGAAGGGGGAAAACACATAAGACAAAATTCCTTTTCATAATGATGGAGAAGATAATTCTTGTCCTCCAAAGGGAATCTTTCATCGTTGTAGTAGCACCAACTGTGAGAAAAGAATCTTCTCCATGATAAAAATTATACTCCATGTGCCATCAAGTCAATAGAAACTAAAACAAGAAAGCAAGAAAAAGAGAAAAGCACATAACCCATCCACATCAGCACATCATGTCATCACATCACAATTAAGAGGAGATGATATTTTGCAATACTTCATCCAAGGCTTAATATGCAAACTTTTCAAGCCATTTATTATACTCCTCTTCAGTAGGCCATTGCATGTCTAGTAGCTTCTGCACCTTAGTGTTGTGCTGATTGTACCTAGCATCCATCACTATCCTAGCCTCCTTTACAAATGTACCCAAACGCACCTCAATTCCTATCATGTTATCCATAGATGCATTCAACATGGTGTAATTTCTGCAAAATACGCTTGGGAGGACTAAGAAACCCTTTCTGGAAACTTAGTCTCATCTTGAATTTCTGAAATCTCTAGGATCGTGATCCTGAGGCTCAATGTCTGCACTTCCTTCTTCTCTGATCTCAGGCTCTAAAACTTCTAGATATGGCTTGTAGGTGAGTTTATGTGAAGATAAAAACCTTTCAATGCAACTTTACAACTTTTCAACTTTTCACTTCAAATGATCTTCAAGTCTTCAACCTAAATCTACAAACACAAACATGCAAGAGGGTATGTGCAGGATCATGATGGGCCAAAAAGTGGCGATATGATGGGTATGTGGCTGATGATTTTTTCTTACCCAAAATTTATGAAACAAAAGGTTTTTAAAGGAGATTCTCAAATTTCCACCAATATAAATTATTCTTTACTTTGAATTTAATAAATAATTATTATTCATTTTCTATTTGAATTATGACTAAAGTCTTGATTGATAGGATGATTGAAAAATCTATAGCTTTCAAACAATATCACATTTTTGAATCTAAAATATGTGTCACATTCTATGTTTCACATACTATAGTATTTTAAAAAATTAATTGAATTTCATGAAGTTTTGATCAAGTTAAGGTGGTGGACATACAAGTTTTATATTTTTTTAAAAGTTGTAATAAAAATTCATAATTAATTATTTACTTGGAAAAATTACAAAAAATATGCATCACATCTGAATATGAGTCCTCTACTTATATATAAAATGTTATAAAAAAATATTATCATTAAATATTGTGGTTAGGGTGGTCAGACAAAGACCTACTTCTTATTTTTCCCCTGAAATTTAAGTACTACTACATTGAAATTTCAAATTTTCACCAAATAGATTTTTTTTTTTAAAACCTAGTAGTTTAGAAACTACATTTAATTTGCTATAGATTCTATTCTTACATATTTTGAAATAATATAGATAACCTATTCAAATTTTTACGTCAAGTTTCCTAACTCTGATTTTTGAATTTTTGCCACTTAAGGGCCTATTTTTTCCATGATGATCCTGCACATACCCAAGAGAGGAAAAAAAACTTGTTTATTGTTAGTAAATGGGGGTTTGCCTTGGTCAAACCCCTTGTTGGTAATTAAACCTTGGAATGAAATAGAATAATGAAGGGAAATGGTGAATGAACAACATGCAATGTTACAACTCATCAAACCCTTGTTATGAAATCTTCAAACTTGTGTGAAATGGCTAGCTTGAATGTAGATCTTGAAATGCTTGAATGCCCTATAGATCTTTGCATGAATTGCTTGCTTGAATCAAAACATTACATCACAAATGTTAGCTCAAAAAACACACATGATGCAAGAATATCCTTTATATGATGCTTGAATCTTGATGATGGCTCCAAATGCTTGATGAATTGTTCTTGAATGCTCTTGTGAACTCAATTATGCTATTAGGAATGATCATTCAACTTTCTTGGTAAGAAATGAGTGAAAGAACCTTGTATTTATACTTATCTATGTTTAATATCCCAAAATTACACCACAACAAGCCAAAATATGAATTCATTAATTAAAGGAGGCTAAATTCCACCAAGATTTGAAATTAAATCCTAAAAAATCAACTAAGGTGGACTAAGATTCCCTAGGTGGTGCCTTAGTCTCGAGGCATGAAACTTAGGGCACATACTCCAAAAAGGGGCCCATTTAAGGCACATTTGAAATCAGGGTCCCAAGACCTTTGGAGGAAAGAGATGCTCTAGGTGGCATCTTATTCCAAGTCCAAAAATTAGGGACACACATCCTGAATCATTAAATTATCATTTACCCTTTGAGGTTTGTTAGGATTAGCTATAAAAAGATATAATTTATTAGGCTTGTGGATGCAAAATGGGACCAATTAAGACATAAATAGGGATAAATAAAGTAAGGTGGTCCCAAAAAAGTGTGAAAATGCAAGGGTATGCATTTTCCTACACTACATTTAGCCCCCACTTTAGTGAGAGGGTGAACTTGTTTCAAACTCACACTAAAGTAGCCAACTACAGAATCAAGAGGGGTTCAAATGTATGAATGCTAGTAAGATAGAATGGCAATAATCAAGAGGGTGGTTAAGCCCCCAACATCAAGATCCTATGACAAACCAACATAGGAACAAAGGAACAAACTTCCAAATGATATATGAAACCATGACCATATTGCAAGCATACACAATCAAAGATAGGAAAAGGAAAAAAAGAAAGAAAAAAAAGAAAAAAAAATCAACGGATCAATCTTCGACTGGTTGTCCAACGCGTTGTGGGCCGGGTCTAGGTTGTTTGTCCAAATATATGTTTACAAGTGGAACACATTGTCCACTATGCAAACAAAACACATGCTCACAAGGGCTAGTGAAGCTAGTTGTTCACTAGGTGAGCCATACCTCCATGGCTTTAATAAGGTAGAAAAATGCATGCTCAGAAGGGCTAGTGAACCTAGTTATTCACTAGGTGAGCCTTAGGGGACTATATCAAAGCTCCATACCTCCATGACTTTAATAAGATACAAAAATGCATGCTCACAAGGGCTAGTGAAGCTAGTTTTGAGCCCCAAGGGACCATATCAAAGCCATACCTCCATGAATTTAATAAGATACAAAGATGAATGCTCACAAGGGCTAGTGAAGCTAGTTGTTCACTAGGTGAGACCTAGGGGACCATATCAAATCCATACCTCCATGAATTTAATAAGGTACAAAAAAAATGCATGCAACAAGAAAGAGGGATGTTCGAAGGGATCTTTCTTAGTTTATGTGAGGCCTTAATCTTAGGGGACATCATTCCTAATGTCTCCAAGAGAGGACCAATCAAAGAATAAAAGACTCAAAACTTAGAGAATGTAGTGTGTCACTTCACCACTAAGAGGAACGTAATATGCTGAGATAGATCAAACTCTTGAAGGAAATTAGTCCCAATATCACCAAAAAGAGAAAAACACATTGCATAAAGTAAGAAAATTACATCAAGGAACATGGAAAAATGCAAATGAAATCATGCCAAAATAATCCTAACATATGCCCCCACTTTAAAGAAATTGCTAAACACCATGTTGTGAGCAATTACTTTAAAGTATCCAAACGTAAAAAAGAAAAAGGAAAATAGGGTTGCCTCCCAAAAACACATAAGGTATCTATAGATTTGAGGTTGGTATCTATCTTTGTTGCAATGATATTAGAGAGCTCGAAACTATCATTATTCTCCAAATACACATATAACAAGAAGAATGACAAAAAGAGAGTGAAAACAAAATGAAAAAACTTTTGGGTCAACATGGAAGAAACATGAATGTCTTGATGCCTTGTGTCATCCCCAAAAGGAAAGCACAAGAAAAAAAATCAAGAAGAGGATAGAAGAACCAAAAGAAAATGTTGATCCTTCACTTCAAGAGGAAGCTGAAAAAGGAAGGAGAGGATATGATAATGAAAAGAAATTGCTGCTATATCACCCCAAGAGGCAAGGGATTTAGTCAAAGTAAGTGGAGTTTTATTATTTCCTGGGTGGGAGCTTTCATCTATTATTGCACTAGATGCAATAAGAAAATATCCCAATGCTTCTATTTTTGAGGATAATTTTGACAATAAAGTGTTTGGTTAAGGGTTTAGCCAAATTTTTTTCCTTAAGGATGAAGTCACTACACAAAGCAATAAATGCATTAACATGATTAGTAGGATATCCCCTTCCTCCATATTTCTCAAATCAAGGGATCTTTTTTACCTTGTGGCACCGAAGTTCTCAATATCTCCAAAGATAGTGGGTTGCTTTCTACATAGTATGAAGGTGGACCATTTTGATTTTAATTTATGGTGGAAACCTGATTTTGAATGGATGAAAGGATTTGTAAAAGGTGGTTAATGATAGGATCATTGTGTGTGTTTTGCGATGGAGGTGAATATGGTGGTGGTGTGTATGTGTTGGAAGGACAAGTGAATGGATAGCTTGTGGGAGGAGATATAAGGCTAGATGCCACATAGGTATAAGGAGCACTAGTGGAAATGTTGGAGGTAGGAAAGATATTGCTAGTTGGTTGCATTGTTGTGGTCACTTGAGGATTTGTATAGGTGGGAATATAGGTTATGGTTGAATGGGGAGGAGTTTGATTTCGTCCTTGGTTTTGTGCATTTCTTGAAGCTTGAACACCATTGCTTGTGAAAGGAAGATGTTTTCCAAATATTTGAGCTATGCTACACACAACTTATAGTCCTTCATCACTTTCCATCATGCGGTGAATACTATCTATGGCAAGTATAACAGTGTTGGAAATGTTTTCAGCACTCACACTATCTTGTAAATGGGCTAGGTCTTCATGTATTTTAATTATGTTTTCTTGAGGGATATGATCAACCATTGTTTGAACACTTGGCATAGCACTTATAGGTAAGGTAGGTATAGAAAAAGAGGTATCAAAGGTACACTACATTCTTAGTGAACTAATACCAACACTAGGAGTAAGAGAGCTAGATAACCCAAGATCCACAATGAGTGTTTTATCATGGGATGCCATGAGTCTTGCACTTCGTCTCACCACAATATTGATAGTAGGAAACCAAGTAGTACAAATCATGCAAGGGTTAAACCAAATAAAGTGCAATGAGCACAATAACCTATGCTTACAATTACACTTGAAATGAAAGAAATTGAGATAACAACAATTCTGCAAACTGTAATAGGAAATTGATGTCAACAAACAAAAGGACATAAAAGCAATTTCACATCCTAAAAATTGGAAAGTCAAATCCAACAGGGACAAAGATGCCAGTAAGGGCATCTTGGTCCTACTAGAGGAATTATGAGGTTCTAGAAATTGGAACAGGAAGAAAACAACATAGACATGGTTTTGAGCCAAAAACCCATAGAAGTACTAAGACACCAGTAAGGGCATTTTAGTCCCAGTAAAGGTTTTTTTAGAAAAACAATAAAATCAGGATTGTTTATAGTGTGCACAAGTTTCCTATTCATGGACCTAATGTTTAGAAATAGAAAACTATGCAAATGAATTATGCAAGAAAAAGTATTTAATGACAAGCAATTGGATGCAAATTTGAATGCAACGACAACTTTCCTAAATGAAATTAGGATGATTAACAATGCACTTTTTAGTTTTTCAATGAGATAAAATGATGCAAGAAAGCAAAAATGCAACCTATATGCACTTTCACTAATGCAAGATGCAATACAAGAGTGAATGCAACCTAAATCTAGGACCTTAATGGACTCCAAATTAGAAAAATGAATTATCTAAAATGTCAGGTTCACCAAAATGAACAATGGATGAAAAGGGGATGCTTTATGGCCTAGGTTATAGAATACCACTATTCTCCAATTGTCACTCAAGGATGTCCTAGAATCCAAAATTGGATTGAATATCAACAAAAAGATGAGTCAATTCCCAAAAAGGCCTAGGACAGGGTTCTTTAAGCTTTTAGGGGTTCACCACCAAGCAAAAGCTTGGAAAAGACAACTTAACATTCAACTCACAACACCTAGTAATGCAAGCCAAATGATGAAATTAAGAAATGGAAAGTTAGGATGTGTGTACTTGAAAAGTCTAGAAATGTAATGAGGGTTCTGGAAATGCTGCAAAAATACTGTCAAAATATGCTAGGGAGGACTAAGATGCCCTTATTGTTGTCTTAGTCTCGCTACTATTTTTTAGGGTAGATGCAGAATCTATGGATGTTAGAATAGAATCTACAAGAATCTATGCAAAATACCCTTGGGAGGACTAAGACACCCTTGCTACTGACTTAGTCCCATCTTGAATTTCTGAAATCTCTAATTGCAATCCTGAGCCTCAATGTTTGCACTTCTTTCTTCTCAGATCTTAGGTTCTAAAAACTCTAGATCTGGCTTGTAGGTGAGTTTTTGTCAATATGACAACCTTGCAATGCAACTTTGAAACTTTACACTTCAAATGATCTTCAAGTCTTCAACCTAAATCTGCAAGCACAACATGCAAGAGGAAAAAAACTTGTTGATTTTTAGTAAATGGGGGTTTGCCTTGGTCAAACCCCTTGTTGGTAATTAAACCTTGGAATGAAATAAAATAATGAAGGGAAATGATGAATGAAAAACATGCAATGTTACAAATCACCAGATCCTTGTTATGAAATCTACAAACTTGTGTGAAATGGCTAGCTTGAATAAATATCTTGAAAGGCTTGAATGCTTGATAGATATTTTCTTGAATTGCTTGCTTGAATCAAAACCCTACATCACAAATGTTAGCTCAAAAACACACATGATGCAAGAATATCCTTGATATGATGCTTGAATCTTGATGATGACTCCAAATGCTTGATGAATTGCTCTTGAATTCTCTTGTGAACTTAATTATGCTATTAGGAATGCTCATTCAACTTGCTTAGTAAGAAATGAGTGAAATAACCTTGTATTTATACATATCTATGTTTCATATCCTAAAATTACACCACAAAAAGCTAACATATGAATTTATTAGTTAAAGGAGGCTAAATCTCGCCAAAATTTGAAATTAAATCCAAAAAAATAACCTAAGGGGTCCTAAGACACCCTAGGTGGCATCTTTGTCCCGAGGCATGAAACTCGGGGCACACACTCCAAAAAGGGGCCCATTTAAGGTGCATTACAAATCAAGGTCCCAAGAACTTTGGAGGACAAAGATGCCCTAGGTGGCATCTTAGTCCTAGTCCAAAAATCAGGGACACACAACCAGAATCATTAAATTATCATTTATCCTTTGAGGTTCATCAGGATTAGCCATAAAAAGATATAATTTATTAGGCTTGTGGATGAAAAATAGGAGCAATTAAGACATATATAGGGATAATAAAGAAAGGAAGGAAAAAATAAGTGTGAAAATGCAAGGGTATGCATTTTCCTACACTATAGGAACAACATTTAAAGCATCCTTCTTAGGGGATGTGAATCTCTGATCAACTTCTTGTTCCATAGGAACATGCTATGCAAATTATTCTAGTGCATACTCTTCACCACCCTGCTTAGTTGTTGAATAAGTCACCAATGGGGTGACTGCAGGTTTCTTACCTATCTCCTTTGTCTGCTCTTGAATGCCTTAAGTTGTGGAGTGATCTGGTTGACTCCTCACTTGTGCATCATGATGCTCCTTAGCAACTTTGGATTTTATCTCAGCCCCTTTAACCTTATCAAAAAATCTTTTATCTTTAAAATCCCCAAACATCACTTTGGTTTGCAAATATTGGTCCTTTATCTCAAAATAAGGAATTAGATAAAATGGGATCTCTTTCAAAATACTTTCTTCAATGGCACATATCTTTCTCCAGTCATTCTTCCTTTCTGCAACTTCTACATTAGAAGAAAAAATTCTAATTACATTTTCTGTATATAGGAATTGATGATGTTTTCCATATCTTCCTCTAGATTTCCTCTCTATATTGATTGCTCCTCTAGAATCATAGTATCGTACTATATCTTGTTTCATCCTGTAATTATTCAAAATATTTCCAAACCTATCAATTCATTCCTTTGACATGATCCATTCAATGTATGAAAATCCACACTTAGGGTTTATTAGTGATGCCTTCCTATCATTTCTAAAATGCTCTTTTTCCATGCATCCAATTACCATATCATTTCCATAAATGCCTATTTGTCAGATACATATATAGGTAGCTAATGGGGTGGTACTGGAGATCCATGGATCCTAATAGTAGTATAATTGGTATGCAAATACCATTCCCCGCAATTGAACTTTTGTGTTGTGTTTCCTTCAAACTCCATAGGCCTCAAATTTCTTTTACACCTCTTGATATCCTATATGTGTGCTTCAAGCCCAAATGTTCCATCACACCAAATTTGATGCCATTGCAAAATGAAACATAATTGGGATCTAGAAAATGTACATCCCAAACATGTGTCCACATTTGTACTAGCAATTCATTATCCTGTATGTCCCTCTTTCTCAACCTCATGAAATTTCTCCATACTTTTCTACCTTTCTACAATAACATATGCATCAACAATGAATAATTTCTATAATTTGACAATGGAGGCTTTGTATCCTTCAATTTTATCAAATTATTATGAAGTTGATTAGTTATATAGGAAGAATAATCAAATGTCCTATTTTGATATTTTTTTGTAAGTCAATAGCCATGACCATTAGAGAAACATCCATCTTGATATAAAATTTCATGTGCAAAACTTGGCACAATGCATAATCTTTGTTCTTAAATTAATCCTCAAAATCATCACAATCTAAAGGATCAAACTCCTTAGGCCCAAATGACACACCTGTCTTGTTCAAGTCCTACCTTCTATGCCTTGGAAAAACATTTTTTCTATAACCAAATTTATTCTACTCATACTCATTATACAAGGCACAAAATTTGATTGAATTAGTAGTAGAAGGGTTCAAATTGGAGAATTCAACTATCTAGCTTCTTGTAATATCCAATGTGTGAGCTCCATCTAGAAATATATTGATTTCCCTATCATTAGGGTCATGGCATCTAGCTAGTTCCAAAATTAAATCCATCTCCACAAAAACATTTGGGAAAACTATCTTGCTAATATCACAAGTCCAAAGATGACATGTGGGGTGACTGGAAAATATTCTATTGAAAGCATAAAAAAATAAGTCCCAACTACTTTGAGGTAGCACAACATTACCAACACTAGAAGCCAAGTCTTGAAAGTGGCTTGTCACTATACCCTTAGTAGTTTTCCTCTTTCCAACTGTTTTGACACCTGTAGCTAGACCTTTAGAATCCTCCTCCATAAACCTAGAGTAATCTCTTTTCATAGTCCTTTTCTTTGCAGATGTTTCAAGCACTTCTGGCTTAGTTTTATCATCTTGGGGTTTTGGTCTTTTAACTCTCTTCCGCTTAGGTTTCCTCTCAGGTGTAGCAAACTCACTAGGTTCACTCATTTCACATAGTATTATGGAACTAGGGTTTCAAAATAACTGAGAATTATAGCTACAATTCCCAAACTCATAGTGTTTATTCTTAATTTCAACAAATTTTATCCTATTCCATAAACCCTACATGAAATAATTACAATTCCCTTTTTAAACAGAGACTAGCAACCCTAATTGTAAACCCTAGCAATTCTACCAATTCTCAAACTACCCAGTGCTATAAAATTACTCAAAGGGGCATCTAAAATTGACTTACCTGGGAATACCAACAATTTTCTCTTGAAATTCCCTTCACCTCAGGCTCGCCTTCTCATTTTTCTAAACTTGACCAATTCTTCTACTCTCAAATGATTACAATTGTGAAAGAAAAGGACTAAGTAGCTCCTTTAAAGCTCAAACATTGAGCATCTTCACCATTAATGCCTGAAAAAAATCTCATGTGAGCGAACTGACATGTAGCCATTTAGGTTTGAATTCAGGCCATCAATCTTTTTGATTTAAAACATCATCAACAACTCTCCTTGACCATCAATTTTTTCTTTCCATGATCATGCTTTAAAACAATGATGATACCTCAGGAAAATGCCACATGGTCGCCCCACATTTCTCAATAGTCTTCATGAAACCATTTCTCATTTCCATAATTCTATCACTTTATCAACTAGAAGAGTGATGCAAAGAGTAGCCTTGATGGAGGGAATATTCACCTGTTACCCATCTCATGTCAAGTTGTAATGTTTCAAAGTTACACTTACACTTCGGTAATTTGAAGTCCTCTCGCAATGTAAAGAAACTTATCACATCCCATCTGTCATCACTATAGTTCATCAAAAGTAAAAATACTTTTGATGATGGGTGATATGGGCGATGGCACAGGATACTGATATGTGGCATGATCATAACCATTGGTAACTTCGCTCTTATTGCTCATTTCTCAAATTAATTGAGTGAAAAATAGTTTGCTACGATGCAAAGGACTCATGTGATGCAAAGGAACAAGAAATTCCATCACACATCATGGTAAATATTTATTGAACACAATGACTTTAAAGATATGAAAGATATCAGCAATGCAAGGATAACCCAAGCCATCATGAATCACATAAGTGGAATTAGAAGGCCAAGAGTTTACAATGATACGTGATGTGAAGGGAAAATAGTTCATCGCTCATTGCGGAAATGAAACCAATGAGTCATAAGGTTTTAGTGATGAGCGATACAAAACTTTAAGTGGCGTATTTGAGCACATGCCTAAAAGGTTGTTCTTAAAAAGGGGTTGCCTAGGAAAGATGAGGAAAAGGGAATTAAAAGGATTAAAGACTGCACTCAACTATGGATATAAAGGTGAAATATTTCAATCCCCCAACTTTACAAAATATTAAAACCCCAAACCAAAATAATATGAAATATCAAACGATGGGGAAAATGGGAACCCTAAGCATAAGGAGCTGGTCAGTTCATGGATACTAAGGACTCAAGTTGTTTTAAACTGACCATTAATTGACCATAACAAATCAATTGAGAATTAGATCAAAGAACAAGGATTACGAAAGAGAGAAAATATGCTAAGTAAAACCCACAAATAGCATAAAACCCAAAACTTGTGTAACATTTCAAACCAAGAAGCCACCCAAGTGAAGCCATTTAGATCAATGGAACATGAAAAATTTGAGGGTTCCACCAGACTCAATCCAAATATGAAAAAGAAAGTAAAAGTAGAACATGGAAAAATGCTTGTTGTAGGAATTTTAAAACCAATAGAGGATGGATAATGGATGAGTACCATGGTAGTGTGAAATAAAAAAATAGGAGAAGTGAGGATATGTGTCTATTACAAGGATTTGAATAAATCTTAATTACATGATCATTTTCCTACACCTTTTATAGAAGAAATATTAGAATCAACTATCAGTAGGGAGATATTAATTTATTGGCAAGTTTTCCAACTACCACCAAGTCAAAATAAGGGAAGAGGACCAGCCTAAGACTACATTTTTATTAGAATGGGGATGCTACACATATACATTGATGCCATTTGGTCTAAGAGATTACCTACAGTATTGAATAGAATAATGATAAATTATGTCAAGGATTTTATACATGAATTATTGGAGGTATATCTAGATGACTAGACCATATATGGATTGGTTGAAGACCATGTGCACGTGTTTATAATTATGTTAAATAGGTGCAAAAGTTTGCATATCTCATTCAAATTAAAGAAATGTGTGCTTGTGGTGCCCTTTGGAACACTATTTGGTTAGATAATATGTAAAGAAAGATTGATGTTGGACCCTCTGAAATTCACACTAATCATGAATCTACCACCTCCTAAAACTTCTTTTGGAACTTGAAACATTATCAAGATTATTGTTTAGAACTAGAAATTTATAAGAGACTATGCTAGTAGTTTTGTACCCTTGAAAGAATTGTTGGAAAAGAAATCTAGCAAGAACATTAATTTTGTTTTTATTCAAGGGGTAAACGCTTTTGACCGGAGCTATGAACCGAATACAACCATTCAACAATACCACCCCAACGGGGTTTGAACCTTGGTGACAAGAACAACAATGCCACCTATAAACCATCATACCATGCCAATACCGACAAAATTTAATATTAAGGTTTGGGCCTTGGTTGTTGGCACTACAGGAAAGAAGCCCCACCAGTTCACCAAGGAGCCTCCCCTTAATAGGAGGGTAAATAACAAACTCCATTGTTGACACGGTAGAGAGTGACCCCGCGAGGTTTAAACCTTGGTTGTTGGCTCTACAGGCAAGAAGCCCCACCATTTCACCAAAGGGTCACCCCCACTAGCAAGAACATTAAGTTGAATGAAGATTGTCAAACTATATTTTTTACATTAAAAAATAAAACTATCAAAAGCATAGAAGAACTATACCACACCAAAATGAGAAGCACTAGTGATGGTCTATGCATTAGAAAAATTTAGACATGATTTACTATATATCCCCTTTAATTTCTTCATAGAACATGAAAAATTGAAATATCTACTCAATAGACCTATCATACAAGGCCAAATATGTAGATGGATAATCCTATTCTAGGAGTTTAACTTTAAAATAATGGTAAAACTTGGAAAGAATGACAAGGGTTTTGACTATTTGTCCAAGATAGAAATAGGAGAATAATTCAAGGATTACTTACAGGATTTCCATGGTGCACATATCTTTAGAGTGAATGTGCTACCACTAATTACATAATATTTCTATACTCCTATCAACTCGTGAATTTCCTAAAGATATTCCATCATAATATTAAAAAATCACTAATGCAAAAGTCCATGCCCTACACATTGGTAGAAAGAGAGCTACCTCACTTAGGAAAAGATGAATTCTTGAGAATGGTTGTATATGAACATGAGAGGGAATCAATCTTAAGGGAAGAACATGAGGGCAAAGATGGACATAAATGTGGTGACACTACAATAAAAAGAGTAAAATTAACTATATTTTGGTGGACAACTATTCATAGGAATGTAAAGAACTACACAAAGAGTTGTTAAATATGTTAGATAGTAGGGAAACTTATTGAAAAAGATGAAATTCCTTTGAAATTGTATTAGCACAAATTCCCCTAGATAAATGACCAATAGACTTTATTCATCCAAGTGATCCTGCCATGAAGCATTCAAAAAAGAAAATTCATTATAACAGAGGTGAAATGTCTAAAAAAGTGGTTAGAAGTAGAGCCTACAAGGGATTGTACCAAAAAGACTACCACAAGGTTCTTGTAAGAAAATATAATCAAAATATATATGGTTATCCCTTAAATATCATAAGTGATTAAGGAAAGAAATTTATAAATAAAATGATTGTAAAATTATTACATAACCTTGTGATTACACATAAAAAGGCTCACCCTATCATCCTCAATAAAATGGGGTGATTGAAGCCTTAGCATTTTTTTAGGACAACATTAACTAAAATATGTGATGGAAATGTATCAAATTGGGACATAAAGGTACCTTTGGTACTTTATGCTTACCGTACATCTTATAAAAGAAATATTAAATTCACTCCATTTCAACCAGTCTATGGGACTAATGTTGTAGTTCCCATGAACTTTATAATCCCTAATCTATGCACCACACTAACCTTGCAATTGGTTGATGATGAGTTCTTGGCACAAAGGATAGAAGAATTAGAGAAATTGGATGAGAATAAGCTTAAAGCCCTATATAACCAATAGATAGAATAAAAAATATAAAAAATCCTAGCATGAAAAAAACCTCTAGATTAAAACTTTCAACTAGATTAAAACTTTCAAAGTAGGTAATTTAACTGTGCTATATGCTAAGAAATTCAAAAATTAAGGAAAAATTAAACTAAGGTGGCTAGGACCTTACTACATACTTGAGATTGCAAAATTTAGAGGAGTGAGACCAAGAAAAATGGATGGAGATCATATAAAAGGCTATGTGAATAGAGCAAGACTTAAACATTATCACCAATCACTTGAGAAGATGTATAACATTCTAGTGTAGAAAAATGGATCCCCTTACATTTTCACACTTGATATGGGAATAATTAACGATAAATTGGATTTAATGTCACCTTGGTCTAGTGTTGTGAGGTGTTTTACACATCTACATTAGGTCTTGGGCCCTTTTTAAGCTAAATTAACCTAACTTTGTCCTAATTTAATGTTGTAAAATGTATTTGTTTACATCTTCACATTAAAATTTGGGAGGCTTGTAAATCAAGGGGACCTAATCTAGTGTTGTAATGTGTTCTACACATTCACATTGGATTTAGGGCCCTTCTAAGCTAAATAGACCTAATTTTTCCTTCATTGAGTTTTGTAAAGTGTATTTACTTACACTTTCTCATTGGATTTTGGGCCCTATTGCATTTATAACCTTTTTCATAGTCCCATATGACCCCATATTATGCATCCCAAGACATATTTTAATCAAAAACCCAATAAAATCAATATATAAACTTAATTTCTATACTCAGCATTCTAGCTAGCAAAATAGCCCCTATGGGACCCATTCAAAACTTATGGTGAATGAGTACCATCCAGGTGGGACTCATTCTCCCAAGATGGTAAATGAGTCTCATTTGAGCTATTTTCAAGGTTTGAGTGGGAAAAGGTGGGTTTTTAATTCAAATTTCTTCCATGTCAACCTTGGGGATCAAATTAACAGTCATTTGAGTGGATTTCCTATATAAGCAAGCTCTCAAATCATTATTCACATAAGCCTACATGTTATAAAGTCAAGCAAGAAAGAGTTAAGCATTCTAATTCTTCATAAGGTCATCAAGATAGATTTCAAAATAAATTGTTGCAGCAATTCAAGATCCATCATCATGGAAAGGTTCTAATTGAATTACTTAATTTTTATACTTTATTATCTTATTTCATCATTTGGTTTTATTACCTAAAAGGGGTTTGACCGAGGAAAACTCCTATTCCCTAACAATCAACATTTTCTCTCTCTTTCTTTGTGTGATTGCAAATCTAGGTAATTTGAAGACTTGGAGATCATTGAAGATTAGGTTACAAGATTGTTGGAGTTGTATCCCCATTTGCAAGGTCAAAATCTTCACTAAAAGGTCATTTACAACCCCAAAATTAGAGTTTCAGATCTAAGAACCTAGAGGAACAAATAGAGCAAACTGAGAAGAGCATATCCAAACTTTGAATTTTTAGAAAATCCAAACGAGACTCATCTGCCAGAAGTGGAAAATGAGTCCCATTGTAGGAGTTTTTTAGAGATCTTTACAGATTTGGATACCTATTTGGCTGAAACTTGATCCTGTGTAGAGGCCCAGATTTGGGACTGATTCCCCTAGAATGGTGAATGAGTCCCACTAGGCTAGAAAATTAGAGTTTTTAGGATTTCAGAGCTTCATTCCATTTCCAACAAGTTTCTAAATGCACACTTTATGTTTTATAGTTTTCTGTTATGTTTTATTTATATTTCCAAGTCATTTAGTGAAGCATTGCATCAAACTAGCTTTTACATTTCATCTTACATGTCATACATTTTTCCAAGCCCTAGCTTGGTGGTGAACTCCTCTTGTAATCTGAATTCATACCCTAGGATACCCTATTGTCAAATCTCTTGCCTCTATTCCACTCTTGGGGTGAGATCTCTAGGGCATCCTTGAATGTTAGTTGGAGAAAAGTGATGTTCTATGTCATAAACTATAAAAATATCCATTTTTCTACTAATAAAAAATAAAGGGAAATATCAATACCTTGTAAATTATGTATAATACAATAAATGATAAAAGCATATTGTTAAGAGTAAAGGTAGGGAATAGATAGAAAAGCTTGTGAAACTTAATGGGAAAAATAAATTAATGCACAAATGACTTACCCCAACCCTACTTAATTCCTAGCTCAGTTGGTCATTTTTCACTTTGAAATTGTAGATTGAGCTCTGCAACTTAGAAACCCCATTGAGGTAAAAATGCAAGATGGTCACACCAATTCTCATGGATATCTCTAAAAAGCCATGCCTCAAGAATACATAGTATCCCTTTAAGGAAATTGATGTGGAAAAATATGGGATATTTTCCAATGTACCAGTAGATGTGGTTTATACAAAGGATGTGAGAAAATATATCCACAAGCTAAAAGACCCTACTTACTTCATACCAGAGCACATGTATAAACAATAATTCTAGGAGGTGGGACAAAAATACCTCAATATATAAAAAGATTACCCTAATTTTTGTGATGAACATTCAATATAATTTATGGTATGGTACACTACTCATTTTCTAAGCTTTCTATTTTCTCAATTAATTTCTGGAATTCCAAGAAAAAACATGGGAAGCACACTTGATAGTAGAAATAAAAATAAAACACAATACATTCTAATTAAAAGACAAATAAACATGTACTTCTACCTATTGGGTATTTTTCAGAATCCTTCAACAATAATTGCAAGCCAAAGAATAAATCCCTTATGAATCCATAAAATAATACATGAACATAACTTTCTTGAGTGATAAGGATCATACATACATGGAGGTAGTGTAACCAAGAACAACATGGATACCCAAGCTCCCATATGAGGTGAGAAAGCATGAATTATAAGTGCATACAGTGCAAACATACTAAGAAAACCAAAGGAACCCGATGTGGAGAGATTTTGAATGTATAGGGAAATTATGCACAATTTACATAGGAAAATATAGAGAAAAAACTAGAAAATAATATGGAACAATTTCATAGATAGTAGGGAACCCCACTGAAAGGGTTCGTACAACACTTTCCTTTCACACCACTCCTAGAAGCAAGAACAATGGGTACCAAAAATCTCTAGGAGATTACATGGAGTAACTAGTACATAATTTGAAGGGTTTGCCTCATGTTCATAGAAAATTTTCACTCAAAAGGTAGAGGATTTCTCGAAGACCCTACTACAAATGAGTGTAGAGAAAGGGAAGAAAATTGCATGAAAAAAACAATTACTGAAAAGAAAAATAATTTAAATTGTACTAGAGAGGAGGAGGAATAAAAATTGAAAAGGTTCAAAATCCTTTGCTACAAAAGAAAAAGAAGAAAAAAAAAATGAATCTCACAAGAAGTTCTAGCACAAGAGCCCTTTATAATTTATGTTAATTAAACTACAAATTCCACTATTTATCATGACATAATGTTGCAAGTACTAAACATGCATATAGAGGTCAATGGGGGGAACAAAGAAAGGATAATCAAATTCTTGATCAAACATATCAGAAGGTCTAATAAGACCTTAGATGAGGTCATTGAAGGCTTCCCAAAACAAATAATTTTTGCACTCAGGGTGGAGAGGGAAACATCCTTGAAAATAGTAGAATAAATAAGGGAGAAGACAATAGATGATGTAGGTCCTCACCTAACTATGGAAAAAAAGGAGCACCTAGAACAAGAACAAGAAATAGAGTAGGAAAAAAAAATAGAGGGTAGATAACCAAATGGATGATGAACAAGAAGAAACAAGATCCATGACTCCATCTTTATGGAAGAGAGAAAAAATAGCAAGCACTATTTCTACTAGAGATTGGTTAGCCTAGTGATGGAGATGATGGAGAAGTAGAGGTAATCATTGTGGTGGCCTCCACATTTTCCTCCCCTATACAATCAATTAAATATTTCTTTTTGTAAGAGAAGTAGTTTTAGCCTACACCAACATTGTAACTACTCCAATTGTCAATTGTGGGTACACATGTGAACTTGCCTAACATCTCCTCACTACAAAAACTTCAATTGGAAGACATATTTGATGCTACCAATAGGGAGGAAATTTTACAAGATTTGGAGTCTAATGCAAAGTAGTTATAGGAGGATGTGAACACAATATAGGGTAGAATACCAAATATATAGAGGAACACTTCCCTTTCCTTACCACAACAACTAAAATAGTTGGTGGATGGCCTACAATTAGGTATATAGTCATAAAAGGCTAGAATAAAATAGAGGGCTTAGAAAAATATCTTGAAGAAGAGGACTGATGATGCAAGAAATAAGTGTGCAACAACACACTCTCAATTAGAGGTTAGAATAAGGAATATTGAAAGAAGTACAGTAAAAGAAAATTTACTCTACCAATTTTATCTTCAGTGGCCCAATACTACCAAAATATTAGAGATCATATATATCGTTTAGTTGGAGGCTCAAATAACATAGATTTCCTCTACTTATGACCCCCTAGAGGACATAAATGGCTCAATGAGAGGACTAACATAAAATATACATAAAAAATTACAACTTCATGATCAAAGGGAGTAGATTAAGATGTAGATCAAGAAATTAAGGGAAATGATAAGTCTAAGATTGGCACACTTAATAGGGATCTTATGAGAAGCAAAGAATGTATCACAACAAATCCTAATACCCAATAGTCTTGATGATGCAAAGGAAACACACAAAAATATTCAAGGACATATCAAGGTCCTACAATAGGAAACAAAAAATGGGGCATTGCAATTACACAACTTAAGGTAGGTTACAAGCATACACTTTCTGAAAAATGAACATCATGTCTTGAGGATAAGATATCATGTTTAAATGGGATATGATGTTAGTATGGTAATAGAGCAATGCCAGATCCTACTACAAGCTACCAATGTGATGTGTGGAACTTGAGGAAAACATGGGATATCAAGATAAAGGTGTTTCATAAGGGTCATGTCTCTCTAAGAGATAATATATAAAGGTATGTATGTAATTGATGTAAGAACAAGAAAATAGGGAATGAGAATACATTGAAAGAAAACACTCAGACCTATATTTGTATTTGATATAATATATTGTATACACAAAGATATAAGGATTGATATATATACATGTGTGTTATAAGTGGATGAATGTTTCTTTTTTTATATGCTAAGTAAATAAGGAATGTAGGATAACATTTTTTTCCTTTTGCAATTGCTCTTTTCTCTCATTATGTCCTCTTGGGTATAAATTGACTACATAATGGATTTGGGGTTTAGATCTCCAGATTGTATTCTTGTCTTTCTCTTGGTAACACATTAATATTTTCTTGTACTCCCCTTAAGGCCTCCACGACCTCATCTATCCTTCCTCTAGTATTGTTGATACAACCTCTATCATCCTTCTCCTTGGAAACATCCTACTGCCCTAAATCTCTTTTATTTATTTTTTCTTCTTAAGGCATTCCTTCTAGCTACAATATCCCTTTTTGTAGGGAGTCACCCATAGTCACTACTTATAGGGTTTCTTTAAGTCTCAAAGAAAAATTCACTATCTTTCTTCTTATAGCTATAATTGTTCTTTAATACCACATTGATGACACCAACCTCACTACATGTTCCCAGAACTTAAGAAAACCTCTTTTCTAATTTTTAGTTTTTTGCCTTCCTATTACTGCCTATTATATTCTTCTTCTTATTTATCATCTTCTCTCTATTCTTCTCTTTTCTTTTTTCTCAAAATCCCTCCAAGATATGGAAGTTTCTCTAAAATCTTACTTAAAATTTGTGCAATGCTCAAAATCTCATAATAACCCAAGAGGATCGATAGCTTCAAGGTATAACACCCCAACAAAAAAAATGAGAGGTCCTAGGTTCAACTCCTAGCTGGTCCATGAAAATCTTATAATTAATGTTAAACCAATCTTTTTGGGTTCAAAATTGCTTCTTAGACTTTTTCTTCTCCATTTTTCCATATTTTTGTTCATTATAAGCGAGTGGATAGGTGGTTTCTTCACAAATGGTTAAGAAGAATCAATTTTAAATCACCACAAACTTGTATCTAGTAAAGTAGAAGAAAAAAGTACCAAAATAAAAGAAATACATGATTCCCCTATACCAATCCTCCAATAAAGACTCATCTCTAACAAATATCCTTTTAAATCACAAGCATTTAGAAGGGAGGATTTTTATTTTTCAATTCATATAATTATTTTTAAGCACCATGACAATTGTAGTTTGATTTCAAATATATTTTCAATAAAATTTGAATAGACACCATACAATGTCAATAACCCTAGGAATCTGATTTTTTATCCTAGTCAAATGAAGATCTTTTATGAATTCTTTACAAACAAGTGTGGTTGAATATGTCTCATTCATTCCTCATCTAGTAGCACTACAATTATCAACATGACCTTTCATTATCAAAGTAGTGATTTTTAACCAACAAGTGGCATTGAATAGGTCTCATTCATTCCTCATATAGTAACACTACAATTATCAACGTGACCCCTCAATATCAAAGCAATGATAAAATTCTTGCACATGACAAGATGAAAATTAGACTTTTATGAATTCTTTACCAAAAACTAAGGTTGAATAGGTCTCATTTATTCCTCATCTAGTAGCACTACAATTACCAACATGACCCCTCAGTATCAAAGCAGTGATAAAAGTCTTGCACATGACAAGATGAAATTTGGAATTTTATGAATTCATTAGCAGCAAGTGGCATTGAATAGGTCTCATTTATTCCTCATCTAGTAGCACTGCAATTATCAACATGACCCATTAGTATCAAAGCAATGATAAAAGTATTGAACATGACAAGATGAAATTTAGTCTTTTATGAATTCTTTACCAACAAGTGGTGTTGAATAGGTCTCATTTATTCCTCACTTAACTAGTAGTACTGCAATTATCAACATGACCCCTCAATATCAAAGCAGACATAAAAGTCTTGCACATGACAAGATGAAATTTAGAGTTTATTGAATTCTTTACCAACAAGTGAGGTTGAATAGGTCTCATTTAGTCCTCATCTAGTAGCACTACAATTATCAACATGACCCCTCAGTATCAAATTAGTGATAAAAGTCTTGCACATGACAAGATGAAATTTATAATTTTATGAATTCCTTACCAATAAGTGATGTTGAATATGTCTCATTTATTCCTCATCTAGTAGCATTGCAACTATCAACATGACCCCTCAATATCAAAGTAGTGATAAAAGTCTTGGACATGACAAGATGAAATTTAGACTTTTATGAATTCTTTATCAACAAGTGACATTGAATAGGTCACATTTATTCCTCATCTAGTAGTATTGCAATTATCAACATGACCCCTTAGTATCAAAGCAGTCATAAAAGTTTTGCACATTACTAGATGAATTTAGACTTTTAAGAATTCTTTACCAACAAGTGAGGTTGAATAGTTCTCACTTATTCCTCATCTAGTAGCACTACAATTATCAATACGAGCCCTTAGTATCAAATTAATGATAAAATTCTTGCATGTATAACAAGATAAAATTTAGACTTTTATGAATTCTTTACCAACAAGTGACATTGAATAGGTCTCATTTATTCCTCATCTAGTAACACTGCAATTATCAACATCACCCCTTAGTATCAAAGTAGTCAAAAAAGTCTTGCACATGAGAATATGAAATTCAAACTTTTATGATTTTTTTACGAAAAAGTGGTGTTGAATAGGTCTCATTTATTCCTTATCTAGTAGTGTGCTGCGATCATCAACATGACCCCTCAGTATCAAAGCAGTGATAAAAGTCTTGCACGTGACAAGATGAAATTTAAACTTTTATGAATTCTTTATGAACAAGTAACATTGAATAGGTCTCATTTATTCCTCATCTAGTAGCACTGCAATTATCAAGATGGCCCCTTAATATCAAAGTAGTGATAAAATCTTGCACATGACAAAATGAAATTTAGACTTTTTTGAATTCTTTCCCAACAAGTGATGTTGAATAGGTCTCATTTATTCCTCATCTAGTAGCACTACAATTATTAACATGACCCCTTAGTATCAAAGCAGTGATAAAAGTCTTGCATATGACAAGAGGAAATTTAGACTTTTATGAATTCTTTACCAAATGACATTGAATAGGTCTCATTTATTCCTCATCTAGTAGTACTGCAATTATCAACATGACCCCTCAGTATCAAAGTAGGGATAAAAGTCTTGCACATAACAAGATGAAATTTAGACTTTTATGAATTCTTTACCAACAAATGACGTTGAATAGGTCTCACTTATTCCTCATCTAGTAGCATAATTATTAACATGACCTCTCAATATCAAAAAAGTGATAAAAATCTAGATGTCAGACAAATATATTGGTAAGGGAATCTTAGCATTAAATTCAGGAAATAAACTTTTCGTAATCAAATTTCATATACATATTAAAGCTCAACTGAAAAATCTGATTTGAATATCATGTCTTTTAAAATCCTGTATCGAGATATTCTGTCACCTCTACGTGTCAAATGACCAATTTCATATCCAAGCAAGTCTTATGTGACATGAGAAGGATACAAACCAAATTTCATGACGATCTGGGTCTACATGATATCGAAATGTGACCAGTTGCAAACATTAAATGCTATATAGAATTAACTAAATTTTTTCTACAGAGAAGCTTGAGCACAAAAAACGAAATTGACATAGGTAGAATGTCGAGTAAAGCAGGTTTATACAAAGTTTTACGAGGTTTCTCTACAGATGGCGTAGGGGTGCTTCGAATATGATGGTTAATGTTGTGGACTTGAAAGCTCCACTTAACTGTGATTCATAAGGACCTTCGGTTCTCTTAAGTTCTTGCAGACGGATGATGAAACAAGATAGACATGATATGAGGATGTTTGGACCCCAAGAGAACGAAGGGATGGCATGATTAATCTAGTGGATGCGTAATGCTGAGCATATCAAAATTTATAAAGATCTCAAGTCTGAACATGAATGACTAAACATTACAGACATGAATGTTCCTGCTCAAACAGATTGAATAGTGACATTTGGTTAGATCATTCTGGGCATGAACAAATGCCACCGTAAATGGAAGAGTCTGAGTGAAACATGACCTATAACATCTCAAGGTCTATAATAGATAATACGAAGCTGGCACAGATAATCACTTTCAATTTTTCTCTCATGTAGGAGCAATATTAAAGATATTATTAACATGACCAATTTTCACGGCGGCTTTAAAATTCGATGAACTCCTCAAATTAAATTTCTAGTTCTAAAGTCAAGGAAATTCTAGAAACTCGAGTCAAATCTAAAATTGAGATTTGGCCTATTAAATCAGTGTGTTACCATCATACGACTTTTCCACTTGTTCAATAAGAATAGTAGTTATTGACTCATTAAGAAGTTCGCATACACGGCACTCTCACTCCCACAAGCCTCCATTCTACTTGCAATAATATTTAAGAATGGGAAGGCTTTTTATTTAGCATTCACTTCCCCTGACTTCTGAGAATTTTAGTGTATGGCAGACATGGAAGTTGGGCTTTCATATGGCAGAGTTGCATTTGCAATCATAACAATATCATGCTGTTTCTTCTGCTTCACCTCTTCTCCTGCAATCGCATGCCCCCTACCTGAAAGAAATTCTCTCCTCAATTTCAAGGTAGCCGTTGTAGATGAGAATAACACACTAATTCGTGGTACGGATTCAATTGCTGCACGTGGAGTGGAGTCAGTTGTAACGTCCGCGCAGGCCGTGTTTCTCGACTGGATTTGAGTGGATATAATTTGTAAGGTAACATCAGTTCGTCGCTGTTTCAACTTGAACAGTTGCAATACCTCGATCTATGTAAGTGAATTCTTGACTTGTCACATGCTGGTTATGTAAATGAATTCTATGTAAGTGAATTCTTCCTGAATTTGGAAAGCTTATCAAATATGGTGAGCTTGGAATACCTCTCTCTTGATGGAGTGAACATCTCTGCAAGGAAAGAGTGGGGTGAAGCTGTTCGCGGTCTATCCAACCTTCAACAACTCAGAATGTCTTCCTCTGGGCTTGGAGGATCAATTCCCGATTCCCTTCTCAACCTCACCTCTCTCCTCCATCTCAGCCTTGCTGACAACTATTTGTCAGCGCAAATACCAGCATGGTTTGTAAATGTGACTGCAGATTTGCTCTCCCTCAATCTTTCATTGGACAACAAAACTCTTGGTCACTAACCAGCATTGATCTTTCATCGACATCTGTGAATGGTCAAATTCCATCTGCTATAGGGAATATGTCATCCTTGCAGAGTCTTGCTCTGTCATATACCAACATTGAAGGTGAGATTCCTCTCTCCATCGTCAATCTCTCTAAACTTGCTTACTTGGATCTATTCCAAAACAAGTTAACAGGGAAAATCCCACCTTCATTGGGATCACTTTCTTCCCTTTCTTTTCTTGACCTCGGTTACAACCTATTGAATGACTCATTTCCGTTCAAAGTTTCAGATCTTGTTAACATAGAAATCCTTTATCTAGACTCCATCAATTTAAGAGGCTCCATTTCTCTTTCTCTATTCGATAATCTCACTAGACTTGAATTGCTAGATCTTTCGTTCAATCACTTAACTGTGAGCATTGATTCAACATGGATTCCACGGTTCGAGAAACTGAATTTTTTGGGACTAAGTTCATGTGGTTTAGATAGAATTCTACCTTTTCTTGTGAGCCAATATCTCTTGGAACATCTGGACTTATCCCTTAATAGTGTGACAACTATTCCATCTTGGATATGGAAATTACCCAATCTTAATTATTTGAACCTCAGTTGTAATCAATTAACAGGTTCATTCCCATCTAAATTAACATGCAGGGCTGATTTGTATATGGATTTGCACAATAACAGCTTAGAAGGTGCTCTCCCTCTTCCTCCTGCTGGTGTTAAGATGTTGGACGTGGCGATGAATCAATTCAATGATTCTATTCCTACTAATATTGGTGAATATCTTCAGCATACAGTGTTCTTATCCTTGTCCAAAAACAATCTCAGCGGAGCTATTCCAGATTCTATCTGCACTTCAAATTTGCAGTTTCTTGATCTTTCAAATAATATGCTTAGCAGTATGATTCCTCCTCATTTAACCAGGAATTGTTCTCTCCTCAAGGTTCTAGATTTGGCAGGAAATCATTTGGAAGGAAAAATGCCAGCAGAATGGGGAAACCTACAAGAGATTCATACATTGAAGCTCGCCGGTAATCATTTGAGAGGATTTATTCCTTCATCCATTGCAAAATGTCAATCTTTGCAAGTATTAGATTTGGGAAATAATATTTTGGAAGGCACCATCCCCCCCTGGATAGGAAAGCTATCAGAACTGCACATGTCTTGATGTTGGGGTCCAATCAATTTCAAGGCACTATTCCACCCCAAGTAATTGGCCTTCCGAATCTTCAAATTCTAGACCTTTCTACCAACCACCTTTCAGGACCTATTCCAAGAAATCTTACAAACTTGTTTGCAATGGTCAATGCATCACATAATGATCCAAACCATCTTGAAGAAGACGCTACAGAGGAATTTACTATAAACACTGTATATACAAATAAGATTGCAATTTCTCAGAAAGGTTGGCATCTTGAGTTTGTGAAAGTTCTTTTCATTCTTAAATGTATTGATCTTTCAAGAAAAAATTTACCAGGGAGCATTCCTCTCAAAATGGGATCCCTTCAAGGCTTGATAGCCCTTAACCTTTCAAGGAATCATCTTAGTGGTCGAATCCCAAAAGCATTGGGACACATGGATCAACTAGAGTCTTTGGGCCTCTAACTAAATAGCTTGAATGGAAACATTCCTTTAGAACTTCAGTTCCTGAGTTATTTGGAGTTCTTGAATGTATCTTACAACATGCTTGATGGAAAAGTACCCCATGGAGGGAAGTTTTTAACCTTTGGGGAGTTGTCCTACTTAGGTAATCCTAAGCTGAGTGGAATTCCATTTAGCAATACAAGAGTTTGCAATAATTCTTCTAGCTATGACAACTGCACAAGTATTGATACAAGTAGTGAAGCTAAGAATTCAAATGCTGAAATGAAATGGTGGGCACTAGCATTTGGATTGACTTATGGTTTTGGATTCTCTATAGTGATTGGAGTATTGACTTTCAATAGTAGGGTGAGAAAGAGAGTATTCAATGTATATGATGCTATAATTTTAGTTGTTGATCTATGTATAAGAGGGAATAGGTGAAAGAGAGTCTTCAATGTATATGATATAATTTTAGCTATTGATCTATCTATAAGATGGAATAGGTGAAAGTAGATTCAATAGTATTAGAAGCTTTTATTAGTATATGGCTGCCACACATTCATAAGCATGAGGAGAGATAGATATTTTTTGTGCCATCAATACTGTAAACGTTTCCATGGGTAATATATGTAATTTGATATGTCGCCATGATTTCTTGCTTTTCTTGTAAAAGGATTTTCTTCTTCATGAGGTGAATCTGAAATTGGTTTTTTGAAATTAGCATATATGTATTTAAAAAAAATTATGTGGAAGATGGGGAGAGATATCATTTTCGAAGTGTCTTCTTAAAACTACCAATCACAACTTGTTGTGAAATGGGTACACAAAAGAAGTGTGGAGGGTTAATTAGGAAAAAACTAGGTCTATTTTTTGCATACATTTATGTACTACATGAGGTCAATTGATATGTGATTTAGCAAATGATGTTTTTGCAGAAAAGGTATCAATGGAGAAGTGATAGCTTCAAATCAACTATTCATCCACTTATAGGGATCCAAACATGATTAAAACAAAACCTATAAATTAAAAAGATGATAAAAATTCATTAACAACATGCTCATATTATGTTTGCAACAGGGAGAGAGGGAGAGACAGAGGGGCTAAAAGTGAGAACAACAGAGAGAAGGGTAAGGAGATAGAGATAAATTGGAGATGGAGAAGGCAAGATATGGATGAGAGAGATAGATAAAGAGAGAGAGGAGATATGGACATATAGAGATGGAAGAGAAATATATAGAGAGGGAGAGAGAGAGAGAGAGGAGATATGGGCATATACAGATGGAAGAGAAATATATAGAGAGGGAGAGATAGAGAGGAAAAGATAGAAAGATAAATATAGAGATAGGAAGTGATATATATAGAGAGGTGGAGAGGGAGAGATATATGGGTAGAGAGAGATGGAGAGATAATGATATAGAGATAGAGAGAGAAATGGAAGAACAAATATGGAGAGATTGAGATAGAGAGGCAAAGTGATATAGATATAGAGATTTATGGAGAGGGAGAGGAGACATGTCCAGAGATAGAGGGGAAGAGAGGAGGATAGAGGTAGAGATGAAGATAGAATGAGAGAAGAAGAGGTAGACAAATAGATAAAGAGATGGAGAGAGGTAGAGGTAAAGATAAAGATAGAGAAAGACATGGAGATATAAAGGGAGAGATAAGGAGGAAGAGAGTCAGCCCACAACAGTTTGTCCCATTTTTTTGGCTAAAGTAGGACATTAAAATTAACATTTTTCACCAAATTTTCACTTTATGGAACCAATAGAAGCTAAACAATTAATACTTTGGAGATGATGTGAAGTAGTGATTTGTGAGGATTTTTTTGTAGATTGTGCATATATATATATTTTTAAATAGAAATAATTTTTTATTCTTTATGAAACTTTTAATAAATTAATTTTTTATAGTAAACAACATTTTTAAAAAGTGACATTTATGTTGTAACACATAATTTTTTTATTGAAAGGATAAAATTATAATTTTTAAAATGTAGATTTGTAACATAATATAGATAGTGCATGAATATTTTTTCATAATTTTTGTTACATATTTTTTAATTTATTTTTGAAATTAGAGTATTTATAATTTAGAAATAGGTGTATATCATAATTTGCATAACTTGTTTTGTATGTATTGAAATTATTACTATTTATTTCTCTGAAACAAGGACATCAATACATAGGGCACACATATTTTTTAGATTTTTGTTCTCTATTTTTTTTTAATTTTTTGCATGTGTGAAACAAATACATTGATGCTCAAGTGGTGAAAATTTTGCATTTACAAGAAAAAAAAAATAATAAAATTAAAAATATTCAAAATTATACTTTTTGGAAAGCCTATATTAAGGGTTAAAAACATGCAAAATATAATTTCTAAATGACTTTATTTGATTCCTCAAAAGGTAAATAAAAAGTAGTTTTTTGTTAGCATTTTGATATGTGCACATGAGACTCTATTGTGGATATGATTTAAGACTAAAGGGATTCTATTGATGAGGGTTTGATCTAAGGAGGTCTTATCTAACCCTCTTCAATTAAAACCCTTTAGGTAGAACCCATACTTAAATCATTAGTTTTTCTAAAAAATATGTGATTTCAAGCAAGAAACAGGATGTCCTGAGTTTGAGACCCATTATTATGGGATGACCCAAGATGTCATGCCCATATTTTAATGTGGATCTAACACAACTGTCACAACCAAATTTTTTGAAACCAACATAGGTTGAAAACCTAACACACACACATCATACCACCCTTGCACAACACAACTTCTAAAATCTAACATTATTTAGTAACATTATATTGCATGAAGGACAACTCATAGTTAAATTAACTATAGGTTATTATTGACACATAACTTCAATTGGTTACCTAGATGTTAAACTTGAAAAATTACTAATACCATAAAGAGGTAGTGTTCTCTTTAACTAACCCTTCGAATTAACTTATTAGTCAACTTGAACCTTTGTCTTCAAATTTTCTTAAGGTACCATAGCATCCTGACTTGGTCAAATAGATTTAATTGTATAAAGTACTTTCCTAGTATACGTGTTTCAATATTCACAAGGATTAATATTAAGGATCTTGATAACAATAATACTTAAATATAACTCTTTAATTATTAATCAGAGTATCTTGATGGGATCATTGAGTTGGGTTGCTTCACTCTTTCAATGTTGAGAGGCTTTGCCTCCTGAATTAATTAGGTAAGGTAATTAAAGTAACCGTACTCATCCTTCTACTTATAATAGTTTTGCTAAATTAATTAATTATTCTATTCAATATTAAATATTGAATAATTCTCATTTCTTTAAAAAAAATCACGTTAAATAGTATTTTATAGATAATTTTCATAAATCACATGGTTTTAATAGACAATAAACAACTAGTTAATTATCCACCCATTTACACCTTTGATTGGGTTAGAATATGGTTGGGGATAGTAAATTAATCCAGAAATACCATTATAAATATCTCATATGCAAAAACTTATATGATTCAATTAATGAGTTTTTATCTAAGTTGCACTAGATGGAGTAAAGTTAATTCTAAAGGTAAATTTTACTTGAAGGAAATTTTTTTCAATATTTTAAATTAAATATCATTTCAATTTATGTCAATTAATTCCACAGATCATTTAATTGAGTCTTTATTTTAATGACCAATAACACATTAAATCATGAATTCTTTATAGTTGGGATAAATAAGTCCTATCCCAATCGTTAAAAAAATATTGAAAATATAATATTTTAGACTAACATAATTACTTTAATTCAACCCCAAAATAATTTTATTTAAGATCCATTAACTAAGTTAAAACAACTTTTGAAGACTTAGTTCCTTCTTAATTTATTGAGAACTAAATTTAAAATTCATGAATTTTGAAAATTCAATTTGCAAGAAGAAATAAAAATCTATATATTAAAATCACCAAAAGTGACTTTAAATTTTCACTTAAAAGAGGGGTCCTAGACCCCCACCATGGAATTAATTACCATTAATAAAAAGTCAATTAGATTAAACATAAATTTAAGATATACTAAAAGTTAATAACTTGGGGATTCAATCTCATCCATTGGTTGAGATTGATTCTCCAGCTTTAGATCCTAGGGAAACAAGATAAAAACCTAAATCATAAGGACAGTTTATTTAAAATGTTTATTCTCTCATTTCATTCTTTCATTTTCTTGTAGATTTGAAAGAGGAATGGAGGAAACCCTAGCTAGTTTTGCAACTTCCCTATTGTTGCATCTTGGTTTTCATGATCTCCTCCTTTTCTTGGTGAGAAGGTGTTTAGTGCTACATCTTTTATATTCTTCCATTATAGCTATATAAAATTTCTCTATATTTCATTCTATGAATTTATTTGTTGAATTTTTGTTACATAATTTTATATCTTTATTTCTTTCTATCTTACATATTTATAATTTCTTATTTTATTTCTTGTAATCTACTATAAAATATTCACTATAAAAAATGCAATGTTCTAGCTTGTGAGATGAGGCCCTCAAAATCCCTTTGATAGTAGGAGTTTTATAGTGTGTGTATATATATATACTTTCCTTTCTCCCATTTCCATGTAGGTGTAATTTTGTTCTTCTCATGCCATCACTTTCCCTAAATTACCTGTACATTTTCTTTGTTTTACAAGCTACAAATTTTGATGGCATATATTTTGATCTACACATTTAGGGTATGTGCAGGATCATCATGAAAAAAATAGGCCCTTAAGTGGCAAAAAAATTAGAAAAATTAGAGTTAGGCAACGTGATATAAAAATTTGAATAAGTTATCTATATTATTTCAAAAATATGTAAATAGAATCTATAGAAAATTGAATTTAGTTTCTAAACTACTAGGTTTATTTAGAAAATAAAAATATATATTTAGTGAAAATTTGAAATTTCAATGCAGCAGTACTTAAATTTCAGGGAAAAAATAAGTAGGTGTCTGTCTGACCACCCTAACCACAATAAAATGATAATATTATTTTATAAGATTTTATACATAAGTAGAGGACTCATGCTCGGATGTGATGCATATTTTTTTGTAATTTTTTTCCAAATAAATAATTAATTATGAATTTTTTATTACAACAAAAATAAATAACTTGGTCAAAACTTCATGAAATTCAAATTTTCTTTTTTTAATCCTATAGTATGCGAAGCATAGAATGTGATGCATGTTTTGGATTCAGTTTGAAAGCTATAATTTCTTTTCGATCAGCCTATCAATCAAGACTTTAGTCATAATTCAAATAGAAAATGAATAATAATTATTTATTAAATTCAAAGTAAAACATAATTTATATTGGTGGAAAGCTAAGAATTTCCTTTAAAAACCCTTTTCATTTTACAAATTTTTGGTAAAGTAAAAATTCGTCAACCACATACCAGGCTACAAATACCCATCATATTGCCACTTTTTTGGCCCATCATGATCCTGCACATACCCTTTATTAATAATTTTTTTTTTTTTTTTGTTGAAAAAATGGTGTAGAGTTAGTATGTATTGAGCTACATAGTATCCTTTCTAGTAGGCATTGCAGCTCTCTCCAGTATGATGATGTGCTTGCCTGGTCTCCCAATCCTAAAGGGGATTATACTGTTGCTTCTAGTTATCAGGAGCTATTGTCCCATAGGGTGGATGGGGATGAAATTCAGTGGTGGAAGAAGATCTGGAACAAGTCTTCCTGGCCAAAATGTAATTGTTTTGTATGGATGTTGGCTTGGAATAAGTGTTTGACCTGGGATAATATTCAGAAGCGTGGCTTTCAGGGTCCCTCAGTCTGTGTTTTGTGTGGGGCTAATGAGGAGGACTCGGTTCATCTATTTTTTCGCTGCCCTTTCTCCCTCCAGATTTGGCATTTCTAGTGGGGGGTTTGGAGTAGTCCCTGTGTTCATGCTTCTTCCTTGATAGAGTTTTGGCAGAGGTTGGGTAGGCCTCCCTCTATGGCTCCCTTTTTACAGGTGGTGTGGTTGGTGGGACCTATCTTCATATTGTGGCAGATTTGGTTGGAGAGGAATCGATGAATATTTCTTGGAGAAAAGAAGTTGGTGCAACAACTTTGGCAGAGAATTTTGGGCATGGTTCAGGAAATGGTGGTAGCTAAGTGTGAGTTAGAATTCCCCTTGGGGAAAAGGGATGCTGAAGTGGCAGAGAGATTGGGGATTCAGGGGCTGTCCTCGGCCTCGGTATGTGTAAAGCGTGGTAAGCATCTGAAGTAGAGAGTTCAAAGGTCTGGATTTTGGCAGCCTCCCCCAATTGGGGTTCTAAAAATTAATACTGATAGTTCCTCCAGAGGCAATCCAGGGCTGGTTGGTATTGGGGGGATTGGTAGGGACTATTCGGGTTCGGTGGTTTTCCTCTTTTCGGTCTATGAGGGTGTTCATACTGTCAACCACATGGAAGGGTTGGCAATTCTTTGTGCTTTTGAGAAAGCTTATGATTTGGGATGGAGAAGGGTTGTTTATGAATCTGATTCCCAGGTTTTGATCAATTTACTTATTAAGCAAAAAGTGGAGGATGTCAGTTGGCAGTTAGCTGGGGTGGTGCAATAGATTTTGTGAGTTAGTTCATTAATGGAGATGGTGACTTTCGTTCATATTTCAAGGGAGTGGAATAGGGCTGCTGATTGCTTGGCGAAATGGGCGTCAGAGTATGCTGAGGGATGGAGAATTGAGGAGTGGGAAATGGTTTCTTTGGCGCTTTGTCCTAATTTTGAGAGAATTCTTGCTGAGGATAGGGAGGGAGAAAGTGATGGTTGATGGTGTTGATTGTCTTTTTCTGCTTGGTGGTATGGATTTTCCTGGGGACTTTGGTCCCTTGATTACTTTGTAATGTTGTTTTTTGAGTTTCAATAAAAAATTTACCCCTTTGTTTAAAAATTTAAAAAAAAAAAAATGGTGTAGAGTTTTAGTATTAAATGCATTTATATTTTTGGTTTATAATTTTTTATTGCAAAATAAAATATTGAAGGGAGTGGGAGAGATGGTCAATGGTTAATCCCCCACCATAGCCTCCACATGGTAGGTTGTGACCTCCTATTTGGCTTGTGACCCCCATAGGAGTTGCAACTCCCATGGGGAGCTTAGCTCTCATGGAGGGAGGGGCCAGTGGCAAGGGAAACCTGCTCACCACCCTCCCTTCAAAATCTTTTTTCTATTATATATATATTTAGAATTTTAGAATTTAAGTTTAATATATAGATTTTAATTTTTATAATTTATATTTGATATAACTTATTATTATTATATATATAAATGTGTTTTTTTAAATATCTATTAGAATGCAATATTTGTAGATATTGCCTTATAAAAAGTAGAGATATTTTTTTTAATAAAAGAAAATAATGCATATGTATATATTATTTTTGACTTATTTGTTTGATTCAAGTATTTTAGAATAAGATCGTTTCTTACTTTTAATACCTACAAAATATTTTTTTAAAATAGATATACTTTATTTTACTGTAGAAGCAAGCATATTTGCATTAACCACATGCATGGCATGATTGATTTTCCTCAAATGAAGTTTCAATAATTTATCAAAAACAATTTGCTTAACACATAAATAATGATTTAAAAGAGGGTTGATTTATATAGAGGATTTCATTGACCTCAACTTACCTCTTAGGTAAAATGAATGAGTAAAGAATATAATATTACATTTAATTCTTCTCAAATAATACAAAAGATAATATGGAATTTATTTTAGTATTTAAAAACTCTATCATTACAACTTTACTCTTCCTAACAACAAAATAATTTATTATACAACCTACCATTTTATTGCAAGTAATATTTATAACTAGAAGAAATCCTTAACAGCATTTTTAAAACTCCAAATCTATCATGATCCTTGCCTCACTTTTGAATAAAACATCATATTGCCTTTTACTTTTATTTTATAAACATAAACTTCAAGGAGATTACAAGAGAATAACTCCAACTTTTCCAAGAACTCATAGAAAAATATGCTAATGAATAAGAACTTGCCCTATTTTATTTTTCTCTTCTACAAAATATACTAGCTTTCAATATTATAATAATGTGTAAAGTATATTGAATCAACATGCCAATAGAAGGAAATCTTACTCTTCTATGACACAATGAAAATCTCAGCCAAAATATTATGAAATAACTCTCAAGATACCATCCCAAAATATCCATATGATCCTCAATAGAGGTTTATAAAAGGAGAAAAAAGAAGAAGGGATTTTCTCTCCTCTCAACTATAATGGCATCATGAAGCCTTATAGGGCTTTAGCAATACCCCAGAGCAAGAAGAAGACTACCAAATGATCTTGATTTTTTTAAACAAAAGATATCTTATCTATAAATCCTCTTTACCCATTTCACCAAAGAAACCCTCAAACACCATTACTCAACAGATATAAACTCTCCTGAACTTAATTTCTAAACAATAATAAAAATAACAAAGAAAATAAGTTTTCTACTAAAACTTAACTTGATAGTAGCAAAGAAGAAGAGCTTATCTCTAAGTCTATTCTTCTTGAACATTGCCACCATATGTGAGGGCTCCTTCCTTCTCCCCAACTTTCCTTCCTTTCCTTTCCAAACACAAAAATATTCTCCTAAAGGAGAAGTGGGTAGCACCCAACTCCTGCTTCTCAAATATGATGTAAAGGAGTTCCAACTTGGAAGCCTTGGATGGGGAGGTGCGGAGTGTATTCCACTTGATCAACGAGGGTCTTTTCCTAATTAAAGAGGGGGATATGCACTTGGACACCCCAATCAATATTTCCAACCCCATCTCCACTTAAAAACTCGTCACTTTCATTTATGAGAGATTGTGAGGGATTAAATCATGTCCTAGGGGCTTTATTGTATGCCCAACATGCCCTTACCTCAAAGGTATAGATCCTAGGGGTCTATTTTTGCATTATAACCAAGGAAATTGACCAAATAACACTCTCTAAAGACCCTTTCAATGGTCCATCCGAATTTTAAACCTAAGGGGGTGTGTGCAAGAAGTTGAGTCCACATTTTGGCCAAAAAGTGGAAGTGTTTTCCCTAATTTTTATAATTTGTCTCATTTGACCTAAAAATTTGAAGCACTTAGAGACTAAAATCTTTAAAAAGTCAATAATATGAAATGTAGTACTCTGACTCTAGTTTCCAAATGTGTAATTTATTTTAATACCCAAATATTTCAAGTTTATGGACCAAATTCACAAAAAAATATTTGAAAAATAGAAAAATTAATCTAATTGTAAAAAAAATTACATATTTGGAGTATAGACAATCCCATGTATAATGGGTTTGAATTTCATCAAAAAAATTTACAAAAAACATTTTTAGGAATATGTCCAAAGTCACTCTTTTCTCTTGGAGTAATTAGGACATCGCTTCATAATTAATTAATTATTAATTCCTTTATTACTTTATTCACTTAAGATAAACTTAGGAGAAATTTTAATCATTAGATTGGTTTAATTTTAGGTCTAGTTGTCTCATTGCATGAGATTAAGGCATTTGTCACAGTCTAATGTAATCCTCATCTTGAGTTTTGTTTATTTTGCTTTTATAAGCATGCTAATTCATTGTAATAATTTATCTATCACAATTTATAACTATTCAAGTTAATACATTGCACATACCAGTGCTTTCATGGATTCAATATTTTCTCTCTTAGTTGCATAGCACATCGGTTGCGTTGATCTTTCTTTTGTGATAAGATAATTGGTTGCGTTGATCTTTCTTTTGTGATAAGATAATTGGTTGCAGGTGATTTATGAGAGTTGTGGGGTTCAATCATCAACTTCAACATGATGTCAGAGCTCCAGATCTGTATCCTCCTATTCAAATTTTTGAGAGATCTTATCTTGAGAAAAAATCCTTCTTATTCTTTAATCTTTTTTTTTCTCAAAAAATTTCAAAAAAAAAAAAATCAATTTTTCTTTTCAATTTTATTTTATTTTTTGCAAAAAAAGCAAAAACAAAAAAAAAAAGGCTAAATTAAAAAAAAATCACCATCCACTAGCCACCAGCAAAGTATTTTTTCCTTTTTTGACCTATTTTCGTAAATCAGCTATAAGTTTTGCATACGATGTCAAAATTGGGAAAATAAGATATCACTAGAAAGCTGGTTTTGAGAACTTTCTAGTGGTGTGGGTCTCATTATTAATTTTTTCTACTAGAGTTCTTGATATTCTTATTCAAATTCAAATCTTCATTGTGTGCTTCTGAGCCCATATCTTTTTTCCCGTATCTCCAATTTTCACAATTAAAGTGGCGTTGGAAAGGTATTTTAGAGCTCTTCAAATCTATTCATGCAAATTTTCTAGAATCTATCCCAAGTACATTTTATTTAGTATTTTTTTTTTCACATTCTTTTTAATTACTTGTATGTCTTGGCACTTGGAAATGACTGCTTCTATCATGCAAATATAATAGATTTCCCCTCAATAGGAGAGAGAAAAAGAGGATATGAATCCCCTGCATAAAGAAGTAACTCTTGCACCAATGATGAATTCCTAAAGACAAAATATGACCCACTTCCTACAAACAAAATTTCTCTCCTTAGGAAGAAGCGCATCCACTAGTGATTTAAGAAGCCGATCCAAAAGAATGGGTGAATCAGGAATCAAAATCCAAATGACGTGTGCCTTTGAAAAGTGCTCATGTGTCCACATGTTGGAAATCGATGATCTATCAATCCAAGATTTTGTGAAGACTGATATAGAATAAGATGAAAAGGTGATGAAGATGGAGGGCCAATAGTGGTGATGTGGTTTTCAACATAGAGGGGATGAATTTCCTCAAATTAATCGTCTAGATATGTAATATAGGACTCTACAAATAAGGATGATATTTCTGCAAGATATGAATCCCAAGTAGCTATGTCTAGAAGTTGTATGTCATACTCCACTGAACAATAGGGCCCAAAGATATGGTAATTTCAAACTAATCAGGAATAATAGATGATGATGATGTACTCTTAATCTATAGAGTGAGAACATGAAGACAAGTCTCTAAACCATCAAAACATGCAAGACCTATGATATACTCAAGCTCCTCTAAATTATTGCCATCAAAAGGTATGAAATATACATTTGCAAGAGGGATGAGACAATCTACAATAGGATCCTTTGGGTATGGAGAGATATGCGGGTATCCACAAATCTTCCAAAGTTGAGTCCAAAGTGTGTGGGGATATTTAATGTTCGATAAACACTCATAGTGTCAAGATCAACACTAGAATATATAACCCCTATAATATGATCTCGAATGATACCCCATGCTGATAAAATCCCTAGTGTGTCTAGTGTAGGTATGAATCCATATAGATAAGGAAAAATATCAAGCCACCTAAGATGTGTGACGATGCTACTATTTCACCAAAACCCATAATTATCCTTGTCCAAGTTGATCACATGATGATGAAAAAAATACCTATGATACTCACTCAAATGAGAAAATTAGAGATTAATAACTTCAATGCATATAAGTTAGATCAAATGATTTCATCCTACACAAATAGATCCTTTCCATGTGCCAAGACATCCAAGTAATTAAGCAGTTCATGTGAAAACATATAATACTGAATAAAATGTATCTGGGGTAGGTCCAGGTTGCATTATTTGCATGTTTCTTATTCTCCCTAAGTTGCGCTTATGGGGTGTTGGTGTAATTAATATTTAGTTACAACTTATTAAGTTTACTTAAGTCCTAATTAGGTTTTACCTTTAAAATTTTACATCTTGATTTATAAAAGAAAATTATCTCATGTAATTCTTTAATTCCCAATAATATTATTTGCACATATTTATGAAAATTTCTCTTGCATGTTTTATTTTTTTCTTTGTAGAAGGAAAATTAAGGTTTTGTAGGTGATATTGGTTTTATTGAGTTTACTTGAAACCCTAACATTTTCTGCTAACAATGACATGACCTTCAAGTTGCAACTTAAAGTAGGTCCAAAGCTAAGGGCCAACTCCCCAAGCCTTTTTCCGACCTGAAACCCATAGCAAAAATTGGGCCAAAATTGAAATTTTTAGAAACAGGATCTCATTCATTTTAAAAAAAATTTAAACTTTGATTTTTGCATGAATTACCACATACTAATGATGTTTTTTTATGATAAACATTATCAATTGAGCCATGATTATGATTCAAATATTGAAGAATACTTCAACACATATGATAGTTGTGTAAGTTCACTATCTATTGCCCACTAAATTAATGAATATAATATTTTTATGAATATTTCCTTTGTGATGAATGTGCAGATCCTATTTCTATGGATAATATTTTACCTAAACTTTACAATCCTTTGTATAATTCAAGTATAAAAAAATTAATAATGTTGGATATAACAACATATATTCATGTTGAAGTTCAACATGTTGCAACCCATGTTTATAGTGTAGCTAAGATTGACACATTTATATTTGGGTTGTGAGATTATTTCCTTGTCCTAAGAAAGGTTATTGTTAGTATTTTTTTGCATTATGAGTTTGAGAATTTTTCTTTTTTCCCTTGATTTACACGATGAGGTCAATGAGTGGAGAAAATTTGATAAATTTAATGGTAGATATTTTTTAATTCACCTATCCTTCTGTTGACCTTATTTCAAAACTTATTACATATGTCTATATGTGGACCCTTGATGGATTAGTAGATTTATCTAGCATCTAATTTTATGGAATCCCTATAGTTAAAAAAAGTTGATAGTGAATTACATACCATCATCTCCACCAAAGATGATGTCATCAACATATATAACCACAATCAACATGTCTTCCTAAACCTTAATGTATAAATTTACATCTGTATTACCCTTCTTGAATCATTTTTTAAGTAGACACTTATTCAATCTAGCATACCAAGCTCTCAGATCTTTTTTTTTTTGTGCTCGATAAATCACTACTTGTGGGGAAACACCCATAAATTGAACCAAATAAAAATATGGACTGCTTCAAACCCAATATTGGGGAGCATAGAAAGCCTGCTTCAGACCCTCGAATGGGGAGAAAAAAAGGAAACACCTAACCAAATATACCTTGCCTACAAAATTATTAGCTACCCTTCTTTTCTTTGGAGTGGGATCATAGGTGCATATTGAACTTCACTTCAAGGTATGTGCAGGATCATCATGAAAAAAATAGGCCCTTAAATGGCAAAAAAAATAGAAAAATTAGAGTTAGGCAACTTGACATAAAAATTTGAATAAGTTATCTATATTATTTCAAAAATATGTAAGAATAGAATCTGTAGCTTGATTGAATGTAGTTTCTAAACTACTAGGTTTATTTTTATTTTTTTTAAAATTATTTGGTGAAAATTTGAAATTTCAATGCAGTAGTACTTAAATTTCATGGAAAAAATAAGTAGGTGTCTGTCTGACCACCCTAACCACAATAAAATGATAATATTTTTTTATAATATTTTAGATATAAGTAGAGGACTCATGTCTGGATGTGATGCATATTTTTTTGTAATTTTTATCCAAGTAAATAATTAATTATGATTTTTTTATTACAATTTTTTAAAAATATAAAAACTCATATGTCTGACCACCTTAACTTGGTCAAAACTTCATGAAATTCATTTTTTTTTAATCCTATAGTATACGAAGCATATAATGTGATACATTTTTCATAATAAAAAAATGTGATATCATTTGAAAGCTATAAATGCTTTTCAACTAGCCTGTCAATTAGGACTTTAGTCATAATTCAAATAGAAAATGAATAATAATAATTTATTAAATTCAAAGTAAAGCATAATTTATATTGGTGGAAAGCTAAGAATCTCCTTTAAAAACCCTTTTCATTTCATCAATTTTGGGTAAAAAAAAGTCATCAGCCACATACCCCACACATACACATCATATCGCCACCTTTTGGCTCATCATGATCCTACACATACCCCTCATTCTTCTTTCTTTTCCTTTGCACCTTCGTCCAATTTTCCTCTAGCGAACAACCATCCACGTCCTCTACCTTACCTTTGATTGTTTGGCTTCCCTCTAGAGACATTATTTATGAGTTTCCAACCTTGACACTAAGACAACCTTCATGAGGAGAGACTACTGAGGCCTCCAAATCAACATGTTTCCCTTTTTGGTCCCAGTTTCTTTTCTTTGAGGTAGTGGTGGGGGTTTTTCCAGGTGAAGGAGCATCACTAGCAAAATTCAGTATTGCAGAAGATGTAACTGTTGCGACTAGAGTGACTTGGGAATCGCCTAGTGGATCCATGCCCGAGGCAGTGTCACCAAATTTTGGTGGCACATCAACCACACCTTCAAAACCATCCTTTTCCACTAAGTAATGCAGTGGGGTGGCATCTTTCCACCAAGTAGCTCGGTTTCCATACCATTGTTTGGAGCAGTGTGCAGCCATATGACCAGTGTTGAAACATCGATGACAACGAAAAGGTAGTCCTTCATAATTGAGCAATTGATTATATTGAACCATCCCCACAATGTTCATAAGGATTTTCATAGGGAGATCTTTGGTTGTTTTTATCTCCACTAATATGCGAGCATAGGTAGTGTGTAGAAAATTTGAGGAACCATCATCCACCACCAAAAACTTCCCCAATGAGCTACTAATGGCTTCAAAGCATGAATCACACCAAAAATGTAGCGGTAGATTTGACAAACTTACCCAGACTGGAACCAAGTCGAAGGATTCTATGAGAGGGTTGAAGGAAGGGTGCTAGGGTTTCAATATTAATAAATTTTGCTCCTTCCAGCTCCATTGGCATTCATATAGAATTGTATTATGATCCTTCACATTATCAAAAACCACCATGAAGAACCCCTTTGGACTGCGGTAGATCTCTACATCCCCCTCCAATATAGGTTTCTAGAAATCTGCAATCCAATCATGCAACTCTGTAAGACTTGGCCAAAACCCTTGGAATCTACCTACTAGCCCCTGTCCTACAAAATAAGATATATTTTTAGCCACTTCATCAACAATCTCCCCAATGAAAGAAAAAATTGGGGCAGTGGTTGCACACTAGAGAGCCATAGGACCCTTTCACTAACCATGATCAGTCACCTCTTCCCTCAATCTCCCCTCCCAACCATTACTCATTCCCCTATTCTTCTGTGGAGAATGAGGAAAAGTAGTCCTATCATTAGCCTATCTCCAAAACCCCGATGAAAATGTAGGCTAACCATTAGGGTCTGAGGCTGTTTGGTTCTGCTCCTTATCTTGCCCTTAGTTCATCATTTCCCATCCTTCCACCACCATCAAATATGAGCAATCATGGATAATAGCACTTGGCGATTAAGCATTTTGTCTTCGCCCATCATTTGGGTTGAAGAATGTTTTTGTAGAAACACAAAAGGATGCCCTAGCTTTTCTAGTCGATGGTAAAGTCTTCACTTATCTCCCATGAGATATTCCTTGCTCCAATCCTTGCTACTTCCAAAATCTTGCTTGATCTAGTGTAGTGGTAGAAGAGCGAGCCAAGGTTTTCTGCAATGCACTGGAGTCTATCAAAGACATTTCAGATGTCCATTACCAAGCTCTCAGAGCTTGCTTGAGACCATGTAGTGTCATAAAATTATACCCCTTTACAATTTCACCTACACTTTTGAGTCCACTTTAGTGTCCCCTCCCTTGGTATTTGTGTAGGCTAATTTTAGCCCTTGCATTAGCCTTGTCTCCTCTTAGGATGCTCAAGACCCCTTTTTAGCAGCTATCTTTGTGTATCAACTTTGAGTCAAACCCTTTGTTTCCTCATTCCCACCATTTTGTAGAATGATTTGTATGGACACTAATGTGTCACGCAAATGTCCTCATTCTGCACTAGCATCCCAAGGAATTTCAACATTTAAATGACTGTTTATGATCCTTTTTCCACTTTCCATTTACCTTTGCTGGTGGTAATGACTCAGGATTCCTTGTAATGGCTCAGGAACCTTCTTTTCCCTCCTATTCTCTCTTTAAATCTATTCTTTCAATTCAATTCATATCTCTAAGCTTCTCTCTTGAATTATTTTGGCCTCTCTTGAACATTCTCTCTTCTTGGAAGTCTTTATATCCTTCTCTCAACCTTGCACAACTCTCTTGCTTGCTACAACACTCTCAAGTTCTCATAACATTATCTACAACTCTTTTGTCTCTCACAACTCGCTCTCTTTCTCTCTGGATTCCTCAATATTTGCAGGTTCAATATCTATCTACTTGTCTTGTGTCTTTTAGAATCTTGGTATTTCTCACATCCCTTATCTATGCATTTTACTATCTCATCTATTTATCTATTTCAATGTTTATTATTTTCTCTATTTATCTATTTGTCTCTTTGTGGAGGTGGAAACATTGAAATGGGTGTTTGACTAAGGAAATCCCTTAAACGGCCCCAACAATTTTCCCTGGTCTTATATGTGCAGGTATTAAAGATATTAATTTACTAGAAGATTCATTTCTTGGTCTATTGTGAGAAGTTTCTATCTCTTATTCTCTCTCTTTGTAATTTATATTTCACTTAGTTTACTTTATTTTACTCTCTATTATAGTTTGTTACTTTCTTGTATTCTAAGAGTTTTTAACAATTAGAAAAGTAGTAGTCACTTAAGCTATTTTTTGTGATATTCTCAATTTTTAGTTCATATGAGATGCCAGCATGCCTCTAGGATGCCATCACGTTGCATTGTCATCCATGTGTTGTGTTGTCGTCCTTTGGCCAAGAACTTATTAGTTTGTCCAAAAAACATCTATGACTTATTCATTTTGCTTCTAGAACTCTCATTATTTTATCCCACCACTTGAGCTTCATTCCTTGAGGTAGCCTTCAAGTAATTGAGGACCATTTTCTCCTTGAATAATCTTTCTTGTCTCAAGAATCAAAGGTAGAAAATCTCCCCCTCTACATACCATATAGAGCTTTCTTCAGTCTGCAAACCATGTCCAAATCCTCTAATAATAGGAAGCCATCTAGTCTCTCAATATATAATTCTTCTAGATCACCATTTAGGAAATATGACTTGGCATACATTTGATATACTTTGAAGTTCTTGTGAGCAACAAGATCAAGAAACATCCTTATTTCCTCTAGTCTAGCTACTAGAGCAAAGGTCTCCTCAAAATCAATACCTTCAACTTGTGAATAGACCTTACAAACCAATCTGGTTTTGTTCCTTGCCACTTCACCATATTCATTCAACTTATTTTGGAACATCCACTTTGTTCCTATCACATTCTTATTAGTTGGTATGGGAACTAATTCCCAAGTTTGATTCTTTTCTATCTGATTCAACTCTTGATCCATTTTCTTTATCCAATTATCATCTTTGTTAGCATCATCAAATTTCATGAGTTCTATTGTTGATAATAAGCACAAATTTCCTTTTTTAGTTGCTTTTACAAGCTTTCTTCTTGTCAACACACCTTCAGTTTTGTCTCCAATGATCTAATCTAGAGAGTGGTTCTTTTGCACATATTTTGTTGGATTCTTGAGAGTCTTCACTAGTTCTAGTTCCTTTTCTTCTTTATCTTCTATTTCTTCTTCTTCTTCTTCTTCTTCTTCAATCTAGGGAAGCCATTTAGATCCAAGAACCTTAGGTTCATGTGAGATCTAACACAAGTCTTCATCTACCTTGACATTTGTATGTTCAATCATCTTTCCCAATCTCTTGTTGTAGCATCTCTAGGCCTTGCTCTTGGTTGAGTAACCAAGAAAAATTCCTTCATTGCACCTTGAATCAAACTTTCCAAGGTCTTCTTCATCTCTTCTAATGTAGCATATACTACCAAAGATTCTGAAATATCTAATATTGGGATGTCTTCCATACAATAGCTCATAAGGGGTCTTGTTGTTGATCCTTAGTTTCATTTTGTTAGAAAATAGACAACAATATGTACTGCTTCCTTCCAATACATACTCAGTAGGTCAATATATTTCATTGTTTTCCAAGAAATTTCTTGCACTATTTTATTCTTTCTTTCAACTACCCCATTTTGATGAGGGGTTCTAGGAGAAAACAAGCGTATCCTAATACCATGATATCCATAAAAAAATTCAAATTCATAGGAAGTAAATTAACCTCCTATATCTGACCTTAAACATTTGATCCTAGCATCCATTTCATTCTCGATTTAAAAAAAAAAAAATCTTAAATTATCAAAGGATTCTGATTTATCTTTTAAGAATGTAACCCAAGTCATTCTAGTGTAATCATCTATAAGTAGCATAAAGTACCTATCACCTTGTTGGATCCTTATCCTTGTAGGTTTGTGTAGATCATTATGAATCAACTCCAATGGCATTGAATAGAGCACTCCTTGATTTTGAAGCTAATCTTTGTTTTCTTTCCCATCTGACATTCTTCGTGTAATGTGTTTGTTGGCTTGGTTATCCTAGGAATATTTGTGATTTCATGAGAGGAATTCATCTTCACCATGTTTTCAAAGTTGATGTGCCCCATCCTTTTGTGCCACAACCAACATTCTTTGGACTGATCCAATAAGCACTATTTTATTCTTTCTTTTGAATACCCCATTTTGATGAGGGGTTCTAGGAGTAGACAAATGTCTCCTAATACCATGATATTCATAAAAAAATTCAAATTCATAGGAAGTAAATTAGCCTCCTATATCTGACCTTAAACATTTGATCCTAGCATCCATTTCATTCTCAATTTTTTTTTTAAAAATCTTAAGCTTATCAAAGGATTCTAATTTATCTTTTAAGAATGTAACCCAAGTCATTTGAGTGTAATCATCTATAAGCAACATAAAGTACCTATTACCTTGTTGGATCCTTATCCTTGTAGGTTTGTGTAGATCATTTTGAATCAACTCCAATGGCATTGAAATAGAGCACTCCTTGATTTTGAAGCTAATCTTTGTTTTCTTTCCCATGTCTAACATTCTTTGTACAATGTGTTTGTTGGCTTGGTTATCCTAGGCATATCTATCATTGCATGAGAGGAATTTATCTTCACCATGTTGTCAAAGTTGATGTGCCCCGTCCTTTTGTACCACAACTAACATTCTTTGGACTGATCCAATAAGCACCATTTTATTCTTTCTTTCAACTACCCCATTTTGATGAGGGGTTCTAGGAGCAAAAAAATGTCTCCTAATACCATGATATTCATAAAAAATTTCAAATTCATAGGAAGTAAATTAACCTCCTATATCTGAACTTAAACATTTGATCCTAGCATCCATTTCATTCTCGATTTTTTTAAAAAAAATTATTAAACTTATCAAAGGATTATGATTTATATTTTAAGAATGTAACCCAAGTCATTCTAGTGTAATCATCTATAAGCAACATAAATTACCTATCACCTTGTTGGCTCCTTATCCTTGTAGGTTTGTGTAGATCATTGTGAATCAACTCCAATGGCATTGAAACAGAACACTCCTTGATTTTGAAGCTAATCTTTGTTTTCTTTCCCATCTAAAATTCTTCATACAATGTGTTTGTTGGCTTGGTTATCCTAGGCATATCTATCATTTCATGAGAGGAATTGATCTTCACCATGTTGTCCAAGTTGATGTGCCCCATCCTTTTGTGCCACAACCAACATTCTTTGGACTGATCCAATAAGAACTATTTTATTCTTTCTTTCAACTACCCCATTTTGATGAGGGGTTCTAGGAGTAGAGAAATGTCTCCTAATACCATGATATTCATAAAAAATTTAAAATTCATATGAAGTAAATTAACCTCCTATATCTGACCTTAAAAATTTGATTCTAGCATCCATTTCATTCTCAATTTTTTAAAAAAATATCTTAAACTTATCAAAGGATTATGATTTATCTTTTAAGAATGTAACCCAAGTCATTATAGTGTAATCATCTATAAGCAACATAAAGTACCTATCACCTTGTTGACTTATCATTGTAGGTTTGTGTAGATCATTGTGAATCAACTCCAATGGCATTGAAATAGAGCACTCCTTGATTTTGAAGTTAATCTTTGTTTTATTTCCCATCTAACATTCTTTGTACAATGTGTTTGTTGGCTTGGTTATCCTAGGCATATCTATGATTGCATGAGAGGAATTGATCTTCACCATGTTGTCAAAGTTGATGTCCCCCATCCTTTTGTGCCACAACCAACATTTTTTGGACTGATCCAATAAGTAGATTCTTCCATTAGCCTCCTTTAGATGATAGGCATTACCATTTATCCTTATTCCTTTGACAACTAGCCTTCTAAAAGCTTCCTTTTTGATCTCAAATCCATAAGCAAAAAACTTAATATTGTATCATTTGCTACACATTTTTATTGACACTCAGGATATTATGTTTCAAAACTTTGACATTAAGGACATCTTAAATTTTGTTCTTTTCATCAATTGTTATATCACCTTTTCCATAGATTTGTGTTGACTTATCATCAATAAATTTAGGGTGATCCCACAATAATGGGTTACAATTTTTAGCCAAACTTGACATTAAAATCAGAATTTTTCACCAGACATTCACTTTCTTACACCTATAGCAGTTAAACCATTAAGGTTTTGAAGATGAATCAAACTAGTTATTTGTTAGATATTTTGTGTAGATTCTAATTATATTTTTTTTAGAAAATTAAAAAATAAATTGTGAATCATTTTATGTAATTTTTAATAGCTTATTTTTTCTACTAATCAACATTTTTAAAAAGTTATGTTCACTTCGGCGCACATAAATCTTTTTATAGATAGGATAAAATTCTGATTTTTAAAATGCAATTTTTCACACCAATATCTAGGGGATGGATATTTTTTCATAATTTTTTGTTACATATTTTTTTTTTTAATTAATTTTCCAAGTCAGCGTAATTATAATTTGGATAGAGGTGTACTTCAACACGCATAACTTTTTTTGTATTCATTTGAATTAACTTATTCTTTTTTTGTTGGAATAAGGACATCAATACCTAGGGTACATGTATTTTTTAGAAAAAAATTTCTCTATTTTTCTATTTTTTCGTATCTGTGAAATAAAGAACTTGATGTTCATTGAAAATCCTACATTCACAAGAAATAAGAAATAAATATAATAATCAAATTAAAAATATTTAAAATTATACTTTTTAGGAAGCTTATAATAAGGGCTACAGGCTTACAAAGCATAAACTTTAAATGAATTCATTTGATCACTCAAAAGGTAAATCAAAAGTGGTTTTTTATCAGCATTTTGATAGGTGTAGAGGAGACTCGATTATAGGTATGGTTTAAATCTAACAAGGTTCTATCCAAGTGGGTTTGATCTAAAGGGGTTTGATCAATCCCTCTTTAATTAAAATAATTTAAATGGAACCTTTAAAGTCATAAATCCTTGTATTTTCTAAAAATATGTGATTTCAGGAAAAAATCAGGACGTCCCAAAAAGTGTAACCCATTATTGTGGCAGCACCCTTTAACAACTCCACCATTGACCTTCTTGAGATTGATGAACTTGTATCACCAATCATGTGGTGAGAACACCCACTATTAATCAACCAATTATTCACCTCTTCCTTTGCATGAAAGGAAGTCCATAATACCATTGATATTTCATTAAACTTACTATTCTACAAGATACCAAACCTTTTACATTCTAAAATATTATTCTTTTTTCCTTCCAGACCCATGAATAGATTCTCATCAAATTGAATCTTTATCTTCATCTTTAGAAGAATAGATTTTCTCCTTAGAATATAATTCTCTTTTTATTTTCTCTTTTGTTATCATCAACAAATTCTTTATAGGGATATATAGATGTTAAAAGACCAAATCTTCCACAATTGCAACACTTGAATGGTAACTTACCTTTGTATTTTCCAGTGACTTTCTTCAATATTCTCAAAAATTTTGCTTCAACCTCATAAAAGTCATCATTTTGATCAGAAACTTCATCTTCAATCTATTTGTTAGCTTTGAATGCAACTTCCTTCTTTGGAAAATCTTGATCAAAATCTCTCATTTCAAAAGCAATAAGAGCACCAAACATTTCATCAACTGAATACTGACCCAAATATTTGGATTCTTCAATTGCAGATACTTTATGACTATAATATTTTGGGAGAGACCTCAAAACCTTCAAAATTTCACTTTATTTCACTTCACCAGGTCCAAAGATACCAGAGATAATTCTTGTACCTAGAGCATATAACTTGCAATATCTTCATCTTCAGTGATCTTTAGAGTCTCAAATCTAATTTTGAAGATATACATCATAGCTTTGTTCACTTTTTTATTACCTTCATAGTTATTGTTAATCTTTCCCCAGAAATCCTTATTAGAGTTGCAATTCATCACATTCAAGAGTTATGAATCTACCAATCCATAGAGTAGAGAATTCTTAGCACATTGCATTCATATAGTATAATTTCAATAGGATCAATTAGAGGAGTATCAATAGTAGTATAGCCATCTTTGACTAATTTCCAATCACCAAACCCTAGGGAGTTTAGGTGTCCTTCCATTCTTAATTTCCAAAAATATTCATTATTAACATCAAACCTATGACCCTTGTATGGACCATCATATTCCATCCTGTATCTTTGCCTCAATCTATTAGGCTTCTTAAGAGGAATTTGGCTCTAATACCAATTGTTGAACTCTTCTAGAGACTAAGAGGGAGGTGAATCTATCTTAATAAAAACTTAATCCCTTCTAAAAATTAACTCTTTCAGTGCAAATAAACCTTCTTTATCAAATCAAAACCTTAAAATATAATAGTGATAGAGAATGATATGGCAGTTTGAATCATCAACAACTTTGGAAACCTTTAAGTAATGAAATATATAGAAATTCTACTTCTAACCAGATCAACAGTAATGAGAAAGGAAAAAAGAACACATGTATAGAGAGAATACTAGATTTACATGGAAAACCTAATGAGACCTTAAAAACCACAATGAGAGTTAACTTACTATATAGAGGCTTACTTCCCAAAAGACTTGCAAGAAGGCTCACTATCTTAGAGAAAGATACAAAATGACTTATAGAACTAAAGCCAACAAAAATTTATGAGTGAGATACATAGGACCTAATGAGATTCACTATCTCAAAGTAGGACACAAAGTTTATAAGAGATTACAATATTTATCAACAATTCATTCTATTGACTAAGGCATTAAAGAATAATTGATCTTTCCCTTCACACACTTGAGCACTATCTTTCCTAGAAATTAAATACAATTCACACACAGACACACTTCTTCACATTTTTTCACTTCTCCTTCATATTGCATCTAAAATGATCTTGTATTTACATCCACTGCAACACTTGAAAACTTCAATTAGGCCATCCAGGAAGAGGATAAAAAATGAATTCAACTGATCGACCATCAAAACTTAATGTGCTCCTATCTAGAAGATGGAGAGGAATAAAATAAATCTTAGAACTTCTTCCAGTATGATCTATTTAAATAATTTATTTGTAGGAACACATTAACCTAATTCAACAAGAAATGTGTGGATAAAACATGAAGCACCTAACCTGTTAGCCTATAAATAATCTTCAAATTGAATTAACATTATGCAGTACCAAATGGGATAGGTTAGGACCCAAATCTATCACAACACATCTTCTATTATTGGTGTAGACCCCCAAGCACATGACACAAGCAAAGGAATAAGCCTTGTGGACCAAATATCCACAAATAACATATAAATCCAACTCAAGACACAATGTGGCACTAAAGCAGAAAATAAGCAATGTGTGAATCACATGGGGATGTTCCTTGGAGATCCAAAAACACTTTCATACACTTCTCTCCTACTGTCATATCATCAACAACCACTATAGATCAAGCAGGTATAAAATAATTAATTCAGGAAACACAAAATACATAGCCATATGATGTAGCATTAGTAGAACAACTTGTGGACCACTTCAACACTTGAAATTGGAACATTGGCACTATAGATACATTGAGAGAACATTCACCAAGGTGCAAGAGTAGAGAACTCAAAGAAGATAAATATGGAGAATTTCCTAGACCAGTCCCAAAAACTAGTAACACTGTCAACCTTATGTAATTCACAAGAACATCCTCGATAGCATAGGTGACCTTAAAATATAGGAGTGAAATGTCCATAGAGAACTAACATTGAATACCAAACCACAATACCATAGCTTCAACAATGGAGGAATGTAGAGAATTCTCCTAGAAAAACTTCAATGTGGAGAAAGCATAAGACATACTCAAGACCTTTAGAAACATATCTTCACTATCAGTAATGATTTTAATCCTCAACTTAATATATTATGATCAACTCTGCTGACAGTAATAATGCATGATGAAACTTTCTTTAACATGGAATGGGACATGGTATCCAACCATAAACTTCAACACCTCTTCTTAGATAAGGCATGACATCAAACCATGAACTCCATCACCAATGTTAGCCCAAACTAAACATAACAATGATAACCAATACCAAGGACTAAAAAGTTACATCTCAAGTGTTGATATCAATGACAACCAACAATTAGTGTTGACATCAATAACTACAAACAATCACCTCAAGTGTTAACTTAAGTGACAATAACTACCAACAAAATGTAGTCAAAAGAATCTTCAAATATTTTAATAACACTCAGGATTATGGATTATGGTACCCAAAATGAAATGACTTTGATTTGAGTACATACATTGATGTTGATTAGGTTGGTTGTGTTGATGATAGAAGGAATACTAGTGGTTGTGGTTTCCTTTTAGGAAGAAGATTGGTTTTAATGGTATAGTAAGAAACAAGATTTAGTATCTTTGTCAATATTAAAGGTCGAGTATATTATTGCAACATATTGTTATACTCACGTGTTGTGGATGAAGCAAACATTGAAGGCTATCAAGATACAATATGATGAGCCTATTCCTATTCTATGTGATAACACAAGTGCTATCATTATTTCAAAGAATATAGTGATGCATTCTAGAATCAAGCATATATCAATCAAGTATCAATTTTTGAGAGAGAAGGTTGTGGATAGAGAAGTGAAGTTGGAGAATATAACTATAAAGGATCATATTTCAGATGTTTTCATAAAGGCACTTGCAAAGAATAATTTTGAATATCTAAGTTAAAAGTCAAGGGTAATTTCTCCTCCTTCTTGCTAGATGCATAGTTGGTGCATATTTCTAGGGGAGTTATTCAATCTATTTCCTTATTCTTGGACTAATGGTCTAGCTACATGTTTGGGGGAGAAAGTAGTAGTTGTCATTGAAAAGGGGAGATCATGTGAAATTATGCACCAAATGGGGAGAGAAAGTCCATTCTACCTTTTTCCTTGATTTCAAATGGGGAGATAGTGTGCACATTATATTGGTTTTTCCATTAATTCCAAAGGGGGATATTGTTGCAGTTTGGTTGTTATTGATGTCAACAGTTATTTGGAGTGAGTTACAATCTAGTTGTTTGGTTGCTAGATTCTCTGAGGAACAATTTTCATTTCTTTCTTGGTGATGTTTATCCCTCGTAGTTGGAAGGATAGCTTCATTATGTGTCAAGGAATGATTGATCCAAGTTTTAGTTAATTTGTGTTACCAGAAATATTTTTTTTGAAATTGATAATTTGAAGAATGTGTTGATTCTATGAGGATGCTCATAGAGCTCTAAAGATTTCTTAGATACATTTCTCTATATTTTCAGATATGGTTATCTGGTTCATAATTTAATTTGATGGATATGTGAAGGTTTTATATCCAAATTTTCATGTCATTAATCCTTCCTTAGAGAAATTTATAAGTGATAGAGTTCAGGATTGTGTTGTTCGGTGACTAGTTTCATGTTTATTAGCTCGCGATAGCTTGTTTTTTCATGAAGTTGTGAAAGGGTTGTATCAGAGTGTTGCTAAATATCTTGTGATACTTTTTGTTTCTTCACAAGGTGTCTTTTGATTTCTCAATAACATTCCATGGTTCGAAATGAATGCTCTATTGGATTATGATTTTTCCTGGCCAACTAAAGTATGTTGGAGGGTTTGCACTACAAGTTCATGTTTACATTAAGCTTATGAAGTGTTTGAAGGATTGGTATGGGTCACACTGAACCATATGAGATAAGAACAAGTAATTCTTAATTATTCATGTGTAGCACCAATGCTATAAAGGTCGATTGGCTATAAGTTACATGTTTCTTGTTTATGGCTTACCTATTTTGAATTTTTGAAGTGTGTAGATGATGTTCAAAGAAGACCAAAGGTGTGAATATTTTTAGGACAAAGTTGGATCCATGAAGAGGGAAATTTTTGACCCAAAAAGATTCCAAAAGGAATGGGTTGTCGAGCGTAATTTGAAACATGTACCCCTTCCACTTAGGGTACCTATTTAGAAATGGGTACCCATTATGAAATGGGTAGCCATCATGAAACAAGAACCCATTTTAAAATGGGTACCAATTTCAAAAAGATGTTTATCTTTTTTTAAAAAATTGTCATTTCATTCAAGCGGGAAAATTAGGAACACATACCAATTCCCTAAAGCTAGAACCCCCAAGCCACTTTTTTCTTTGGGTTTTAGGCTTGAGAAAGGTTTGGCAACCCGACCCTTAGCCTTTGACATGCAACTAAAAAACTAAGTTAGATTCAAGAGAAATGTCCAACTTTGGTTACAATATAGGTAATGATTTTGTTTTTTAGAGTTAATCTATGAAATTAAAACTCATTATAGATCATGATTTCTAGTATTCAAATATATAATTCCTTTTACATTTGATTGTGTTTTCTATTTTTTAATTAATTTCTAAGCAAACTGGTCCATAAAATTGAAATATCATGCTTTTTGTTTTAAAATAACTTTTAATCTGTTGGCTTTTTTGTAAAAAAAATTATATGACATCAGTCTTCAGACAATTCTCTACACAATGAATAAAAAATTCAAAAACTATTTAGTTTAGGTCCAATTATGTTGTTCGTACATGCTAATTTTTAAAAACAATAGTTAGGGCCTATAAAACTTTAATAAAAAAATATTTAGAAAAAAATTACAAAAAGTATCCTCATCAATCTTCAAATTGTTAAATATATTTCCCCAAAAGGAACTAAAAAAATACTTTTATTTAGGTAAAAAAATGTTGTCCGTACACATGAATGGTATGGTAAAAAAAATTGACTTTAAAAGGTGGTTTTTATACATGCCTATTAAAATTTAATTTGTATCATTTGGGTATTAGAATAAATTCCATATTTGGAAACTAAATTTCATATTATTAACTTTTTTTAAGATTCAATGTGTAAGTGATTCAATTTTCAATCCAAGAGTGACAAATTCTGAAAAACAAAAAAAACATTTCCACTTTTTGAGGTATTTGTGGACCCAACTTCTTCCATCATCCCATCTGGTGTTGTGTTGTGTTGTGCATTGTTTTCATCTTTCATGTTCATATTTATGAAGTAGAGTTTAAAAGGATTGATTGTTTCGAAAGGTTTGATATTTCATAAAATACTAAATCACCCCTCCCCTCTCAGTATTTTGGTGTATTCAACAAATGGATACCTCCAAAGGAAAAGAAAGGACAAGGCTTGAGAGCCAATGCAATGATTTCACAAATATCCTTGATCAATGCACTAGGGTAAAGTTCAATTTGATGAGGAAAAAAACCAAAACAAAACAATAGAAAGGAAAAACAAAACAAAACAAAATGAACAAAACATTGAAATGAAAAGGGGGAAAAAACAAAATGAAACAACACTAAATTGAATGAAGAACAAAACCACACACACAAACCACTACAAACTTCCATGAATTAAAATAGATTTTAAGATTATGAAACATACCTAGGGTATCATGTGGCGATGAAGGTAAACATGGGTGAGCACAAACATGAAATAAGGAAATGACACCAGAATGGAAAACCAAGAGTGAGTGTGAGAGTTGAAGATAGAAAAAGGGAGGGCACAAAGACTACTATGGTTTGTTGAAGTGTTGCAGAGCTAAATTTACATTTTCCAAATGAATAATTGAAAGATAAAAAACCATTCAATTACCATTTAAACCGACTTGACAAATCCCATAAAACCTCCATTAAATGGTTTATAGTTAAATTAAATTCTATATTGGGCACAATAGTCAAGGTGACAAGATGTCACCACCATCAATCTTTTAGGATTGGGAGTGCATTAAGAAAGCATCACAATAAGAGAAAACTCAACATGACAAAAGAAAAATAGGGATGATGAACAAGAGTCAGGAGGTCAGGTCCGATGAAAATGTCATACTAACATTGAGTATCTCAAAACATCAACAAGTGAAAAAAAAAAACTAAAGAAAAGAAGAAAGAAAGAAGAGGAAGGAAGAGAGGGAAAAGAGGGAGAGAGTAATATCATGAAAAATAAGACAAATAAAAAAAATAAAAAATGAAAAGGGAAAAACAAGAGGGAAAAACACACAAAAAAAGAAGGGGTTGTCCCAATTTTGTTAAAGACAAAAGTGGGGCATGGATGCAAGGCACAACAAAATCATTTATTCGAACATTGAAGAGATAGAATTTCCTTATATATAGAGAGTTTGCTAGTACCCAAGATCAAAATCCTATGGTATGACAATGTAAAGTTAAAGGAACACACACACATGAAGTGCAATGACAAACAAAAACCATACACAATGAAGAAACAAAAATAACATAATAAAAAGTCAAACATAATGCAAACACTGCACAATGCCAGTTAATATAAAAATAATGAAAAAATAATGCAAACATGATGCAAACATGCAAAGGGGGCATTATAATCATGGAATAGAAATCTTTGCATAATTACTACTATGATCTAGGTTTGTGTAGGATCATGATGGGCCAAAAAGTGGCAATATGATGGGTATGTGACTAACGACTTTTTTTTACCCAAAATTGATGAAATGATAAGGTTTTTAAAATGAGATTCTTATCTTTCCACCAATATAAATTATGCTTTACTTTGAATTAAATAAGTAAAAATTATTCATTTTCTATTCAAATTACGACTAAAGTCCTAATTGATAGACTAATTGAAAAACATCTATAGCTTTCAAATGGTATCACATTTTTTGAATATACCTCATGCGTCACATTCTATGATTCACATGATATAGGATTAAAAAAAAAAAATGAATTTCATGATGTTTTGACCAAGTTAAGGTGGTCAGACATTCAAGTTTTTTATATTTTTTACAAATTGTAATAAAAAAATTCATAATTAATTATTTACTTGGAAACAAATTACAAAAAAATATACCTCACATTGGGACATGATTCCTCTATTTATATCTAAAATCTTATAAAAAAATATTATCATTTTATTGTGGTTAGGGTGGTCAGATAGACACCTACTTCTTATTTTTTCCCTAAAATATAAGTACTAGTGCATTGAAATTTCAAATTTTCACCAAATAGATTTTTTTTTTAAACAACACTAGTAGTTTAGAAACTACATTCAATTTTCTATAGATTCTATTCTTACATATTTTTGAAATAATATAGATAACTTATTCAAAATTTTATGTCAAGTTTCCTAACTCTAATTTTTTCCACTTAAGGGATTGTTTTTTCCATGATGATCCTGCACATACCCATCCATACCCAAGAAATTCATAAATCATAAGACTAGAAAATTCCAATAATTTCTAGAACTCACGAATGAAAGTTTCACAAGCTAGTGAAGTTTCATATTCACTAGGTAAGTTTGATAAGAAACAACACAAGCTAGTGATGTTCAATATTCACCAGGTGAGTTTCTAGGTCAACCATATCAAGAGTTATAGTCCTAATAGTTCTGATAAGATAATACAAAATATGATCAATATGCCAAAAATGGGTTAGAAAGGTCAACATGTGTGAACAAAGTGAAGCACATCATGGAATCTATGCCCCCACCTTAAAGAAATTACTAACGCCAATTGAGAGAAATTGCCTTTTAGGTGGAATAAAATGATATTTGCAATATCATATGACATCAAAGCTTGTTGGGAAATCATATGCCAATGAAATATTTCAAACAAAGTTGACTCATGAGAAGGAAGGAATGACACATAAATACAACAAAGCTTTTGGGTCAACATGGAAAAGACCTAAATGTCTCAACACTTTGCATTGTTCCCAAAAGAGAATACATTCACAACATAAAGAAAAATGAAGAAACAAATAGATGAATGTCATAATAGATTAATTTTATTTGTATCCTTGTGCTAATAATATTAACGAGCGTCATCCAAAGAAAAGTAACAAACAAAAAACATTCTAGGCAACACATTATGGGAGATCACATTATGTGTAAGAAAACAAACATAAGCATAATAGTGTTTTACACATATGATTCTATCTATAGAAAATTGTATGCATCCCAATCTTACTCATTAGAAATGGAAGGTAGACAATAGGGTAAAGGAACTATAGCAAGTGTGGTACAAGAAGTACTAGGTTCAACACCTAGTGGATCACTCATATTACGAGGATCATCATAGTCTTCTCCATCTATATTCACCAATTTTGTAAATATAAGAGATAATTTGAACATTATGATCTTCTTTTTGTGCTTCTATTTTATCTTCTAACTCACTATTAGAGTGTATCACAATAGGCTACATATTAGTACTATTATCATGATTGTGAGCACTAACATCCATGTTTATAACTAATAAGATCCTTATTTTTTACTTTGGTTGAGATAAATATGTCTATATTCATGGGTCGGCAAGGGAGGTGGAGTGGAGTTAGGCAATGATGAAGATGGATGACTCGGAGTTATTTCATTGGAATTTAGTTGTATGGATGGATGATCATTAGGTGAGGGTTTATGACCTTCAACAAGATAGCAATCCATATCTCAATGTCTTTCTTTGCATTATTTTTGCACTTTGATTTTGTCTTGCAAAAGCTTTACCTCATGAAGGAGGAAATGGGGAATTTCCCAACATTGACCTCTCTTTTCTTCCATTGAAGGAGGAATCAATGAGACTATCGAAGGTTTAAAAACCATAGGAATCTTATGTTTTTGGTATAAAATCTTAGTTTTCCTAAGGAGGCACAATTTTTATCCTTGAAGTATTTGTTGAATAGTTGTCTTGTAGTACTTTATAGGATGGAAAATGGGGAACCATGACATATATGTCTAAAGGTTGAGGAAGAATACCCAATTTAGGCCAAGGTTTGTTCACTACCTATGAAGTAGAAGGAACAACCATCATAGCCACTAGAGACTGAGGAGCCTTCAGAAACCTATTGCTAAGGGACAATTAGGCTATACACATAGGTTTAAAATTTTGATTTAACATAAATAAATGATCCTCGTGAGGTTTAATGGGTTGGGCTAGTTGAGGAAAAAATTAATCTAATGAAAATTTTCCACAAGAGGCCTAAGGCTTAAGTCTACTATGGTAAATAATATGTATTTATTCTTCAAATTAAAATTTCAGATATTAGTATATAACCAATGGGACCACATTCATGGAGCTTAAGTCCAAATTTTATTGGAAGAGCTATAAAACCAATAATATGGAAAATAGAACCACCATGAGCCTTTAATAATGCTTTCAATTATTCATAATTATTTTTTATAAAGTTCATGAACATATAAGAATTATTCAGTGATCAAGTTCAGTTCACACACAAGATTAATGAGTATTCCCTTGTGGGTTTATCATTGATTCTACTAGTGATAGAAAGAATACCATCAGGTGTAATTATAGAAGCATCAATATGTGTGAAAATTATCAATAATAGATTGGTTGGACCCTTAAGAGGTTGATCTTTAATCATGTTGACAAAGTTGGATAGATCATTATCATTTTCTTCATTATCACTTTAATGTAAAAATATAGTTGAATGATTTATTAATGGGTTTATATATATATATTTAAAGTTTGATTAGGTGGGTATGTGCAAGATCATCGTGCAAAAAATAGGCCCTTAAGTGGCAAAAAATTCAGAAAAATCAGTGTTAGGCAACTTGACGTAAATATTTGAATAAGTTATCTATATTATTTGAAAAATATGTAAGAATAGAATTTGTAGAAAATTGAATGTAGTTTCTAAAATACTAGGTTTATTTAAAATAAATAAAATCTATTTGGTGAAAATTTGAAATTTCAATGCAGTAGTACTTAAATTTTAGGGAAAAAATAAGAAGTAGGTGTCTGTCTGACCACCCTAACCATAATAAAATGATAATATTTTTTTGTAATATTTTATATATAAGTAGAGGACTCATGTCTGGATGTGATGCATATTTTTGTAATTTTTTTCCAAGTAAATAATTAATTATGAATTTTTTATTACAACTTTTAGAAAATATAAAAACTTGTCGACCACCTTAACTTGGTCAAAAATTCATGAAATTTAATTTTCTTTTTTTAATCCTATAGTATGTGAAGCATAGAGATGTGACATATGGATTCAAAATATGATACCGTTGAAAGTTATAGATGTTTTCAATCAGCCTATCAGTCAGGGACTTTTTGTAATTCTAATAGAAAATGAATAATAATTATTTATTAAATTCAAATTAAATCATAATTTATATTTTTGGAAAGCTGAGAATCTCCTCTAAAAACCCTTTTCGTTTCATTAATTTTGGGTGAAAAAAAAGTTGTCAGCCACATACCCTCATAATATTGCCACTTTTTGGCACACCATGATCCTGCACATACCCAAGTGGTAAAACCCATTTATTTCCTTTTCTGTTTACACTAGCCAACTAGATAATATTAGAACTGATGAGGTTTTGCACTTGGTGCTTAAGATGCATACATCTTTCCATATCATGTCCAAGTGTACAATGATATTCACAAAATTTTCTTACATTAAAGTTCATTGGTTATGGTTTAGTTCTATCAATAGGTCTAATTCGAGGAAGTTGAATCATATTTTTATTTCACAATTGCAACATAATAGCATGGAGAGAATGAAGAAATTGTAAAAAAAGTGTATCTCTTGGCCAAAATTAATATAGTGAAATCTTTCATGTGAATGTTATTGGATCATAAAGGATTGTTTATCTTTATTATCTTTCTATTTTTTATTAAATTATTAGTAGTTGTTAGGATGTATGGCTTTAGATTGACCAGTAGGAGCCCATGAATGTGTACCTTCATATTGGCTAATTGCTATATAATAATCATGAAGGGTCATACATAAATGTGTAAATGGGGGATATTTCATCAACAAGATCTAGGTAATGAAAAATATTTTTATATCAATCTAGGTAGGAGAAAATGTAAAAAAAATTAATAGAGGCCTTGGTATCGTCCTATAAAATTAATCACCTTCTCTTTATATCATTGAGTACAATGGACTTAGAAATTTGTTCATGCAACTTGAGTTCCAATGTTTGCTTGAAAGTGTTGAATAAATTCATTAACAAGCGGTGTAAAGGACACTATCGAGTTATTTGATAATGAACAAAAAAAAATGTCAAATCCTTTAATGAATGTGGAAAAAACTTAGCTAGGAGAGCATCTTCAAAAAGGAAATCAGTACATATAATGGTCAAGGCCAATACATGGTTGGTGGGATCTCCTTTTTTCAACATACTTCTCAAAACAATGTATCTCAATGTTTTGCAATTTGGTTGTCTTTAGGATAGAAAATGAAAACAAAATGTGTGAGTTATGTTGGAGGATTAACATTCGATTTAGTTTGGTTCATGTTTGACTTTTTGTTATAATAATGACATATTTAGAAATGGTTTATCATAGGATTATTTGATGACATGTTTTGAGAATATGTTGAATATGCCAAACTATTATCGACGACCTGTGACTTATTGTTTTGCATGTTTATAGCAGGTGAAGGTCATGGAGTTATTGTAGATGAAGGGACAAAGTTATAAGGATTTTGACAAAAAATCCATAAGCTTGAGTTTAGACCATTACTACATTGCATGGTTGATGCTACATCTAAAGGGGTAAAGATTGGAATAGAAGGAAAGGTTGTAGGAAAGGAAACTTGTTTTCCTTATTGATTTTGAGCATTAGTAAAGGCTTTAGCACAACTAGCATGTGTAGGAATGTTTGCATCAACTATATAAGTGAAGCTATACAACACTTCTATTCCTTGCAAATCATTGATTATTTTCCTAATGTTATATAGAAGAGGAACCTTTTTAGCCAAAGACTTACTAGTTAAGTATTATTGAATTTCTTATAGGTCTTTGTCCAATTGTTTAAGCTTATCTTCAAGGACATGGGAAACAATAGCCTCCAAGTCCACATATATGTTAAGTGATGATGAGGACATAGATAATATAGGGTTAAGAAGAGAATCAATGATAGATTGAGTAGATGTAACACCTTGAGTGAAAGATTTATAATACTCAAGATCAACACTGGATGTGATTGTAGCACACTAAGCTATACATATAAACCTATCTCATAGGGGTATTAGATATGAAACACCAAGTCATGAATCTCATTAATTTACTATAAGATTCAGAAAACTTAAGTGCTCATATAATGAAGAGAAAAAAAGACGATAGTGATAGAAACTGATACAATTTTCAAATAGAAAACATAGATCTAAATATAGTGATAGAAATTGATATTATTTTCAAATACAAAACGCATATCTGTATAGAAATAACAAAGATAGAATAAAAATAAAAATAAAAAAAATTATGATTCAGATAATTATCTTTAAAGATGATTAAAAATAGGTTTGGTTTCATATTCAATTCAAACAGAGGAGAGGGACTAGTAATCGTGTGGGATAACATTGCAAGCATGTAGCGATTTACTGGAATATCGTAGGACCTTCATTTTTATTTTTTTGAAATATGGATTGGCTTTTATCTATCTATAACTAAGGTTTGGAGTTGTGACTCATCCTACAACTTGCCCCATTAGCACATCTACTAAAAAGTGTCAAACATTTGAATTTTAAAGATTCAACCAAAACTTAATCATGGTACCACTAGTAGTTGAACAAAAAAAAAAAAATTATTTCTTGTAAAATATCATATTTTTATTTAAAATAAAACTTATATGCAACCTAAATGGACCAAATACCTATTGGTAACCATAAATCTTTGTTATCTCTAGCTTGTATATTAAACACAAATGGATCAATAGTTGAACACAAAAAACCTAATTCTTGTTATAAAATAAACACATAATTATTTAAAATACAAGGCATCTATTGTACTCACCTTTTATATTTGTGATAGGACAAACTATTAATGTGAAATACTCGAATACTTGTACATTGCTACCCCAATAGTTGTACACATAAGAACAATATTTTTCACTATGATAACAATACTTGTTTAAATGAGTGTCTTATTTTATTAAATGAGCATTTTATTTTATAAATGACACACTTATAGTGGATAGATATGATATTTTATTTGAGGCAAAAAATATTTATTTCACTTCTTCATGAATGTATTTATGTTTGTTTTATATAACATTAATAGGTTCTCACACATTCAATATTGGTACATCTTGACCAACATTTGGTTGTTTTTATATTTAAATGTGAACTATTTATTTGCAATATATAGTATAAATATGTGGTAAGACTAAATATTATAGGCACAAGTGCTACATGGTCCAACTACTAGCCCCTCTCCCCGAATGTTGAATAGATATCGTCAATGACCCCATGAATCCGATTTTTATACTAGTCAAATCAAGATATTTTATTAATTCTTTACCAACAACGGAAGTTGAATAGGTCTCATTTATTTCTCATGTAGCAGCACTGCAATTAGTAACATGGTCCCCACAGTCTCATTTATTTCTTATATAACAGCACTGCAATTAGTAAAGTGGTCCCAACAACTGAGATTGAATAGGTCTCATTTATTTGTCATCTAACAGCACTGCAATTAGTAACATGACCCCTCTTTATCAAAGAGTGATAAAAACCTTGCACATGACAAGCAAATAAGCTCAGTAAATTTTTCTGAGAGATTAAGTTCAGTAAATAAGCTTTTCGTATTCAAATTTCACATACATATTAAAGCTCAACTGAAAAATCTGATTTGAATGTCCTGTGTCATATAAAATCCTATATCGAGATATTCTCTCACCTCTACGTGTCAAATGGCCAATTTCATATCCAAGCAGGTCTTGTTTGTCATGAAAAGGATTTTAAACCAAATTTCATGATATCGAAGTGTGACATGTTGCAAACATTAAATGCGAGAAAGAATTAGCTAAAGTTTTCTAGGGAAAAGCTTGAACACAAAAAACTAAACTAACATAGGTTAAATGTTGAGTAAAGCGGGTTAAGATGATAAGCTTAATGTTGTGGACTTGAAAGTTCCACCTAACTGTGATTCATAGGGACTTAGGTTGTTGCAGACGGATGATGAAACAAGATAGACATGAAAGAATGGATGGCATGTTTAATTTAGTGGATGCGTAATGCTGAGCATATCAAAATTTACAGAGATCTCAAGTCTGAACATGAGTGACGTAAGCATTACAGACATGAATGTTCTTGTTCAAAATGATTAAATTGAATCTAGACAAAAGTTCCAAAATGTATAGGTTTACATCATCTTTAAATTCTTGTCTATTTTTTGATATAATTCAAAATAATTGAAAAATATTAGAATATGATTTGAGTGGTTCAAAAATGTAAAACAGTGGGGCACACTATTATGTTGTCACCCATGAAAGAAAATTAGAAAATTCATGGGCAAAACAATACTCTCATATTGGTTATAGATAAACTATGAACATCCTCTAGAGTAAATAAAAGGTCTAAGATGTTGAGGTAGAAATTAAATATTAGAGATATTATTTAAGACTCCATGATTATGGGTAATATATGTTTTCTAAGTGAATCCTTGGCACCCACCCTACTGTAGGTACCCAAAATTTAACCAAATCAAAGCTAGCAAATAGAGAAGGGAGTTTGTGTTGTTGAAAGAAACTCACACAACCTCTTTAGAGGTCTACAAAATCTTGTTGTAGGAGAAATATTTAGTTGTAGGTAAACAAAACTATGCTATAGGTGCAACAATAAATTATTATAAGAATAAAAATCTATATTGCAAGAACCTAAGTACTAATATATAAGAGTTTGACCACATAATGCATACTCACAAAATACCTATATATTCACACATAGAAAATAACCAAGTTTTTTAGCCATAAATCTCATAAAAAAATATCATCAATAGAAGAGGACACATTCTAAGAAAGAAAAATATTAAAAGGTTAATATTTTATTTCATATATCTCAATATATAGTAATTTATACATAGTTGCTTCTCTTAATAATATTGAGCAAAAATCTAAGATTCCTCTATTCTCCTCTTTCCTATTGTTTGTCTATCACATGCTCCTTTACTTTTTTGTCCTCCTCTTGTCTACTTTTTGGTTTATCCCCTTCCCGTTCTTGAGAATTGGCCTCTTCCTCTTCTCTCTACTCTCTTCTTTTCTTTTCTCTTAAAATCCCTCGAAGATTTGGAAACATTTCCAAGATCCCAACTAAAATGGGTGGAATTTTCAAAATCCTATAATAAATATTCAATCACTCTTCTCTAGGTTCAAAAATCTCACTTAGACTCCATTTTTCATACTTTTTTCATTAATGCGCTAGTAGGTAGGTGGTTTCTTCCCAAAGCGGTTAAGAAAAATAAAAACTTAAATCACCAAAAACTTGTACTACCAAAATAAAATAAATACATAACACCCCTACATCAAGTTAATGGGGTACAAAAATTTGTGAGACCTGACTCATTATCTAAAATTTTGTGTTGCTACTAGTCAAAATTTTAGTTGTTGTAGAAACAATATTGATGCTACAAGTTAATAACACTATTGATGCAAGCTAATCTAGTAGCACTCAAGATTTATTGGGATTAACCAAGTGACATCCTCCACTAGTCTAATCTTCCATTTAACCAAATATTCATTGTATATTTTTCCCCTACTCTTACTAACCACTCTTGATTCCAAAATACATTCAATCTCCTCTCATAGTGCACAAAAAAAGTATTGAAAATTAGATAAATTCAAAAAAATGTAGGTAGCTCCAACTCATAACCATGTGGTGAAAACATCTTGATAATTTTACATCTAGTCCAATCTTCTTCCACTTTATCTTGTTATAGACCATGGCTCATAAATACATAATTTTGTAGATGTGAAAGTACCATATCTTCAACTTCAAAATCAAATTTTCTCCTCTTAAAATATTGCCTCTCTTTTTATTTGTTTCTACTCAAAGAGAGTTTTTATCTTACATGGTGCAAATCTTGCGTATTTTTTTGCAAACTCTTCTCTTTTAGCACTTCACTCATAAATCTTGATCTATGTAAGCTCCCTAAATTATAAAATACTCATAGCATTTTATCCATAAATAATATAGAATATATTCTTACATGTATATTTGTTACCTAAGTCATTATATAAAAAAACATCTTGTGATAGTATCAAATCCAATTGCTTAGGCTTCTCACCAAGCAAGCAGCTTAAGAAACTTCTTAAGCTTTGATTAACAACTTTGATCTATCCTTACATTTGAGGATGATATACAAAGATGAATTTTAAATCAACACCTAATTTCTTCCAAATTGTCCTTCAAAAATGTCCTACAAACTTATTGTCATGGTTTGAAACTAAACATTTTGATAAGCCATGCAAGCTAACATTTTTTGTGAAAATTAAATTGGTAAGATGTTTAAAAAAATAAAATCAAAGGCTATAAAACATAAATAACTTGAATACAATTGAAAACTATAAATAAATCAAATCTCTTTGTTTACAAAATCCACTACAAACCTCAATAAATGATATAAAATGTCAATTTGTTAAATTGGAATGTAGATTCATTCTCAAATAGCATAAGACCAATAAGACAATGAGGATAGATTTGAAAAACTAGCCTTGCTTACGTGTATAATGCATCCAAAATGATGAAGAAAATGAATAAATTTATAGACTTAGCAGATGTGGATGAGGATTAGGATATAAGTTAACTATAAAATCATTAGAGTCAACTCAATTGAGAAAGAAAAAGTTTCTATTTCAAATAGTGGAGAGGATAATAGTGGATTGCTCAACTTAAATATATGATAAGTGTGAACATGAAGTGTTCAACTGTAGATTGAGTTAAGTAATGAATATGTAAGAGGTTTCTAATTGAAAGGAGTTAACTAAAGACTACTAAGTGAGATGTAGTTAACTATTAATGGAAGAAAGAGTCAACTAAATAGGTAATTAGAGTTAATTTATGAGTTAGAAAAGTAAATTTAATTTAAAAAATAAAATTAGACCATATTTAATTACATAAATTAATATTATTTAATTAATTAAATAAATATTATTTTATTAAATGGATAATGATACTTAGTAAATGATGTGATAATTATAAAGTGATAAATGATTTGATTAATGTGATAGAAGATTAGTGTGATGAAATAGTTAATCATAGTAAATTAATGATCAACTATTGGAGAATAATTAAGGGAATATTTTTAGTGTATAATAATTGTGGAATTATTGGTCTTTTTGCAAGATATAAAATGAGTCATTTTTCAAAAATATATCAGCAACCACAAAAACATAATCCTTACTTCTTTGTGTTTTTGGTAGTTCAAGAACAAAATCCATGCTTATGTCATCTAATGGTTTGTTTGGTATGGGTAATGGTCGATTTAGTCCATTTTGACTGCCTACTTTGGCATATTGGAAAACTTGACATCATTGCATAATTTTTTAACTTTTGACCTCATCCTTGGCCAATAATAATTTTCACTAAGCAATGTCATGGTCCTATCAGCTCTAGAATATTCAAACCACCACAATGCTTTTCTATTATTTAATTATGTCCCATTGATCCTTGAACTATGTATAGCCATTTTATTTTGAATAATAATTCATCCTATATAAAGTAATCCATCCAAGGTGTCTTATCCACATTAGTAGGCTCCATACATGTTTTCTATGCATCCTTAAATTCCAAATCATTTAGGTATAAATCCTTCATAGCAACAAACCAAACTACATCAAATATCATTTAAGTCAATACTACTGATCTCCTTCTTGAAACATTTTCTACTTTGTTTGAAGTCCCACTTTGATGCTTGAGAATAAAATCATAACCTTGTAGGTATTCACAACACGAACATCTATCATTGGTTAATCTTGGTTTGGAAATTAATAAATTATAAAGCATGATGATCCATGTAAAGCACAAACTCCTTAGGAAGATAATAATGTCACTTTTTCTTCAAGGCCTACACAATGGCATAGAACTCTTTATCATAAATGAAATACCTCTTCTTAGCATCATTAATTTTTTAACCAAAATATACAATAGGTCTACCCTCTTGGTTGAGAGAAAGTCCTATGGCTATCCCACTCACATCATAGTCCACTTAAAATACTTTTACAAATTTTGGTAAGCCAACATGGGTTCCTTCGTGACCTTCAAAATCTCAAAACTCTTATCTACTAATGTTGTCCACTTAAACTCTTTTCTATGTCCCATTATGGTTGCAGTTATAGGTACACATAATCCACTATAATTTTGAATAAATCCATGATAAAAGCTACCTAAACCATAAAATTTCTTAACTCATGTATGCTTCTAACTCTAATCCATTATATTATTTCTTGAAACCTTTTATAGATCCATTTGCAACCCTTTAAGTATCTAAAAAGGAAAAATTTATCCTTCATAAAACTACATTGAATCTCTAAGTTTTAGCCATTGCAAGATGTGCATAATCTACAACGAATGTTTTTCCCTACTATTGCTAAAATTTAAAATATCATCAAGGTAAAAATTTATGAAATTTTTCCTAAATAATGGTTTCAATGCCTTTTTCATCAACCACCTAAGTGCATTTGTTAATCCAAAGGGCACTATTAAATAAGGAAAATGAATTAAGAGTATATTTGAAAAAATATATAAAAAGATCAATTAAGTCTATTATGGAATTTATGGAGAATGTGATGAGCATGCAACGAAGGATTTCCCATCTAAAGTTTTTAGACTAATGGGGGAAAACAGACAAGAGAACTAAAATGATGAAAGAGAAATGGCTTATGTGAAAGGATTGGTGGAAAGGCCATATTTGCAAGACCATTCATATACATGGTACCTAAGTGGCAGAACCAAAGAAACATAAATTCCTTACAAACCCAACAATATTAGGGATAATATGATGATAGAATCCAATGTAGAGGAGATATCTAGGCAATGGTAGAGAGAGAAGGAGAAGGAAAGATGCCACCTACTTTAACTATGAAAATAAGGGCCATTTTTATAATGATCGAGTGATAACAAGAAACAATGTCGGTTTTGTGGAAGTACTAATCATGATTTTTTAATTGTGGGAAGGAACTTCAACATATTATAAAATTGCAACACCGTAGTATAAGAGCAATGAATTATAAAGAATAAATTACTCTAAAGGAGGAAGAATCTTGAGGAAAGTACCAAAATATCCTAATCATGTAACAAGGAGATGTCAAAAACTATAGCAGTATGAATCTAAAACCATTGAGACTAGATATTCAAAAGGAGAATATAAAGTCAACACAAAATAAAAACATAATAAGAGAAACAAGGCATCAGTGTTCACTAGAGAGAAGCTAATACAAAAAATGAAATTAACATAACTACCAAGAATGAAACCACTAAAGATGAAGAAGAAATCCATCCCACTAAATAACATCATGATCAAATCATGGAAGAAACCATGAAAATAATTACAAATCAACATTAGAAAGTAGAGAAAAAAAGTTACTTTTTTCTGAACAAAAATGCTCATACTAAAGAAACTTATATAAATGACAAAATAGTATAATATCCTAGAAAAAATAAAATAGCTTTATAAATAATAGAATAAACATAATTTCAACTAAAATAAATAAGAACAATAGGGAAAAATGAAAAGAATAGGAAAATTAGACATATCATGATTAAGTTTTCAGTATTAATAATACGAAACTCAAAAATGTGATTATGGAATTAGGAGCTAACATATTTACATGATCCCTAAAAGGGTTTGGGAATAGTTAGGGAATGTAGAAGTAAGAGTCATGGGGGTAAAGAAAATAGTAGAATTTGAGGTAGTTGCAATCAAGGAAAATTTTGATTCATTCATTGAAATTCTTGGATAGAGATGGTTTGTTAACACAAATATGATTACATATTTGTATAGGAGTGAATTTTCATCCCATGTGTAAATTCCCCCTTTTCCTCTTTCCACTTTATAAAACCAATTTTGAAGGCTTAATTCCACCTAAGCCCACTGCTTGCATCCCACTTGGCATCTGTTTTGACGGTTAGTGGAGGTGTTTCTATCGGGATGCCCACGCAGTGCACAAACGTCTGCATGGCGCGCTGACATCCCTAGCAGATTCTTGCAGTTGAACCTGCAGAGGTGTTACACTTATCATTGGGAGTCAAGTTGTAATGCCCCCTTCGGCTAACAAACCCAAATATGGTTGTTTCTTTCATTGACTAGGTATGTGCAGGATCATCATGGAAAAAATAGGCCCTTAAGTGGCAAAAAAATTAGAAAAAATAGAGTTAGGAAACTTGACGTAAAAATTTGAATAAGTTATCTATATTATTTCAAAATATGTAAGAATAGAATCTATAGAAAATTGAATGTAGTCTCTAAACTACTAGGTTTATTTTAAAAAGAACCTATTTGGTGAAAATTTGAAATTTCAATGCGATGAGTACTTAAATTTAGGAAAAAATAAAAGTAGGTGTCTATCGACCACCCTATACAATAAAATGATAATATTTTTTTATAAGATTTTAGATATAAGTAGAGGACTAATGTCAGATGGATGCATATTTTTTTGTAATTTTTTTCCAAGTAAATGATTAATTATGATTTTTTTATTACAACTTTAAAAAAATATAAAAACTCATATGTCTTACCACCTTAACTTGGTCAAACTTCATGAAATTCATTTTTTTATTTTTCAATCGTATAGTATGTGAAGCATGGAATGTGATACATGTTTTGGATTCAAAACATGTAATATCATTTGAAAGCTATAGATGTTTTTCAATTAGCCTATCAATCAGGACTTTAGTCATAATTCAAATAGAAAATGAATAATAATTATGTATTAAATTCAAATTAAAGCATAATTTATATTTTTCCCACCACCAAGCTTGAAAATTTATTTTCACATTTCTAAGTACCCATTTGGCATAATGTTATTTTAACACATTTTTCCTGAAACTGGATTGTCGCCCAACTTGGCGTAAGTGTCCCAGTCAACATTTCCAGTCAACTTTGTAGGATTCTAGAGCCTCTGCATCAGATTCCATATTCTAGGTGCACCTCTCCAGCCCTGTCTAGTATTTTCATCATTTACTTGCATTCTTAGGTGTTTCTAGATATCATAGTGTGTTTTCTAGAATTTTGCATTTTTTAGGTTTAACATCATTAAATAATTTATTTTTTAGTTTTCTACATTAGCACATCATATTTAGATAAATTTCATCCATTTTACATTAATCTTGAGTGTAGACATTAGCATTTTGGCCCCATTTCCTCTCCTTTTAGGTGAAAAACCTAGAAGAGTTAGAGGCAACTTTGGGCAATCCAAAATCATTGTTTACATTTTTATACCATAGATTTCTAGGAAAATAGGAGATTTATCAAACATATCTATCATATGCTCTATTGTATCTAACATGTTTTCTCATTATGCAAGTATAGTCAAATCTTTGTTACTATTTTGTTTCATCTGGTACATCATGTGGAGTAAAATATGGCTCCCATGAGGGTTGAGCCTAGCATGCTTCCCTCTTGTGGTATAAGGGGTAGGAATGTAAGAAAATTTGAGCAACTTGATCAAATTAATGATAAATCTATTCTTGATGCATTAAATCAATATGGAATCATATCACTTGATCAACTTTTATTATCAAATTCAAAAGATGGAACAAAACAGTCTGAATTATCAAGAAAGATTACTCTTCATCATTTCACAATGAGCCAAATTGTAGGCTACCATCATGTTGATCAAAGGGATAGCCATGGAGAGGAAAATAAATACAATGAAAAATATAGTGCTTTCACTAATTTAGAGCACCAAGGGTACCTACTTACCGATCATGTTCCTCAACATTTTTTTCTTCTTATAAATCTTACCCTACTGGATATGTCTTTCAATCTTCTTAAGTGGATCCACCTTAGTCAAGGAAAACATGATCTGATGACAGTCTATGAGAGGAAAGTATTTATGCACAACAAGTGTGATGACAACTAGAAGCTAAGGGAGTCATACAATTCCAAATACAAGGGACATTGTATATCTATGCATGGATAATCATTATGGCAAAGGAGCTATCAAGTCCTATTAGGAGTTGTCATGAGCTACATGGAGCAGTTATAAGTGATGAGTGAAATGTATGGTCAAGGCCACCATTTCAATGTGTTGTCCCAAAAGGAAATGCATGAGAAATAAAAAGCACATTGATGCAAATGAGTAACTAAATGCATTTCCAATCATCATTATATGAAGCAGTGAAAGCATGGTTTATGTTTATGTGCTTAGGCAGAGGGAAAAGGTTCACTATTTTTTTCTAGAACAAAGCATTTGTGACAAGATCATCACTATAGCAAGATAAAAGAATAAGTGATGTAGAAGATTGTAAGTGGCTTTATGTTATCCATGGTACAACCATACTCAAGTAGATTGCATAGTGCAAGAATGATGTGAACACCAAAGCTTTGTTGAAGATTGCTGCATTTTTAGAATACTTTGCACTAGTTTCTTTCTAGGTTACAAGCTTTTGTAACAATGTTACTTTCATTTTTCCAAAAGAGTTTCTAGTTTAAAAGTAGCAGCTTATATAGATGATCATAATGAAATGACTATCCACAAGCAACAGTTAAGCTAACATGAACAAAAGAAAGAACCACCTACAAAATGCATTGGTATTTGGCAATGATTTTCAAGTAAAAAAAGAGGAAAACATTAAAGTGGTTGAGATAGCATCATCATTCAAGTAAGAGATGATGGATCACAATGAGGAAAAAACAAGTCCATTATCCCACAAGCATTGTATAGGAGACTATACATTCTCATAGGCACTGAGCATAGTTTTGTTCATGGTGAAGGGAACCCAAATGGTAGTCAAGGCTATGCTGAAATAGAAGGATCAAAGTTGAAAGGCCTAAAAGGAAACATTAATAGGAAAGATACAGTTTAGAAAATTATGAAACTACAAATGTTCATCATGATTACGAAAATTCAATCAAGGATGTACAACATTTGCATAGTGCAATCATTGTCCCAGCTAGTAGGAAGAGCATCACATCTCAACAATTTTGAGAGTTAGTTTCTTTCTTTCACAGGTTGAGCAGAAATGAACCTATCAAATATTCTAGAAGTGCAATCTATAGTTCAAGACATCAGATCAAAATGTAAGGGTGATGATGATATTGGAAGGAATATGAAAGAGACAAGTCAAATCTATAGGCATAATCTAGAACTGTGTCCAAACATATGAATGATAGTCCCATAAGGAGTATGCAGTCCTCAATGTGCCAGTGAGAACAAGAATGTAGTTTTGAAGATTTTATCTTTGCAGCAGTAACATGTAGGATATGTCGATAATAATATTTTTGCTAATAGAAAAAGAGATAAGTATGAGCTTCTTTATAGGGCCGCAAATTGACAAATACAGAGAATATTTCAAGATAGTGTTTAAAGGTCTCTTGCAAGCAAAGCCCTTGATTTAGCAAAAGGAGGGAAAAAGGCTAGAAAGTCATGAACGTATTCCTGAAGATGCATAGCTTGATGAGTCATGGCCTGCAAGTTTTTCAAAAGGGTGGTATTCATGAAGAAATGGACAATATGCGTAGAGTCTATACCCATACTGCACAATGGCATTGAATCATTTTACAAACCATTTTTTCTTCACATGGTAGCATTTTCTTGTGTAACAGTTGATTATGATAGCTTTTTTTTAAACTGATCAACCTCTCATGAAATCTCATTCATATTCTAATTGTTTACAATCTTACCACAACAAGTTGATTATGACACTGTTGGCCACTACTACTTGGCACCACGAGAGAAACAAGATGCCATGATTTTAAGACCAATGCAAAAAATGCCAGAGGAAGTAAAACCAGAAACACAAAAATGCATCAAAGGTCGAGGAAAAGGGTTTTTTGATCGTGCCATTTCCATCATTTTTTTAGAAAAATAAAAGCATATCTTGTCCATAGAGTAGTTATAATGGAGAATGCACAAGAATTTTGTCAAAAACCATGGAGTCTATTGCATTTTTAAAAAAAATATGCTAAAAATGAATGCATTTTCACCATTTTTCTGTTACAATGGAATCAAAACTCTAGGAAGAAATTCGAGTTACAGAAATCCAGGTGGAAAAATGCAAAGGAGATGCAAATTTTGGCTTACCTCAGCTCAACTTCCCCATTTTCTTCAACACCTGTTAGTCTCAGAGAGTTCTAAAATGCAAACCCTAGTCCCCATGGCGGTTGAGTGCAGAGTCGATTTTCCAAAGTTGAGAATGCAAAATGGGGAGCGAACAATGTGGAGTTCATTTTTTTGTGTTTAGGGTTTGAGTTTTACCTAATTCGATTTAAGATTTTTATCACATTGAATTAAAATTCAAATTCCCCATTAATACCTTTGTGGTATTTTATTTCACCTTTGCATATATTTTCCTTCATGCCTAGGCTTTATGCCTTATTCCAATTTTTTATGATTTTGAGAAATCATAGAGCCTTGATGCCTTAAAATATTTAATGTTCCTTTCATATATCTTATGCATAGGAGTCTTTAGGACTTCGATTTTTTTTGCATTGTGATCTCCCATATAGGTGGATCCTTGTTTTTATTTTTGCATTACTTTTAAATGTGAAACATTTTAATTAAGTGATAATTTATAAATCACTTAATTATAAATGTTATTTTAAATGCAAAGTAAAGGTGTTATGATATTCAAATGCTTCAAAGGGGGATATAGTTGGAATTGTTATAATTGCAAGATGGAGGTGCTTGAACACACCAAAGGTATGAGTCAAAGTAGTTGGAGACAAGATTGAATGAAGATGATTGACCAACATGGGGAAGGTGTGTGGGTTGTCTTTGACTGAGTTTTGGAGGGAATGAGTTCGGAGGCAGTTTCTCAAGCTTTTAGTGTGACTTGGATCATGGCTTGACTTTTTTGCATTTTGGTGACCTTTTGAAGGGGTTTTGGAAGCTTCCTTTTTGGATTTCCTGTTGCATCCAACCAAAAGCTTCTAGAAGGATATGTGTGGGGTAGTTTTTCAAAGAAGCATAAGTAACTTCAAGTAGAGGTTTTGGAGTCAGTTCTTTCTTTTTTCAACAAGAAT